>SSNS01000268.1:66398-441440 GCA_006937985.1 Aphyosemion australe | reverse complement strand
AAGAAGCCACCTCCTAAAAGGGAGTGGTAAGTGAGAGGATGTTATGGCCGAAGCTTGCCTTGCTCAGTGGGACACACACGGACAGCGGAGGAGATAGTGGCTGAGCTCAGGAGTCATAACGCTGATGAGGTCTTAGCAGGGTGATCTGATTTCAGTGTGAATTAGAGTTAAAGAGAGCTCCCTGCTGGGCTCATACTTAGGACAATCTCCTTCACTACCAGACATTTATTGTTAATATGACATTCCCTGTGATTCTGGCTAATAGCAATCTCAGAAGGAGGGGTCTTTTATGACAGTTTAAAAAAAAAGCAAAGCTATTCTGCCTTTTGCTTAATGTTTATCTCTTGGGAATTGCACAGTGGCATGGCACACAATGATACAATCTGTTTTAATTCTCTTTCTAGCCTGTTTGCGCTCATAGGAGGAGTGAGGAAATCGGGAAGGATGGGGGCTCTCTATCTACAACTGCAACAGTTTCAAAACGGGCATTTTCTGACTGCGCCTTGCTGAGGGGTTGGCAACCAAATTGTGACTAAAATTAAGGTAAAAATAAGAAATGATTCAGGAACTTTGTGGCTAAACTGCAACAAGAACATTTGCATTACTTCACGGAAATTTTGTTGGTGGTTCTTTTATATGCATAGGCACCTGATCAACAGAGCAAGTGAAGGAACTGCATTTCCATGAGGATGCAATCTTTTTTCCCCAGTATTTTTTACTAGCAAACAAACAAATGTATAACTTAGAAATATAGACAGACAGTAGCCAAAGCAAAATGATTTCTGCATGTCGGACTAGTCACGCTCCACAGGAACCTCAGCAGACCTGATCAGTTTTGTGTTATGCCAATCACAGCTCTCTATCGGTTTGGTTGGCCAATCACGGCGCTCTATTGGTTTGGTTGGCCAATCACAGTGCTCTATTGGTTTGATGGACCACTCACAGCGCTCTATTGGTTTGGTTGACCAATCACAGCGCTCTAGTGGTTTGGTTGGCCAATCACAGTGCTCAGTTGGTTTGGTTGGCCAATCACAGTGCTCTATCGGTTTGATGGACCAATCACAGTGCTTTATCGGTTTGATGGACCACTCACAGTGCTCTATTGGTTTGGTTGACCAATCACAGTGCTCTATCGGTTTGATGGACCAATCACAGTGCTCTATCGGTTTGGTGGGTGGGATGATGCGACGGAGCGGATCAACAAAAATGGTGGCGGCTTGTTTAAAACAGCTTTGGCATCAACTTTGGACTATTTAGACTTGGGTTTTTCTTTGATTCAAGAGCAGAGGTACTTAAGTCCTTTATTTAGAAAAAGTATGTATTTGCGTCTTCTTTGACGGAGAATGGTGATATCCGTAGTGGTGAGTATGTCACGTTGTTAGTTGTCCAATAGCATGCAGAGACAGTTTGAAAGACAACCTGAGTCTGCCCTACAACTGAGCTCTGTCTAAGGGTCGTGGCCAAACTACAGTATATATTCTATATAGGATGGCTTGCCAAGCTAACAAACGTATGGCGTCTTTATCAATTTCAGTTCCATAGATAAACACTATCATCATCAGCAGGTATGTGAGGTCCTAGTGTGTGTTATTTGGAATGAAATTACAATACAGCTGTAATTGGATTAGTAAAATTCATTTTGTAAATTAATAAATATCCTGAAGAGTGAAAAGCCTACATTTGAAGAAAAAAAAAAGTATTATAGGTGCTTTGCTCATCCAACTGCAGTTAAACCAATAGGTAGCATTACAATAAACTCAGTTTTCTTTCTAAAATCCTTGAGAAAGTAGTTCATTCTCAGCTGCAGGATTATTTGGCTTTAAATGACATTTCAGAGAAATTTCAATCTGATTTTAAAACACGCCATAGCACTACGAGTGCTCTTCTACGTGTTTTTAACGATTTGCTTTTAATTAGTGATTCTGGAAATTCATCCGCTTTATTATTGTTAGATTTGTCAGCTGCCTTTGACACCATTGACCACAGCATTTTGCTGTCTCGTCTCGAGTTGTGTGTTGGTCTCAAAGGTAATGTCCTTCAGTGGTTTCGTTCTTACCTACAGGACAGGTCTTTTTCAGTAAATTTGGGCCCCTTCACCTCTGTTACAGCACTCCTGACCAGTGGAGTTCCNTGTGTGTGTGTGTGTGTGTGTGTGTGTGTGTGTGTGTGTGTGTGTGTGTGTGTGTGTGTGTGTGTGTGTGTGTGTGTGCGCGTGCAGCTAGTGTACATCTGTGCAGGTTATGCACACAATTTGGCATTACTTTATCCAATAATTTCAAACGTTTTAAGGTGCAGAAGGCGATCTTGGAAAAAGCCATTCATGCAAGTTACATTTTGAACATACCTACCCCAAATGTCTACTCCCCCACCCTCTTTTTCAGACTTGCCCCTAGAACACGAGTAGACAACTCCCTTCCCTGAAAGCCGCAGTTTAACATGTTTTACTTGTTTACTTGTTTCCCAGCTTAAGCACACCTGATTCTAATTAGCAGGTGATCAACAGGCTTCAGCTGAACAAGTGAATCAACTGTGTTGGAGCAAAGAGTCAGGTCCATGATTATTTGGACATTGACACAATTCTAACATTTTTGGCTCTATACACCACCTCAATGGATTTGAAATGCAACAAACATGATGTGCTATAACTGCAGACTGTCAGCTTTAATTTGAGGGTTTTTGCATCCAAATCAGGTGGACGGTGTAGGAATTACAACAGTTTGCATTTGTGCCTCCCACTTGTTAAGGGACCAAAAGTAATGGGACAGAATAATAATCATAAATCAAACCATCACTTTTTAATACTTGGTTGCAAATACTTTGCAGTCAATTCCAGCCTGAAGTCTGGAACGCATAGACATCACCAGACACTGGGTTTCATCCCTGGTGATGCTCTGCCAGGCCTCTACTGCAACTGTCTTCAGTTCCTGCTTGTTCTTGGAGCATTTTCCCTTCGGTTTTGTCTTCAGCAGGTGAAATGCTGCTCAATCAGATTCAGGTCAGGTGATTGACTTGGCCATTGCATAACATTCCACTTCTTTGCCTTAAAACACTCTTTGGTTTCTTTTGCAGTATGCTTTGGGTCATTGTGCATCCGCACTGTAAAGCACCGTCCAAGTTCTGAAGCATTTGGCTGAATATGAGCAGATAATATTGTCAGGAAAACTCTCCAGGATGTAGGTGTATATGTGTCAAAGTCAACAATCAAGAGAGGACTTCACCAGAGCGCATACAAAGGGTTCACCACAAGATGTAAACCATTGCTGAGCCTCAAAAACAGGAAGGCCAGATTAGAGTTTGCCAAACGTCATCTAAACAAGCCTTCACAGTTCTAGAACAACATCCTATGGACAGATGAGACCAAGATCTACTTCCAGAGTGATGGGAAGAGAAGAGTATGGAGAAGGAAAGGAACTGCTCATGATCCTAAGCATACCTCATCAGTGAAACATGGTGGTAGTGTCAATGGAACTGGTTCTCTTGTATTTATTGATGATGTGGATGCTGACAAAAGCAGCAGGATGAATTCTGAAGTGTTTCAGGCAATATTATCTGCTCATATTCAGTCAAATGCTGCATTTTCAGAGCTTTCAACTCCACCTCTTTGCCCTTGACGAGACGCGTGAAACTGCCAAGCTGGTGGTGATTGGAAACGTCCACCAGGCTTCAATTCAGCTCTTCAGAAACCTATAGGTGATGTCATGGAGGGTTTGTCCAGTATTTTTACAGTCATTGAACCAGTTTAATTACACTCACCACATGCTCTATCAGGTTCTCAGGATTTTCATTGAGGTACACACAAAGGCCCTTCAGAATACTTTTACATCCAAGGCCAACGTCATCTTCCTACAGGATGTGGGTCTGATTTAAATTAAACTAGTACATTTTCTTAATCAGGACACAGTTTAAATCACATTTTTAAATCTAACATCTGTCGTGGTCCATTAAGCCTAATGCACACTGGAAGCATCAGCGTTGCGGAACGGCAGTGGAACGGTTTACTCGCGATTCACTGCGAAGCGGATTCACCGCCGCACTCCTCGCTGGACTCGCGAGATCACAAGATCCCTCCATACTTCAAAGGTGTTTATGCCATCCGCCATTAAACCAAAAAGAAGGAACTCACGTGTGACATCGCTGTTTGATGTCATATATAATGTTGTTCCTCTCCACTGCCAGAATTAAAGTCATGAAAAACACACCGCTGCACTTCTCGAACGATGCGCTAAGTAAATAAGCAGTAAGGTCACACAGATAGACGTAATCTACATAGATATGAAATTGCATCACTGCAATAGACTTTTATTTTGAAAATAACTGGGCATTTTACACTGAAACCGAGTGTGATTTCCTGTCTAGCCGTATGTTAACTGCGGAAATTGACGCATCCCAGAAGCAGCACGGGCAAAAATAGAAGTTGATTCTATCTTTAGCGGCGCAAAGTGCTTAATAAGCCAAAACAAATACAATAAAAACAACAGCAATTTACTATAATGCTGAGAATATGTTACGATAAAAGCCTCATAGTAAATGAAATAAAAACATGACATAAAAACCAATAAAAACAAATAACTCAAACTGAATTAAAAGCGACTGAGAACAGATGAGTCTTTAAAAGCGATTTAAAACCTGACAGTGAGGAAGCCATCCTAATCTGAATTGGCAGTGCATTCCACAACCTTGGGGCTGCTTCCGAGGAAGCTCTGTCACCCCTGAGCCTCCGCTTCGTTCTCGGCACCTCCAGGAGAAGCTGGTCAGCCGACCTCAGTGACCGAGACGGGGAATGAGCAACTAAAAGCTCAGAGAGATACTGCTGGGCAAGGCCATGTACAGCTTTAAGAGCCAATAAAAACACCTAAACCCTAAAATCAACATAAATGCATGACATGGCACAATTTGGTCATTTATCTGTGACCCTGAGATTTGTAAAACATCTTTCCAGAGTGTGTGAGTCTCTAACCAGGTGCTGCTGTGATATCCTGGCTTTAGTCAAACGCTCTTAACTATTCTCCTTTTAATAAAAACATATTTCATTTAAACAACCACATTTCCTGTGTTGTGAAACCAAATGTTTGAGTTCTCTACAATCTGAGCTGATTCTGAGTGAGCGTGATGGAAGCATTCTGCAGAGCAGCTGCCCTGACTGCCACTGTGTTTACCACAGAAGGTTCAGCTATTTAGGTCCTCCAACCTAGTAATTACCCCGGCTTTACATATAATGTGGTCAAAGTCATTTTAGTCCACCTGACCCACCCGCTTACAGGACAGCAGCGTCTTTATCCAGTTCCTCTATTGCTGATGCTTTTGACTTTTGTTTCTTTACACAAACCTTCTTTTTCTGTCTAAAAACTCTTTCCCTCTGCTGAACCTTTCCACCTCTGCAGGGCAAGTTTATCCAGTCATTTCAGCAGATCATTGTCTGGTTAAGCTCTATTTTTATATATAAAAAAAAGTGGTGCCAGGTCTCCAGCATCAGGGACCAAACCTCACGAGGAGAGGTTCAGTATTCATAAACTCTCCTGCCGGGGTGACTTCATGTGGTGTGTGTGTAGAGGGTGGAGTCACAGTATGGTCGGAGCAAATATAGAAGAACCACTTTCCACTGAATTAGAGCCCTCTCAGCCCCCCTCCTCACTCAGCAGTAAAACGAGGGCATTTAGGTAACCACACCCTCCCGCTCTGTTATATGGTGCTTTGCCACATCAACCGTGAGGAGTACGAAGAATGTTAAACAGCCTGAGCCGAGGATCCCAACGCTGCAAAGATCTGTGATAAACAGGCACAAAATTGAGGTAATTCCGACGTGTCTCGGAGATCCACATAAAACCCATGCTGCTGTAAAAGATAATGATGGCTGAGAGGGAGACATAAATCTAAATACGCAGCAAATGATCACATACTGAGGAAGGTAATTCATAAAGCTCAAGTTGTTGCATGAGATAATGGGAGGCGATATGAGACATGGGAACAGAACATCACACAGCAGAGATAAGAGGAGGAAAATTGGGCTGTTTTTGTCTGTCGTGTAAAACTAAAGCATGGATTTTCAACTCTTTGTGTCTATAGATGAGATCTATAATGGTAATTTCCCAAATCAACAGAAATAGCTTTAAACTAGGTGAATGAGTTTGAGTAAGAAGCTGTTTAGTCTGATGTCTTTTTACTCGTCATTCACAGATAAAACTTTAAAATACAAACATTTCTGCATCATCGTATCAGAGGGAAGTCAGAAGCTTTAATCATTCTGAGTCACTGAAGACTTGTGAAATGATTCAAAGCGTTGATATTGCAAAACTTTAAAACATTTATACGTTGAATGCCCCTCAATGCATCGTGTATTTACTTGCTTTAATTTGGAGGACCTCCAGTATGGTTTACCACACGTCTTTGACAGAAAGGAAACGGATGCTTTTTTTCTCCTTTTAGAATTTAGATTCTGCAAAAGATGCTAATAAAGGCTCAAGATGCGGGCAGAGGCCTGAGCTGTCCGACCAAAAAACAAAAATGACACAAAATAACAACAATTCTGACTGTGGTGGCGTCAAAAATGCAGAAACCTGTCATCAAGTGTTTTTTTCCCCTGAGGTGCTGGACAAAAACGAGCTTGTAAAAGTAATTTAAGAAAGACTTGAGAAATGGGAATTCAAAAAAATAAAAACACAAAACAGAATCAGAGATGAAACTCAGTTTGCCACGAAGCTTTATGAACGAATGAACCCTGGACCCTAAACATGTATGGTATGTGACAAACATTAAAAACTGGACTTTTGTTCTTCTATTGCTTGTGCTTGCTTTCTCAGAGTGGTAGAAGTGGAAGAAGAAAAAATTATTTTTTTATTTAGTGCTTAGATGCAAATCACGAGGTGCTTCACAAGAACAAGGAA
Source organism: Aphyosemion australe (assembly GCA_006937985.1). Classification (NCBI taxonomy): domain Eukaryota; kingdom Metazoa; phylum Chordata; class Actinopteri; order Cyprinodontiformes; family Nothobranchiidae; genus Aphyosemion; species Aphyosemion australe. Next base: position 434,559 of record SSNS01000268.1, on the reverse strand, counting down.
TAAAAATGATAGTAAATGATTAAAAAAGACCATAATAAAAATGGGAGAACAAATGAAAAATGAGATTAAAATGTGAATAAAAGTAAACAATATGAGCGCAGGATGAGAGCTTTTACACCAGGTCTCAAAAGAAAACATAAAATTTTGTAGCTCTAAATATAGAAACTAACTCAGCTTCAGCTTTTGTTCTGACAAAATCATGTGAAAATTAGTTTCAGTCACACTTTGTGTACAATGATAAACACTTGAGGTTCAGTCAGTAGCTTTGCTGCTTCTTTGAACGTCATGAAATAAATTAAAATGAAAAAAAAAATCATGAAACATGTTTTACAAATTCTTTACATTCCTTTAGGTTTCCCTTTGAAACCGGAGGCTTCATGTTTCAGCAGGGAGCTCTGCTTTACAAAAAAAGTAAAAACTCAGGAGAGCTAAGACTAAAACTAAACTTTTGATTTAAACTTTGAAAACATCATCAGCGTTCAGTGGAAAACAACAAAGCTAAAACCAGACTGCTGTAGGTGCCACCATTTGCATTTCCAGTTGAAGTTTGTGAAAAGCTTCGTCCTGAGCTACAAAGCTCCAGTCTTCTCTTACATCAATACCTCCTTTTGTGTCACAACCAAATGAGAGCTCTTAAAAAAAGTCGGAGCTACTGAATGGGTCACTCCATTTGTCCCGTTTTGGCTTTGCTCCAAATCCGTAGTAAGAGCCTTTCTGCTGCCACCACTTGTCACAATAAAACAGGCATTACAGTTGTGTGTAGGGGTGGGGGTCTTAAAAGGAGCAGAAGGATAACTAAAGGAGTGGCTAAAGAGAAACATTATGCATCAGCACAGAATCTCCTCATTTCCCACAAGATGTGGTGCTGATGCATTTATAGATGAATCTGCAGCCCGACGGTTTAATGACAGGCCTTCCCTCTCTGGCATGTGAGCACCAACCATGTGATGGTGCTGCACGGCCTCCACAGATGAGAAGATTCAATAAAGACGAAGTTAAAACAGGTTTGGAAGACTGCTGGAACACACCGAGTGTCCTCTTTTACTTTTGCAAAAAACAAATCTAAATTGTTTATTTTTCACTTTTTGTCAAGCTGCTTGTCTTTAGATCCAGTGGTTTTGATTAAAGACTTAAATTTAAGAACAGAATTCTTGTACTTTGATGTGTGATGTGCAGGCTTCTACATTTACACCAAATTTCCAAACCTATAATGACTGAACTTCCATTTAACTTAGTAAACGGGTTTTTAACTTTTATTCTTTTTGTCCATTTGTCTGTTTTCACCCAGCTTCAGCAGAGAGGCCCAAACCTCCTTTTCCCTGACAACCTCCACTGGCTCCATCAGCAGGATTCCCAGGCGTTCCCTGGCCAATGTGGAGATATAATCCCTCCAACATGTCCTGGGTCGACGTGGGGACCTCCTGACAGTCGAACATGCCTGAAACACCTCCCCTCAAGGGTGGCCAAGGAGCATGCTCATCAGAATTCCCAACACCCATACTCCTCTTTGAACCACTACCTTACCGTGGTCGAGGAGGTTCGAGTGCCCCAATGATCCTAGGGGCATTTTGTGTTTCACCCCTTGGCAGGGTATCCCATGGCAAGTCGGCCTTAGGTGATGAACGAGGCAAAACGTGGTTCAAAAGACCCTTTATGAGTTTAAAAGCAGAGTATTAGAGTTCCCAGCCTGAAGGGTGACCTGGGTCCCACCTTGGAGGTAGGCCAGAGGTAGACCCACCACCTGCAGGAGGAACATGAAACATGGTGCATTGGGGATCAGGTGGTAGACCAAGGTAAAGGCCTCAGTGGTCCAATAAAATCAACATATAACATTCCTTTCCTGTTGATTCTTATTCTGTATCCAGGTTGACTCCCTGCAAGAAGAGGCGTATCTCAAGGGACCTTCAAATGCAACAATAGCTCAGCACATGACTCCTAACTGAAACAAACAAGGACCATGTGGCCATTTGTTACGCAAATCTTCCTCACAAAACAAGCTGGACACTGAAATTATGAGTTTCGCCATCGTCTCTAATGATAATGTAAAGAAATCAAGCTTAAAGCTGCCTTGGAATGCAGTCTGGGCATTTAGACAAACTCTGAAAATAAAACTATAAATAAAGGCATCTAAATAAAACTGTCATTGTGCTCCTCCTCTGAAGCTCTTTTGTTTTGTTCTATCTCGGTGCCCACTAAATATACCCTGCTGGACGTGAGAGAAGTCAGCGCAGGAGGAAACAAGCCGGCCCTTTCTGCTGCGGGCGCTCGCGCTGATCGCTGCAACAGGAAGAGAGCGGTTTCATACCATTCCTCCATCTCTTTTACACAAAGCTGCTCTATTTACAGCACAAGGCTGTAGCTTTAAACAGCCAGTGGGTGCAGATAAAATGCAGGTAACATTCCGAACCGAGAGAAAAAAATAGTTTTGTAGAAAAAAGAATTCAATGCAAAAAGTCAGCCAACATTCACCTTCACCTTCTGGATGGAGTTGTTGGACAAGTTTCCAGGAATGCAGACAGTGTCTGTCTTTGTTTCATTTAAAAGCTGCTGATATAAAAAATAACTGAATGATGCTCTTAGTGGCGTTACAATGAAGTTAAATTGGAAACTTATCAAAGAAAACAAGATAAATGAAACCAGAAATTACCAGAATCATAATAGTCATATTGTCTAGTTTTCTACTGAAAAGACATACTTTAGACAATTTTTGTGTAATAATAAAATGGCTTATATTTGTCTTAAAGTAAAATACCTGATAGCTAGGATGATTTAGCTCACAATGAGATGACAAACGCAGCTGTTCAAAGATTTATACAGATGTTCAACTTTCTAATAATCTTGAGATGTTCACAGTCAATAATAATGAAGTAAGTGTGCAAAGTTTCTCAAACAATTACAGTTTTACCACATTTGATTGGGACATTCCTTTGAAGTAACTGAAGTTTTGATTTGCTCATCCAGGACCTTATTGGGGATTATTTTTGTCTTGTCTGGTAAAACAAGTTTAGATATTATTGGACGAAATCCTGTTTTATCAACGTATAAAAGTCTTCATGTTCTTTATCTATGATTATTATTGATGGTGGGGAGGCTGGTGCAGTACGTACCACATGGATGACCACTTGGGGCTTAGAATCAAGCTCAACTCACGCTACAGAAACATCTGTGAAGTCCTGGGATGAGTGGAACAGCTGGTAAGGCCAGAACCCTTCATTAATGCCTGATGACAGATCAGGACCAGTGTGATAGGACTCAGAGCTGTTTGCAGGTGTTGACAGAGAGAGCTGGGTTTTGGATTCAGGAGCCTCATTTGAGGTTAAAACGCACACTTGGAGAAGTGGAGGAGTTTTTTGGAAATGTGTGTGTGTGTGTGTGTCAGCAGGGCTGATTTGAGTGCAACCATGACTAAAGCATATTGCTGCCATCCTAAGGCAACTCTCATCTTTAAAAGCAAAACCATGAAGTTTTCTTATAATTCATGCAATAAACCTTTATGCATCACTTCAATAAGGGTTCCAAGTTACTAATCACTTGGGAAAATACCTCAGTACATGTTCTAAATCCAGCTCTATTTTAATCACCTTAATGTTTTGGTGACTGCCTTTATCAGCATCACCAAACAATTGTAAGGTTACTTAACATCTCATAACCTGTTGCTGATGTAGCCAATCATCCATCTCCGCTGGGCTGGAATGAGAATATATAAAAACAAAAAGGTGCAAACACCCACATCACGAGTGTTACGATCCTGTGAGTTGTCTCAGACTGATCAGGACATTTTACCTCAAACACCTGGCTAGATGTGGAAATGCAGAACACCCGAGAACAGAGATGTACGTTTAAATCCTGCACTCAGGTCATTTCTCTCAGCAGGACCCACTGGTATGCTGCCACATTTAATTTACTCCTTCTATTTTAATTTAACTGTTTAACAGGTCAAATTTGGGGCTAATTTAAAGGCACACATAGCAGTTTTGCTTGCTTTTAGCCCCCGCTAATGTTTGTTATTATCTGTGGCCAAAGCAAAAGTGAAACTCTCCTCCTCACTGTGCGTTCATCTTTTTAACACCTTAATCTAACTGCTGAAATTTTCTCCTCAGCCTTCATTAGTGTCTACAGGAGCGGTTCATCATTAAATCAAACAAATCAGCTGTGTTCATGATCTAAAACATGCAACATGCTGGAAGCAGACTGCAGAGCCAGGTATGGAGTTTCCAGCAGGAGGTGGTCCGGCACTCTGAAGTTGCAAGTGTGGTATTCTGGCCACAGAGGGCGGTTGGGGTCTGAGTGACATTTCATTAACCCTGAAAAGGGTCATTTTACAACATACTGGCTCAAGAAAATGATAAGAATATGAAGTTGCATAGTATGGCTTTAAATTCAATCAATCGCATTTATTATTTTATTTAATTAATTAAAAATCTACAAAGAACAACACTACATTTATTACACTATCCAAATGTAAACTTTCACATTGATACATATAGATGTTTCAATTTAAAAACATTTATTATACAGTCAGTTATGCTTATTAATATGATGAGGTTATTTCACATTTCAAACAGCCAGAAAATTCTCCTAAAGGCACAGTTATTTATCATTAATTGTCAAAAAAATAGTAATTTATTTACCTGAAATTCTTTTGTAACTTTCCAGGGTAAAAGCAATTTAATTCATATTCATATTTATTCATTGAGCAGATGCTTTTATCTAAAGTGATTTACTTCTTATGTAACATGAATAATTTTGGCCTTAAAGAAGCTAAATTAGCTAAATGTGACACTTCCACTTCATCCAGGTGTTTATACTACTATTTACTTTAAATCTGACAACAAAGTAAAGGTTTTAAAATTAACATTTGAACGATTTCTTTATGAAATTTTAGAGATTGGAGCTGTTGTAGGATACCAGTGGCATCTGAGCTTCCCTCAGACTAGCTGTTAGCTCATCAGTCCTGTAGGACGTATTAGTCCAAACTGAGGCTGATCAGGAAGCTTCATACAACTGGTGGTGCTTATTTATACATTTTACACAGAAACACAACTCAAACAGCTGAAATAGCCCTTTCAAAGGAAGGGTCAAAGGAAATGAGGATGGAGTCACCAACCCAGTAAACTTCAAACCCTTAACCTTCTTTTCCATGTTTTTTGTAAAGTGCCTCTTTTCCTTTAGCTCTTTTAGCAGTTTCTTTAGTTTTCCTGCATCGGAAACTTTGAAAAATGTGTCACTTAGTTTCTTGTTATACAGTTGATGTGGGAAGATGAAAACATTCTTTGGCAATACTGGAAAATGCTGCAGAGATTTGAATGATAACATGTCCTTCAAATAATGACCTTTGATAAAAATGTTATTTAAAACAAGTCAAGCATGGATGTTTAAACGACTTGTTGTAAAACTGAAACTAAAAGCTGTTTATCTTTCACAAGCATCACAAATCAGATAGGACAACTTTTGTGTCTGTTCTGCATTCTTAAAAGCCACAATCCTGAACTTTGCAGATATGTGCTCTTTGTCACCCTATAGAGGCTTGCTGCGTAACGTCACTGTCGTAACATTAAATCTCTCTGTCTCGGGCAAAAGAGGCATGTTTACATTCCTAATGTCAGGCAAAACAACGAAAACAAACTTTTCCACCTCCACACATTGAATAAATAGTTTTATCAGGGCTGTATAACAACTTTATGCCCGACCAAACACAATAACCCTGGTGAAATCATTTATTACTTACCTAGCCATTAGCAGCACGGCTAGGTTAGAGTCCGTAGTTCATGCCGTTCTTTCTAAAAGAGCTCTCCAGCGAGGAAAAGACGGCCCAATAATAACTCTGGTCTTTGCTCTATTGCGTTCACTTTTATTCCCCCTAGATTCCTCTGATAAGGGATTTCAAGCTTTCTTTGGTGGATCTGCCATTGCTCAAGTCTCTAAATCGCGGGTCTACGTTATACTACTATAGCAAGCCAAAGGGGTGAAAAAAGCACGTGTTCTAAATGCGCGTTGTGTGCGCCAAAACGCGTGTTTTGGTGGACATAACGCACGTTTAACACGTGCACTTTTTTCACCCCTTTGGCTTGCCATATTGTGCTGTAAAGCTACATGCAGTCAGTACTTCTGGTGTTGGGTCGCAGGTGAAAACTGTACAGTGCGGTAAACAGACATGGGACCCCCTAATACCATCACAGCTCCGAAAATGAACAGAATAGATGATAGTATGCCACCAAAACTTTACAAAAAACATTATTTTAAGGTGTAAAAGTTGCAGAATGTGGCTTTAAGCATTACTTTTCTTTTAATTTTTTTTCCACATATGGAAGATCAGATTGAGGTGTAAACTCATTGGTTGACATTCCGTTGGAAGCAGCTTGATGCAGAGCCGTGACTTGGGTTCTGAGGTTCTCTCCAGTTGAGTTCCTCTGAAAGAAAGATAATATTAGATGTTGGCAGGAACTCTAAGGGCCAGAATATACTTGCTTTTCAACCTCCGCTGGCACAGGGAGCAGGCTGCGTCTTTGTTCACATACTTGCAGCTGAACGGCACTGCACTGCACATAGTACTGGAGTGTTCCACTAGGGGGCACATTAGAGTACTCAGACCAGATAGAGAGCCGGGTTTGTTGGTACCATAAATATCATATATATCACTAGGTGCCTTAACTGGGAGTCGACAGCGTCCCTACGCGGCGGCCATCTTACCTCGGACAACTTACGTTCCGTTCTCGTAGCAGATGGAAGGTGATTGAACAACTTAAACAAAAACACTCATAACTCGATTAAATATAAACGGATTTACAAGCGGGCTGCCTTATTACAAACCTTATAACACATAGGCTTGATAGGACATACTTTAACATTTTTATATTAACGGGCCAAATCCGTCATATTTTAGAGCCACATCTCTGGCGTTCATAACAAACCAAACCGTTTGAAATTCGGTTGAAAATTGAGCAAGTTAGAGTTATTTAAATAGTACATGCACCATTGACACCAATGTTACGAAAGGGGGCAGCTGTCCGAGGTAAGATGGCCGCCGCATAGTGACGTTCGTCCAATCGACGAAGAGCGCGGGTAATGCATCTAGTGATATATATGATATCTATGGTTGGTACAACCAAAACAAACATGGTGTCAATAGAAGAGATCAGGTAAAAAAAGACAGCAACGGTATCTTAGATGGTGTAAAAGACCTCTAAACCAGAGACGGAGTCACCATGGTGAGTGTCTCGCTCGTTTTGTCAACTCAGCCTACTGGTTACTCGTATATTACAGCGTTCAGAAGTGTTGCATTAATTTCGGGGAACGCGCACAAACAACGCTTCAAATCAACACAAGTTACGCGTGGCAGCCATTTTAAACATGTTTACTCGTCGGTAAACAGCAAGTATGTTCCGGGCCTAATTGTCATGTCCTGTGTCCATGTCTCATTCATCAACATTCATCCCCTACCGCAGCCACCTTGCCCCAGTCCGTTGTTGTTTTTCCCCCCAGCATTCATCTCATTTGTCCCATTAAATATTTCTTAACATTTTCATCTTCCCTTCCCAGTGTATTCAGTCTATTTGGTATTTAGTTAGTTCTCCTCCTCGTGTGCCCTTAACCTTTGACCCCTGTATTCCCTTAGCTGACCTAAGTTGGTGTGCCCCTGGTCTTCACATGCATCCCCAATATGTTTCTTTAGCTTGTTTCCCTTCAGCCCCTTTATGCTGCGTTCACACCGGCCATAAAGTATGCGTCGCCAGCGTCAAGTTTCAATGTTAAGTCTATGGTAAGGCGCGTCAGAGCTGTGTCAACGTCCCTGCGTCGCTTTGTGATTTTATATAAACACACATTTGAACAAAAGATGGCATTCATTTAGGTGAGAACCCGCTTTAAAAAAAACTGGTCAACTGATTTTACTGTTCCTAGAAATTTTTCTTAAACATTTTCTTCTGCAGAAAATGATTTAAGTACCTTTTGTCCATGGGAGTAAAATTTTCCTTTTATTGGGGCTGATAAAAGTTAAATAAACTAGATATCAGAGATCTGTTTAATTAACTTTTTTCTTTGTATCAGGTTGAGATTTATCAGGACTTGAGCTTTCTGTGCAGATCCTCCACTGCAATCCTCCACCTGTCCTCCCAGTTGTACTGCAGGAACCCTGTGGGAGTCAGAGAAACATTTAATGAATGTTGCCACTGCTTCTACCTGTACTACATCTCACTACAAAAGCTAAAAGAAAATGATTTTGGCCATTTTGTGGCATCATTCACTCCTTCCTACAGAGCCTCTGTTCAGAAATGTAGTTTGAATGCTGGCGGCTCATCTGGGAGGGTTCAGGATCAAAGTGTTATATGTATATATACTTAAGGTGTAATATGTAAGAATGACATCCTGCGGTCAAATTTGGGTACTGCAGCCCATTTTTCTAAACAACAAGTGACTTTCTCACTACCGTTCATTAGCTTCATGTCTGCTGCTCAGCGTCAGAGGATTCTAGATGACGAGCAAAGACGAGTCATACACAGTAAGTTGTTAAGTAGATAAATACATTTCACTGTAATATCGAGTTGTTGGTGACTGAAGAAGTAGCTTGAGATATTTTTAGGGCAGACTATTTGTTTTTAATTCACTGTTAGCATTGTTAGCTCTACGTAAGCTTCTAGCCTTCTTTATTGGCCATTAGAGTAAAACAAAAAGATGCCATGGCTTCTTAGGGGTAGAAAAATAACTTCTGGGTTGCTCCTGTTTACTGGGTTCAGTTCTTTAAACAACCCTGGAACTTTTTGCCTGCCGGTGTCAAATTACAAATGCTGATGCAGCAGCATTAGCTAGCACAGACTCGGCAACCCCGCGGGCTCACAGAGTGTAAACAAAGACTTCGTCCCTCTTTGGCCTTTTTTAAAGGAGAAAAACTTACAACCCAGAATGGAATCTGTTTCAATGTAACCTTCCTTCCAACATGATTGAGACATTAGACTGTTTTGTGATTATTTCACTGTAGCATCCTGACATACTGTACCTTTAAATTAACAGGAACAAAAATGTATTATACACACACACACACACACACACACGAACGCATGCATGCATGTACATAATGCAATACCATTAATTGTTTTTAATCCAAAATCAACATACATCTTCTTTTGCTAAATTAATTTTAGTTATCCTGAAAAATTTGTGTTCTTTTAATTTTAGAAGCCAACAAACTCGACTTCTAGTTCTGTTACCTATTTCTTCATTTTACAATTTTTTTGACATTATCTTATTTTTTTTAAATGGTAGAAAAATATATATAAGAAAGAACCAGAGAGTGATTTTATGTTCTTCTCTTGGATAAATTCATGACAGCACAACTGCATCTTATAAAAAACATAATTCCTACGTTTGTGTTTTGGTTCCACGTCAAAGAAAAGCACATAAACACCCACTGCAAGCAACGAAACACAACTGTGGCTCTCACAAAAATGCTTCAAAACTCTCAGTTTATGTGCAAACTTTAAATAAAATCAGCCTCCAACCATCAATTTCAGCTGCTCATGGTTTTTACTAAGTCAGTGATTTGGGAGCAAAAATACAGCAGCAGCTCTGTGAGGGAACAAACCCTCAGTGCTATCTATACACAGCTCTGTACGGCTGGCTTGGAAGACACGCTAACAGTTTACCAAAAAGACCACCGGCGGAAACCAAAAAGAAAGCTGCTGTTTTGTGTGGCCTCTGAACACAAGTTGTGTTTCCACTTGGAGTTTAGTGAAGATGTTCTAAGAAATTATAATCCAGTCCACGCCTTTTTTCTTCCTAATTGAAAAAAAAAAGAAAAGATAAATCTGCTTTCCCTGGAAACAAAACGATGTGCCACCCTCCCTTTTCACATATGCACTATTTATATAGGTTCCCTCAATATGACCTCATGATGATCTCATCTGCTGCAACTTTTATGGTTAATTTAAAGCTTTGCACACTCAGATGCATGAGAAACTGAACCAATGTTGCTTAGTTTGAAGATTTAAAACAAAGCAACAACAACAAAGAAAAAAAGTCATTTAATCTCACCCCTTCTGTTTTTTTAGGCTTAAGCATCATTGCACGACTGACTTGGAGATTTTCCTGCTAATTCTCATGTCCCAAAAACATTTTCTGACATGCTAAGTTTGCACAAAGCCTGCTTCTGCTCTAAGTCTTAATTGTGGCAGAATAACAAAAAGAAAAAATCATGAGCTCCAGTGTCTGCCTGGACCATCTGCATATTTCCCTCTATGATTGCATCCTGATTTTCTACTGCGAGGAAGTGTGAGGAATTACCTTTTCAAAGAGATGTGAGCCCACCAGCACTAATCCTTAGTTAATGGCTAGTGGAAGCAACAGACCCCAACAGCCTCAAAGCCTGCAAAGGTCTCATAGATAAATCTGGTAGAAACATCTGATTCTATTCATGGAAAAACAGGTTGAAGGATGATTTAGAAAAATGGTGATAAACACCTAACACCTGGTTTCAGATGAGACAAAAATCACAAAAAAGGCATTTCTGAGAGACGGGCTGATCTGTTGTGTCTTCACGTTCAGACCGATGCTGCTGGATTGTTTGAGTGACTCTGAGAAACAAGCACAGCTCTCCCTGGTGGCCTTGGGCTGAACCAGCGGAGCGTAATTAAACTCTCAACTCTCCAATTTAAAACTGAATTCAGAGGAGATGTTGGTCCATCTGTAATCTGCACAAACACAAGAAAGACACCAAGACTGGAACAAAAAAAGAGGAAATTTAGAGAATCACAAGGTTCAGGAGTAAATAACAGCAATTACACATCAGTATACCCATTTCTGTTTATTTCTTCTGAGAGACTTTGCCGCCAAAAGGCATCCCAATTAATGTTTTAGCTCTTCAAAGTCAAATATTTGCTCTAATGCAGGCTCAATTAATTGGAATCAGTTTAGTGAGACACGGATGTTTTTGCTGCACACATGTAGAACAGATGCCACTGAGCCTTGGGGAAGCACAAACACTTCACTTTCACATCACTGATCTCTCAGACTGCTTTGCAATGATTTAGCGTTTGTTCAAATTATTCAGACGTCTCAGTTAGCGTCATGTGACCTGTCAGCACTCGTTACAGGACGGATAAGGCTGAGGAAGTTTCAGTCCTCGTTGAGCCTTCTTCATGCAGAAATTCTATATTTAAATGATAGTTTTGACTAAATTCTGTGTGTTTAGAGGAAATGTGTGTACATTTATTTTTTTACTGACAAGAAGTTTTAAATATGTATGATTGAAGCTTATTGATTTATTAATGTACAAAGATGAGAACTGTTGATTTTGCTTCTGCTTGCAAACACTTTGATTAGTAATTTCTGGATTATTTGTTCTCCTCCTTCAATATTAATGTGGACTGTAATGGAAAGCAGCCATGGAGGCCATCTATTGGTCGAAATGTTGAATCTTTAATCCTTCAACCTTTTGGGCTAATTCATAATTCAGAGAACTGGGAGAGGAGCGTTTAGCTTTTCCTGACTATGCTCCGCTAAATGAAATGGGGTGGAAAGTGTGAGGTCATTAACCTGTATCAGGTATGTTTCCTCCTAATATTGGGGATGATGTATTCCACCCAAGTGTGACAAAAAAGAGGGAGACGTCGCTCTCAGGTAGGAGCCAGCGCTTTGCTTCCAGGAAGCTTCATTTGAGGACATTAAGTTATAAAATGTTGATGCTAATTTTAATTAGGAGAAATATCCCTTTAAATCTGGGGGAGATTTCCACTCTGCTGCCTGTGGGCCGACCGAGGAAGAGAAGATTATTCCTTCATCCTCCTGTGCACATCACTCTGCTCTGATCTGATCTGGTGCAGAATTATTGTTTTAGGATTCGTTTTGGTAGTAAAAAAAAATAAAGAAAATTAATAAAAAGAAAAAAAAGAGACATAGAATAAGAAACACATTTTCAGTGTATTTTGAGCTGATCTGGCTCAAAAAGTGATGTTATCATGAATAATGTTTGCATTCTACCTTTTTTTTCTGTCACATTAATTATCTTTTTACAAAAAAAGTGATTAAAAATAAAAAATATTGGTAAATTTTGCACGTCAGAGACACGGTTACCTAATGTTAAACTAAACATGATCAATGAAGTTCTTCAAGCAGCAAACATTTGTTTTATTTTTAGATGAAATGTTATATTTCATTTTTATTTGATAGTATATGTTAGCCAGTCAGTCGCTACGACAATTAGATTCATTTTCGGATATTTTCAGTATCTAAATAAAGCTTTTCGTCACTATTTTCATCATTTATCTCCTTTTTTCCACAAAAATGAATGAAACAATAAAATTCATTTATTTAGTATACTTTTCACTAAATAATATAATATTTATAGTTTTCGTGCTTGATGGATGCTTTTATAAATTTTACTACAACTTTTGCATCTGCTTGTTTCTGCATACATCTCTATACACTTAATGCTTTCTTGACGCTTCCTTTCACTCGATGCAGACGGGACCATAACTCCAGACTTTTATTGATCCTTCAGCCTCAGCTGAATTTATTTCTCCAAGTCTATACAAATCTGTTTCTGTGCAGCCTCCCGAACCAGAAGGGTTAATGTATTATACAAAGTGTTCAGATCAGGGATTAGATTTTCCCCCAATTCCATCAGTCAATTCTCGGTGCTCTCCAGGGCATTCATCATTTTGACAGTTGCAGATAAGGCAATTATTTTCCTCAAGCAACTACAAAATGTAGACAAGTGCTTCTGTGACAGTGTGTCTGTTTGAGGAGGGGAACGCAAATATTATTCCAACAGAGGCTGATGGCGTGTTTTGCTCACTACAAAGCAATATCCTTTGTATCACAAAGAGAACAGATGTTAGGAGCATTTCTGCATCCTAATTTTACATTTTGCCATTTCATAAAGCGGAGACACATCATTCTGCAGTTCAGCGAGATGTCTTTACCAATGTCTTGTTGTTGGGGCCTATTCATTTTTATGATTAAATAACTTTTCATTTTATGTATTAAGAAAAAATTTTGCATTATTTACCACAGCAACATAAGTTTTTCTTGTTTTCCCTCAAAAACACTGAAAATAAATATTTTATCAATGCAGTATTTGTGTTATTTTAACACTTTTGAACAAGGAAACGGACTCAGTCTATTCAATGCCTTCAAGTATTTTAGAACACAAATACTTGCTTTTATAAATTTTTATATTTAATAATTATATTTTTTGAATGAACATGCATAAAGTTCATGCTAAAATTTATTCCCGACCAGCAGACAAAGCTGCATCCCATCAGTCTCTTTCTGCAGCACAAAGCAGCCTGCAGTTCCTTAGCATGACCGCTGGGGGGCAGCAGATGACCTTAATGAGCTGACTTTCCTGCTGAGGCTGAAATAAAGCTGCTGGTCAATGTTCTCCAAACAAATAATAAAGTTTTCTCTACTAACAAAATACTTTAAAGTACATAATTCAATTCAGACTTCAATATTGGACAGTTTAGAGTAAATATTCTAAACCTTTTTTATTTTCAAATTAACCTTAATAAATGTGGTTTATTTAAAAAAATATATATATTAGATCAAATAAATTAATGCAAAGCTGAATTTGGTCTCATTTCCCAAAATAAATTTAAAAAGTTTTAAACGCTCATTATTTCTATACCAAAATGAAATTAAATGAATTTATTGTAACACAAGCATTTGTCAGTATATACGTATTTATCCAAATCATAGGCCACATACAAAACAACAGTGTTCAGAGGTAAATTATGACCTATTCTGCATGTTTTAATCCAGATCCGGAGACCTTTCCTGAACTGGAGTGTAGGAGAGCAGACGGAGCAGCGGGATGACGTGAGGCTGAGCTCAGATCTGTCATCAGATCAAAGTGGGAACTTGCTCTCCCATCGCTGTCAGCACGTTTTAATGACCTAAGTTTTCCTCCCTAAAACTTTCCCATACCAAGTATCTGATAGATTCATAGCTTAATCATTAGCTCGCACTTAATTTGTCTGGAGCAAAATGCTGGGCTAAAATTACAAGGAGAATTCAGTGGAGCTTTCTCATCCCTGTCCTAAAACCGTACAATAACAGCGCTGAGAGGCACTGAAACTATGGAAACGAGTAGATGCATTTATTATTGAACACTTTTAGAAATGGAAAAGTGTGTCTGTGACTTTTTTTTAGATCTTTTGTGTGGAAAATTAAAGATATGAGAACGGGTTTTTATACAAAACCGTGTCAACCTTATGTTACTTCCAAAAACGGATTCACCGCTCATTTTATTCCAAAAAATGACTCAATTATATCCAGTTTCAAGTTCATCAAATAACACAAAACTGCAGCTTTGGAGCTAAAACCAGAAAATCCTCTACAGTTGGAGAAGTGTTCAAAAATAAAGAGACAGTAGGATTCCAAAAGGAGCAATTAAAGCGACAAAAAGACAAAACTGTTCATGTTTCGAATAGCAAAAACAGTCATTAGAAGGCTGACAAAGGCTTGATGTGAGCGCCTGAGCCGAGCTACTGTGACAATAAATCAAAGGCAGAAAGAAGGCCAAGGCCTTTATGGGGAGTGCCACCCATATATCGACTGCACATCATAGCAGTCCTCGTGTTGTAGGCTGGATTATAAATCTCATTTCTCTAAGATATACGGTGTGTTGTATGTGTAGGTCCTGCTTTTGTTTACCTGGCTGGTAACGTTATTCTGTTTCAAAGTTCTAAACCTTCTCAAGCAAAATCCCACCCCTCAAAATCTTTCACATAATTAGAAACAATGTTAGTGAGACTGAAGAGAGTCAAGGCGTGGAAATCATCTTACCTCATGTTGTGTGGAAGTGTCCTGTCCGACAGGATGCACGGTGCACAGAATGAATGAGACGGCTTGTGTGGACTTCTACAGGGCGGAAAAAGGAGTTTGAGTGAGCGAGAGGGGGAGAAAAGGATCAGTTAACAGATGAGAAGAGGAGAATCCAAGCTGAACCACAGATCGTCCCCCTCCAAATGCCCCCCAAAAAACACGTTTGTGTCTCAGCAGAAACTCTGGTTTACTAGAGTCTCAGGCTAAAACCTCAGGGATTGTGGATCAAATGGTTTCATAGTGAAAACCAAACATAAAAAAGTACTAAAACTCATATGTAATGTTTATTATGAATCTTAGCTTTGTGTGCTTTATGGGGTTTTCCTGATATGTCATTTAAATCATCCTTTAATAAAATGAAGAGGGTCTGCTGGAGCTTGTGCCTGGACAGGTCACCCGTCCATCACAAGGACACACACAGAGACAACGAGACTGACAACCAGTCACACCTAGGAATGATCCAGAGTCTCCACTTTCACCAACAGACGTGTTTCTGGTCCACGGGAGGAAACCGGAGAAAACCCATGCATGCATGAGGAGAACACGTCACATTCAGGAGTCTAACCTGCAACCTTCATGCTGCAAGACAACAGTGCTGCCAAGTGTGTCGCCATGCTGACTAAAGGAAAATGTTACAATATAAAAAAGTTAATTATTAAACATGTTTTAGATCTAATTAAACACTAAGATCTGCTTTGTTGTTTGGAAAATGTTCATAAAAGAATTATAATTTGTAAACTTTTAAAGTTATTGTTTTACTCTTATGATTTTAGTAACTTTGGTCTGCCCTGAAACTACAGGAAGAAAACAATGGGATGATGTATTTTGGGCATAGTATTTGTAACATTACATGCTGCCATCATGCCTGTAACCTGTAGAAAGTTTAAAAAGGAGCTTTGTGAGATTTATTTAACAACATGAAAATGTCTAATAACTCAAACCTTGATCTTTGTGTAGAATTTAATCAAAGCCTGCCCAATAGAGAGCTAACAGGAACTTCAAACTTCCATAAATGGATAGATGGATCGACAGATAAACAGCAGTCAGAAAAATGAAGTCATTCAACTACTTTGTAATTTTATTTGAAGCTATTTTAATAAATAAAAGTTCCATCATTTTACTGTGAAGAAAGTTCATCTCAGAGAGTTAGAAGTTATAGAAAGTCATTCATTTTGAGTAATTCAATGACTATTTCTTTTTCTTGATGGTAAAATAACTTTTTGAACAAAGAGGTGTTTCTTCAACTTACTACAAAAGTCTGTGTTAAATGATAACATAAACAACCATACATTTTTTAGGTTTAATAAGTCATAAAAAAAATCCAGCTTAAACTGAGGAAATTTAAAATCTACGCAACAAGGTGACTTTTTAAAAAAGAAAACTTTAAACAAAATAAATTATTCAATTTTGATAAATAATTTATAAAATCTCATAAAAATGTATCAAAATCATCACAATAATTTAC
This sequence comes from Aphyosemion australe, assembly GCA_006937985.1. Lineage (NCBI taxonomy): Eukaryota > Metazoa > Chordata > Actinopteri > Cyprinodontiformes > Nothobranchiidae > Aphyosemion > Aphyosemion australe. The sequence continues at coordinate 418,274 of SSNS01000268.1, read as the reverse complement.
ACCAAAGTATTTTACAACCCATGTCCAGTTGATAAACTATTCCTCCTGATAACACTAACCTCCCAAATACGGTTTGCCCCTTTCATAAATGGAAGAGATTCTCAAGCTTGGTCAACACATGAAGTAATAGTCAGAAAATGACGACTGAACAGTTTTTGTCTAATGTCCTTATTATATAATTATCTATTGTGTTTATGCAATTATCTAAGAAAATTAAACTGTTACATGATGCAGGCAGTAGGCTACTTTGATTATCCACATGAGAGCAGACAGGATGCTAAGGGTTTTAAGGAACGTACTAATCCTGATGAAGAGGTAGAGGTCTTATCTAACACGATTAACTTGGTGTTATCTGCGTTTTCTTTTCTAATTTTTACAGGTTACTTGTGAGGTCCACAACAAGGTACCAGGCAAGGGCTATAGTGTGGAATAATGGGAAAAAGCCATGGCTTTTCTAAGTTAAGATCCGTGGACTTGATACCTGTGATGGCCCTGATCTACAGGTGAAACTGGAAAAAGTAGAGAATGATGCACATTTCAATTTATTTCAATAATCCACCTAAGACTGAGAGACCATCTAAAGGCTCAGGAACCCTTTGCAGGTGTTCTGGATTCATTAGCTGATTAGAGTGTGACACTTTGAGTCTAGAATATTGAACCTTTTCACAGTATTTTAATTGTCTGAGATTTTGAATGTGGGGTTTTCATCAGCTGTAGCCATGATCATCACTATTATAACAAATAAAGGCTGAAATATCTAGCTTTGCATGGAATGAGTCTGTGTCATAGATTAGTTTCACCTTTTAAGTTGAATTACTGACAGAAATGAACTTTTGCACCATGTTCTAATTTTTCCAGTTTCATCTGTAGAATATGGAAAGAAGTGAGAGATTCTTGTACATAAATTAGGTGCATTTGTGTGATTGTTGCTACACCCAAACAACATAATACTGTGGAGTTGGTGTCTATTGATGACACCTGTACACATCTGTGTTTTTGAAAATATTGCCTATTTTAATTCTCACCTGTTAACCTCTATTTTATTTTTCAACAGGGAACCTTCTGTGGTAATTAATGCTTTTATATCGACTTTGGTTAAAGAAAAACATTTCCACTGCACGGACGGTGCAGAAACTATTATTGTGTCGAGAGTGACTTATGGGAAGTTTACAGTCAGCAGTTTGGAGCACAAACAGATATGCACTCCAGACAGAGCTAAACACAATACGGAAATGCAGGCAGATGACCATGTGTACACACACACACACACACACACATGCACGCACGCACGCACACACACATGCATCCATCAGAACCATTGATTCTGTGTTGAATGGTGTATTTTTTTCCTCAGCCTAGATAGTCTTGCAACTGCCTGTGCTGTTAGTGCGCCAGGAATTTTCAAACCCTTTACATCCATTACATTCCACTAGGTAAATACCTAATGCTGGAAACATTTGTCAATGTATGCGCCTGGCTGAACAGAATAGATTATTGGGGGCTGAGTAAAATACACTGCATTGCCAAGCAGCACCATGCCTGTGACATATTAGGAAAACTTCACACATGCAGGTCCTTCTCCTGCAACAAAGTTTGTGATATTTCAGGAAACTAAAGCTTGTAAACAAAAGCAGACACTCTTGGTGAGGAATGGAAATGTCATTATTTGTAATATTATATTAATAGCTAGAATTTTTTTGCAGCTTTAGCGTCTCTTTTAGACTTTTATGCTTTCATTTGCTTTTAATTCAAATTGATATATTTTCAAATAAAAGGTAACTATTCTGATGAATCACACACAAACTACCAGAGATTGAGCCACATTCTAGCTTTTAGCTAGAGCTGCAATCAATTTTTAGTCTTTTGCTTCCCCGTATCAAAACCCTTACATTTAGGATTTTTAAAGTCTGTTGTTTTTCTCAAATGCATTTTTCTTCATTTAAGGCATAAAGCTGTTTGAAAGGGTTTTTGAACCTACTTGCTTTTAGTCACAGGGACTTATGTTGCTGCTTTTGAAAATAATAAAAAAAGTGCCATGCACATCTTTTTCCCTAAAATAGTCACAGAGTCTTCTTTCTCAAGCGGGACAGAAAAGATGACAATTGTGATCCAGCTTTGCGTAAAGTTTGCGCTCAGTTAGAAAATAAAATGAAGGTGACAGGAAATTTTAGCTCAACTGTTCCAATTTGTTTGAATTTTCAGAATTTACCCTAGCTGACCTAACTGACCGTATTTTAAAAATACCAATTCAGTGTGACTACAGCTGAAACGTTTTTACCCTCGTACAAAGTTTCCAACTTGTCACCGTCAGTGAAGAATAGCAAATTTCTCTCATTCTCGAACATGTGGATATTAATGGTGAAAAAACCCATTTTGTAGCAGATCAGATTAGCAACTCACTAAAAAATATATAAATAATGATTAAGATGTAGGATGTGCCTAAAATATGAATCATTGATTTATTTGCTTATGGTTTCATTTTTAGTGTCTGACAAGAAATAGCAAAAACACATTTGTACACTTTTAACAAAAATGTTATTTAGTATAATAATAATAATAATAATAATAATAATAATAATAATAATAATAATAATAATAATAATAATAATAATAATAATAATAATGTAACTATAATTTTAATTTAGGTCAACTTTTCTTCATACTAATTTTATTTATTGATTTATTTTAGTGAAGTTCAATGACTGTGTCAATACCACTTGATTCTATTGCCATGTTTCCATATGAATAAAAGGTTCTCTTTAATCTTTGTACAGTTTGATGTAGACCACGAAAACGTAGAGCTGCCACCCACGCAAAGCAAAATTTGTGCGATATCCCGTTATACCATGAAAACTTTGTTGTTCTAACAATATCGTTTTCACATTTGAACAATAGACGTATGTATGATGTTTGTACAGTATTATTACATTTTACAAACAATATAATATTATCCCTTAAGGAGCCGTGGTGACACTGGTGTCACATTCCATTTCAAACATCTGCAAATTTGCTTTTTTGAGTCATATATTCAAGTTTGACAACCCCAAGTGACATCCTATCCATACATATATTGAAAATTATTTTTTCTACATTTTGATGTATTTATTCCAATCCGTTTTCTATTTCAAAAGGATTTGAGTTCTTAAGGGTTAATGTGCAAACGTGATTATCATGCTTATTGTAAGAACGTGATAATAAATTATTAGAATATTCAAGCTATCATGTTATATCGCTCTAAGTTTATTTTGAGTGGGTGGCAGCTCTGTTGCCACAGTAGACAACAAAAACATTGATATAATTCACAAAATAAAACTGCTGAATGTTCATCATCAATCAAATTTTCATAGAATTGTTCCAGATTAATCAAAAACTCCCAAATCCATGTGTCCCTTTGATTGTGTGGTAATTATTAAAGAATAGGAATCTTGTGACGCTGCCGTTTCAACAGCCACACAATAAAGAGCAGAAGCGAAAGGGAGGACAAGACAGATTTTGGGTCCCTTTATTTGGGGCCATTTTCATTCATTCCTTCAATATTCCATTCCTGGTTCTGCTTCATGGGTCGGTCTTTTGTGGAGCGCTGAATGGGAGAGCGCAGGAGCGTCTCTGCTTCCGTTAATTAGAGCTTTATGCAGCTTCCGCTCCTTGAAGAGTCAAAGTTTAAGCAGTGGGAACAAGAAACCCTCTGAGCTGCTTTAATCTGAGTCCTCCATTGTGGCTTCAAAGACATAAAAAGGTATAGTTTACCACTTGTTTGGGAGTCGGTGGCCGCGGCGCTGGAGTGGCCGAATGGGTGAAAACAAAATCAGGTTTATTTTACTCAACAAATTCGGAAATAATTCAAGGCTCATAGTTTTGTTTTGCAGCTGCACAAGTACTTAGAGTTGAGTGAGTTTCTGCATGGATTGTTCATATGGAGCTAAACTTGATAAGACATATTATATATGCATAGCGCTTGTGCAGGAACCCTTAATGGTCTTTACACAGGAAATGACCAATTGTTTGTGCAAGATTAAATGATGCACAAAGAAAAAGAGTTTTAAAGAACGTCCTGGGGTTTGTTATGACATGTGGCTTTTATACCTTTAGATTCCCCTTGCCTCATTAGTTAACACACCATCTTAGTCTTGAACAATACCTTAGCTTGAGGTCTCCCAGCAGAAATCACCTCCCCACTCAGTCGATATTTGCAGGGCCTGCAGCAGAGTTTCAGAGAGAGGGCCCTTTCCCCCCCTGTCCTAACAGCTTTAATACTTGTAATTATCTCTTGCTGGGGGAGGCTGGAAATTGGATTAGGGTGGTGAGTCTCAGCTGAATGAATTACCTCCATCTCCCCACTTGGTGGGCCACACGCTGATAAAGTGCGGAAAAACGGATTTGGATTCAGCCTTAGCATTCATGGCTTCCTTGTGGAAAAATGAAATTTTCCAACAGAAGGGGCCAGCGTGCCAGCAGTATCTGTCCACAGCATGTTTCATCTGCTCCTGCTCTTCTGGAAATGCAATTACCTGCGTTATCGGGGCCTAAATGGTGACAGTTTGGCAGGGGAGCAGTTCCACCTGCCAAAGGCATCATTCCACGCTGTTTTTGTCGCATTCACTTTCCTTTCTGTTTGAAATTAGTTCCCGCTATTTCCACCAGTCAGAAGCAAAACAAATAGCTTATTTGTTTCAATGTACAGGAAATACAGCTAAGCTAGATTGTGTTAAATTAATAAATTTGCCAAACTGAATAGTAGAAATATGAAAAATCAAGCAAATCTGACAGTTTAGTGTCTTTACTGCCTTCACTTGAATGACTGAACATAGATCAAAGATTGATGCTGAATTATTTACCAACAACACCTCAGCTAATGTTCTACATGTGTTGTTTCTCTCAGAGGAGAGAAGGCATGAGCTCTTTCAGAGGGTCTATTAAATCAATATGTGGGAAGGCCTGCCACTGTGCACCTCTAATACGACACGGTGAGTAATTAAACTCCTGGATTTTATGGTATTTCCCACAACAGCAAAAGCTCTGTACGTTTCACACACGTTTTATGGTTTTGAATGTATTTGCAAGATAAACGGTTCAAAATTGGAACTTTATTAGAAATCATCAAACGTGTCCCTAAATTTGGCGCCTATTGAAGCAAAAATGACCTCAGACAAAGCTGAACTAAAGAGATAATGCTCGTTGAAGAAGTTAAAGACTTTAAACAGAAATGGGGCCAACTTTGTTTTCCTGTTGCTCATTAGGCAGAGGTTTAATTTCGGTTTCATATTTAATTTCCCGCTGTGTCATTGTGAGGAGTCAGATCAAACAGAGGACAAACTAGCCCTACAAACCCGGCGCTAGCGAGCAGACACCCCCCCTCGTCGTTTTCCACTTCCCATTCCTTTAACCCCCCACCGAGGACAATCCTGGAAGGTAGATAAAAAGAACAACAAAAGATAATTAAATCTAAAAAAGGAGGAGAAAATCTCTGTTTTGTCTCTCAAACAGTTGGGGATAGATTTCAACACAGTGAGAGCTGGGCTAATGTATGCAATGGCCTGATGGGAGTCCTTCAACGTTTACACTTTACTTGTGACATGGATGGTTAGAGACAATATTACGCTGCTATTTAATTGTGAAATGTTCCTATCTTTACCGTCTCACCTTATCACGCTTTTCAGCACAAAGAAAGAGCATAAAAAACCCTAAACTTTGCTTAAATTGGCCTGTCGTTATCAGAGGAGTGAAGTCTGCTTTGACGTGCATTGTTGTTCCGACTCAGACCTACATCCCGTCAGTGACAAATTTCAAATTATAATACAGTAATGCCTCACACAGACCCAGCTATTTAACTGGGAATTTAATATTCATTGCTTTTGCAGCTTGGTTGGCTTTAAGGTGCTATCACCCACATCCACCCTCCTCCCAGTCCCACCCACTCCCAGCATCGCTGCCATCTACACCACTACATCCACCGAACGGAGGCAAATGGCAGTGGCTGGGACAGACATCCAAACACACATCTAACCATTTCTCTGACCCTCCCTCTTTCAGTCATTTTCACCCCATTCTCTGTCTCGGGCTGCCTTTCTCTGTCCCCCATCACTCTCCCTGTCCTTGTTTTTGATCTTCAAACGCTGGTAGGGATAATGACTACAAATCAGGGATGAAGGTGAGTGATCACAATGTGGCCCACCCATCCCAGCTGGCCTTTTTACTCCCCTCATATGATGCATCTTCCTGACTCTTTTTGAGAACTCGCTGAACTGTGCCGATGAGGGTTTCAAAAGAGGGGGAAAACAGCTGGACTTTACTTGAGTTTAAGACCTCCTAAATTAGTAACTTTCCTTCTTGCTGTATGGGAACCGTTGACTTTAAAAGGTCAAAAAAGTGTCTTGTCCGCAGTTCAATTGTACTTTCAAATTTTTGGACTAGTCTTATTTCCAGTGGTGTCGTATTTGGTTGCCTAGACAAAAGTGGGTTGAAGGTGTGGTCTGGTATAGGAGGATGATGATCTTTCTAACAGAATGTGATCTTGGACATCATCAAATCATGACGTTCCTGGATCTGTAGCTATTTCAGTGGCAATAGTAAATATGGCAGCATTTGGTTAAACAAATACATTTTATTTGTAATGAAAAGGTTCAGATGAGTGCATCAAACCTACCAACATGTAACAAAAGAGGTTAGAAAAATGGAGGTCGTGGGTTTTATTTACTAAAAACTGGGTTTAACCACATAAAGCAGAGTTACTAGTGTTCAGGAGTACCACCCAAATCACAAGCATATAGACAAATAAAGATAAGACAAATAAATGAAGAATCACTCTTAATAGTTACATATCTGACACAAAAAGGACTGAAAACATTCAAACTTTGTTCAAGTTTTTCTCTTTGAATCCTGCTGGAGCTTGGCTAGCTACCAATGCTACATATTAATGATTTGCTACATTTATCTAATTATTTAATTCATTCACAAAATAAGGTGATTAACTCCAACATTGCAGTATCTTATAAATAACTTTTACTTGAAAATAGTAGGCTAGAAATTCTAGACCAACCGTAGCAGTAGAAAAATATTTTGCTTTGTAGGTTGGTCTAGCCACACTCCATTGTAGCCTCAGCAGGTTGGCCCGAGCAATTATAGGTCGGGCCAATCACAGCGCTCTATGTCTGTAGAGAGACATTGGGCGGGCTTAGTGCCAAAGCTACAATGAAAAACAAGGAAAACTACAAAGATGGAGTTGGCTCAGGAACTGCACTAATTTGGCATCAACTTTGGATGACTTGGGCTTTTCTTTGAGATATGAGCTGATAGTGGTAATTATGGTACATGGCCTGTATTTGTATAGCGCCTTCTTAGGGTTCTACAAACCCCCAAGGCGCTTCACAACACAATCAGTCATCCGCCCATTCACACACACATTCACACGCTGGTGGTGACGAGCTACATTGTAGCCACAGCTGCCCTGGGGCGCACTGACAGAGGCGAGGCCTGCCGTACACTGACGCCACCAGTCCCTCTGACCACCACCAGCAGGCAAGGCGGATTTAGTGTCTTGCCCAAGGACACAACGGCAGCATTCTATGGGGGGAGCCGGGATCGAACCTGCAACCTTCCGATTACTGGACAACCCGCTCTACCTCCTGAGCTACTGCTGCCCCTTATGTCTTAAATTTCTATAAAGAATGTATTTGTTTATTCTTTGACGGTGTATGGTGGACTGCCCTGCTGACTAATTTCCATAGCATTAAATATGTCACGTTGTTCGTTGCTCTGATTGGTCCTAGCGCTGTGCAATAGCGTTCAGAGACAGTTTGAAAGACAACCGTAGATTCCGTCCCACAACTGAGCTCTGTCTATGGGTCGTTTATTTACATATATTTACATATATAGGATGACTTGCCAGGCTATGAAAACAGCAAATTGAAATTAGCCAAACACAACAGCAGTCACTCCAATGGTTGGTTCCAATAGGTTTTGTGTCCCACCTTATAGCAGATGGAAATTTCCCGTTAGGTACACATCATATCATTTTTTCAATTGTTTTTTCTTGTTGATTTATGTAGCTCTTATCTTGTTGTTGCATGTTCAACTATTCATTTTTCTAAACACATTTAGATGCTTAAAAACCATGATTGTGTGCGGGCAAGCTGGCAGGACTTTCAGACCCACTACTAAGAGTACACACTGCAACAATTCAACACAGCAGCACCTTCATGTCTTTAAAAACTTTCTGAAGTCCCTGCTTGCCCAAATGTTTGCATTGAGATTTCTTTGAAAAGTTGTAACACAAATTTCACTTTTGCATAAGTAGATTTGCATAAGATAAGGTGGTTTAAAATGTAGCTTGTGTGCCTTTTTGTGGTGGATCTCAGTAGAAGTAAACAGAATGGAAGGTGAAACCTGACGGTGCCCATGCACGCAGGAGTAAAACTCTTTGAAAAAGAAACTTCTTGCCCTAACGACCGATGCGATGCTACTTTAAGATCTCCTTGCTATTTAGGCATCAAATCAAATGCTGTCCTATTGCCAGGACTCAAATCATTTCACATCATAAGTTTCTAATGGGCAGTTTAGATGATTCATGCCAATCAAACATCTGTTCTGCATTGCCTTTGTAAAGAGGAGCACCTGTTGACCTTCATCTGACCTCCGTGAGCAATGCGATGGGAGACGGCAGCTATGGTTTCTCCTTTCAAGCAGGAGAACGGAAAAAAAAGTCAGGAAGAGGCACTTCATGACCACTGTTTACCTTGTCCTGCCTCTTTCCCCCCTCTCTTTCTTCTTTTTCCCCCGTCTTAATGTGCCCTCGAAAAAAATGTTTCACTAGGGAGCAGGAGGTGAAATTTTTCTCATCCAAATGGATGGCAATTTCCCACCATTTAGCACCTGAAGGTAATTAGCTTGAAGAGATTGCGGAGTGAGAAACACGTTCATGGAACATTAACTCTCGTACATTCTCCAGTTGCAGAGAATTAATAGGAAAGATTAAAGTTTAAAGAGAGCAAATGCCATTACCACACAAACCACCTCACTGTGGCACCATCTTGGGCTAACTTTTCCCCCTCTTTATAATAAGTCTGCTTTTCACAACGGCATCAGGATCGGGATTACAATAGCAAGTAATAAATGGTGGAAATGAGACAGTTCTTCAGGTTTGCTTGGTGTTTCAGATAATGGAGAGTCTCAATAGCCTGCAGCATTGTTTTCCCCCCATAACGGCTTTCTGCTTGCTTCCACTACATTTGAATGCAGTATACTAATAACCAATTCAACGTTATATCTCTCTTCAGCATGCTAGCAAACAGCAATTTAATGAAGAATTTAATAAAATTACCTCCAAATGCACATGTCTTAATTACAAGACATTTTTAGTTTGATGTGCAAAAAATGTGCAAAAAAAGAAAAGATCTCTTTAATTTGTTTTTGTAAGTTCACCACGGTATTATAAAGGTGGTGAAAAGCATGCAATAAATCAATCCGTCATATTTAGAAGCTAAAAGAAATGAAATTGAGACATGGTTGGAATTTATTGCCCAGAAAATCCTATTCTATCTGTTTCAAAAAGTCCAGTCCTCCAAGCTCTAGAAAATCTATTTTCCACATTTTAATACCCTGCATAACAGTCCTCATATTTCATCTGAGTGTGTTAAGCACAGTTTTATTAGATCTGAAACAAATTTTGGTGGGGGATCCTATAGGCCATTAACCATGGAGTAATTTTATCCTTGTTTCCTTAATGATGCCATAATGGCGAGTGAATTTCTTAACTAAAGACCAAAGAACATTTTGAAGGTCAGCTTCATCTGCAGACTCCTTCATGCGCTTCTTTGAGAGATTGGAAAAGTCTGAGGGTTTTGAAGAGTCATTAATAACGCTAAAGCTGAAGGCCTATTTGTGTTATAGCTTTCTACCTTTTAATGTTACACTTTCTTTCTTTCTTTGCTCCTTCTCCTCTTTTCCTTCCGTTTTGCAGCTTCCCTCATGCAGAAAGAATGGAGTGCTGATTGGGAGTGCGTAAATGGCAGCACGGTGACAAACACATCCCAGATGTGGTGCCTCAATAATTTAAATTTTATGCCTTTGTTATCACTTTAATCATTTTCTTTATTCGTTTTGTCTCAGTGATCGGAGAAACAGTTGATAGGCCGAAATGCCCTGGGAACAATTTTTATTTGGTGTGTGGTGCAAAGTCTAATTAGAATTAGAATTTTGCTGAGCCTTGAAATGGTCGGTACTTTATCCCGATCGCCTTAGATATTGTTCGAAGTCAGTCATTTGTCATAGCAGAGCATGCTGGGAAGGCTGCTGCTAATCAAGGCTCTATCTCCTTCACTCTTTCTGCTGCCATTGCACCTCTGTCCAATAAAATGCTGTTAGGTAAGGATGAATGCAGCCTTGGCTCTGACACTGAATGTTATAAGAAGCCCTGCAATGCAGCTTTTGAATCATGTTAAACCAAAGTGCAACTTTCAAAGAAATGTTGTTTTAAATCTTGTTTGGTAACATCTCTAACTTTCATTAAAAAGTCATTTGCTAACTTCTTTGCTGAGTACAACCTTGTATGATAGATGAGAGTGTCACGGTCCAGAGGGTTTTCTGTCTTGGTCTTTTGGCTGGATTTGTGTGTATTTTCTGTGATGTCTTGCTGGTTTTTCAGTGTTTACATATATTTTCAGTTAGTTTGACTTTACATTCAGTGCTTTTGCTTTCATGTTCTGTATTCTTGTACAATTTCTTCTTATCTACTTTTTCTACATATAGTTGCAAACAGTTTTGTGATTACCTACCCTGGTATAGATGCATGATTTATCCCATGCCATCAAGTTTAAGGCCTACATTATTACTTATGGTATTTTAATTATCTGTCCAGCAATGCTTTTTATTTTTTAGCAATATAAAAGTTTGCTTGGTCCTAATAACTTGTTGCCCTTTCATGCATTATATCAGCTTTAGCCGCTGGATAATTTACACCTGCAGTCCTGACAGAATAAAAGCAGAATACAAAAAACAGAAACATCCCCCCAGCCTCTCACCCAAATTAGAAGAACCCCATACACAATTTTCCATTAAAATTCCCACAACATATCCAGTTGGTACCAATTAATAATTATAATTCAAATCCAGCCTAAAGACTTACTTTTTTCAACTAGCTTTTGGCTGATGAGTGTGCTCTTGTGCTGCATTTTACTTATTTTATGGGCTTAGAGTATTTTGATCTATTGTTAAACATGCACTCTCTGTATGAGGGTGAATTTTAATCCAGTGTTTTTATGTTTAAGTTTTTACCCTGTGCAGCACTTTGGTCAGCTGACATGCTGTTTTTAAATGTGCTTTTACAAATAAATATGGTATGGTATATTATGCATTGATACGTATAATTGTTTTCTTTGTAGCAGTATGAGCATCCTGAGTCACGTTTGAAAGAAAAGCTGCCATTATTTGCTCATTCACAGCCAAAGGAGCTGGCTGAGATGACGCCAACATCTGACCAGGAAGCCTTCTGGTCACGTTTCTTTGCAGGTTTTCAATTAAACTCAATTCAGGTTATTTATATAGTGCCAATTCACAACAAGAGTAATCTCAAGGCACGTTACAAAGTAAACATTCCAATTGAACCTACTTATCAGAGCATTGAGTTAGTTCATTATTCCAACTAGTTAAAAGTTTCCAACCTAAGGAACCCCAGCAGATTGTATTTACAGCAATCCCCAAGCAAGCATGTAGTGACAGTGGAGAGGAAAACTCCCCTTTAACCTAGCTCAGTATGAGCAGCCAGACACATCCCATTGGTATGGCCCATGGCCAGACCCAAAACATGCTAGAGGGATTGTATTTCCTGGTCTGGGAACACCTTGGGATCCCCCAGCAGAAGTTGGTGTTTCTTTGGAAAAGGATATTGGAGCATCTAGCTTGGATCCATGACCTCCATGTCCCAACCTTATAAGTGGTGGAAAATGATTGGATGAATGGATTTCCCAAACTCACAGACAAGTGGGTCCCCTGCTCTTCATGTCTTAAATGATTACTGTAATAAACAAATTAAAGATAAGGGAGCTCCTCTCAAAGATAACAAACTTCACTCACAGAAGTCAAATATAGCGACATGTTTTTGTCATTGAATGTCAGAGTGATCTCTGAGAACTGTTAAAGCATTTTCTCTCCTATGAGAGTCAGGATTTCTTTTAAATAAATTGAAACTGAGAACACACTCAAAATAGGAGACCATGAAGACCCTGATGCATCTCTCAAACCTTTAAAATACATTTTTGTTTTTATCTATAAAAAATTAATTAAAATTAAATAGTTAAAGTGTCAGTCACCCCCTTACCTGAGTCTTACTCCACCCACATGTCCTGTTTTAAAAATGCGCCACAAGGAGGTGTTGCCTGGTGGACCGGGAGGGCGGGTCAGTGACAGTGAGTGACACAGACTGCTAACCATCTCCCCTTCACTCACCCAACACCCCCAAACAACTCACACATATGCACACAAACTCCTGTCTGCTCAAACTGAGCCATGAGCAAACACACACACACACACACACACACACACACACACACACACACACACGCACACACACTCCACTCGGATGAAGAAAATGCAGCATTTCCTTGTCCCTGATAGCGAAGCAAGCTCCTTTGCCTCAGAGCAGTCATTTGAGCTGGAGAAGTTATCTTTACATCCTTCACCAGAGGACAGAGGGAAGGGAGGAAGTTTTGTTTTGGAGGCGAGCGGCCCTGAGTCGTATCGTTTTGAACCAATGGCTCGTGAGGCTTTCTATTCCAACTCAAACTCACTACTAGGGGGTGTGGCCAAACCCGAGACATGGCTGCTTTTACAGCCCACAGCAGCCGTGCTGCTGACGTAGTGGTGTACCGTTTTACCTGATTTGATTGGCTGATTCAAATTCAAATGTAGAGCAGAGTTTTAACCTGAAGAGGGCGCCACACTGATGGTTTTAGACTAAATTATTATTCAATTATATATAAATTATGAACTAAGATGCCAAAATCATGACTACACATATCTACAGCAATTTTAGAACCCTCAGTTATTCTGTTTATCATAAAAACTAAGTTGTTTTGGGGGTGACTTGCTCTTTAACGCAGCAAACATACACTAATACAATAAAAGACAAAGGGTTGATTTTCTATAGTGTACTTCCTGGAATCCACAACCTCGCAAAGGCTCTTTTTGTTCAGATATTAAGGTGGAAAAACCTCTAACGTGGAAAAATGTCCCTTTAATAGCCAGTGACTATTTTGTTTTTAGCAACACGTTTAATTGGAAAGAAGCAGAATTCTCTTTGAAAGAGCAGAAAAAAAAAGAAATCAGTGTGACAAGATGATCGATTACCTGTAACTCTACCTGACACAGAAATTAGGGTTTTTTAATGATGGGCTGCCTCTTCTTGGACATGAAATTCAAATGTTCTCCCAAAGTCTACCTTCAGCCATCACTTGTCTCCTGCGCTTGTACGCTCCAAACGCAGGCACTTTGTCTTTGTCACCGGAGAAAGGACATTGTTATTACCGACATGCCTTTGTATTAGCCAATTTCATTCCTCCACAAAGTAACATCTCATTGGTTTCACCTATGCTGCTGGCTCACATTTATACCCCGCACAAGAGCTCAATGTTATATTCCCTTTTTATTTGTCTTTTATTCCTTCACTAATTATCCTGCGATGATCTGAAGAAGAACTGGGTGTGAGTTTTTTTCAGTAAATGAATTTATAACAGTGCTGACTGTGTGGAATCCATGATCAGCTACATCCTTTTTTTCTCATGTATTTAATATATTTTGATACTAAAATAACCAACCATGAAGGGACACTCATTTACAGTTCATAAAATTCACATATTTCTCTTTTATGATCTGAGATGTCCGTAATGTGACTTTTTTTTTTTTTTTTTGGTTTAAATTATAAGATAAAGTGTGCGATAAAGTGTCAGGGAACTTGTGAAGCTTAAAGGGAGCTTGTGAGGCTCAGCAGGCGGGCGTGGATGTGGGGTTAGGCGTACGCAACTCGGTCGCCTGTGAGAGCGGTGATGCAGCTCTCGGCCGTCTGTCCACATGGCTGGAGGTATTGATCCAGTTATCATTGCTAGATCATCACTATATAGACTCAGGAGTGCAGAGAGCTGGGGTACGGACTGAACTGACAGGAGGAACCCTGACTGAGAGGCTGCCTGAAGGAGAAAAGCTGCTGCATTACAGTTTGAAGTCAAATTTTAAAAAGTAAAGTGTTCACCTTATGGCTGGTCCCAGACTTTACAGAGGGTTTAGAGGGTATCTGAATGTGAACTTATTCACCTCCAGCAGCAACATAACTTCCTGCTCAAATACAGCATCAGCCTCAATCCTTATAAAAACTCAGAAAAACAGCAAAACAGTCCAGCTGCAATATTTAAGCTTGGTTTTAAAAGTAATCTAGTTTTTCTTTTTCGCTCGGAGTTCAGCTGTTTTTAGCACTTTGAGTTGGTGAATTAAACATCTTAAACTTTTTCTGGATATAGTAATTTTACTATTTTCCTCAACATTTCTACTTTAATCTCAACACCCTCTTCTCCTGAGTGGCCCTGATGCACTGTAGTCATTTTTTTTCTTAAAGGTTTAATATGGAACAATTAAATAAAAATATATATATATATATAAACCACCACGGGGTGTTTCAATTCAATTCAGTTTATATAGTGCCAAATCATGACAAAAGTTGTCTCAAGGCACTTTATAAAGTAAACATTCCAGTACAGTATAGTTCATTAAGCCAATCAGTAAAAAGTTTCCTATATAAGGAACCCAGCCGATTTCATCGAGTCACTAACTAGCATCAGTGTCTTTTCACCAATCCTCATACTAAGCAAGCATGTGTTTAGAGGTGTGCAGAATGAAGGTACAGTATATCTTTTAAAAGTTATATTTTAATTAAAAAAAGAATCAAATATTTATCTTGACAGGCACGGCACTGGGTTTATGTTTACATCTACCAGCCAATAGAGGGCACCATTGCAGGTTGCCAAATATGGTAAACAGTCCACTCGGCACAGCGAGGCTGGCACTGTGGAAAATGTCGGACTCGGCAAGTCAAACAGCTGCTTCTGAGCCCAGAAGATGTCGTTATCCTTCTCAGAAGAGGAGCAACCATAAAAGATGTAAAACCAGAGTGAGTTTAGGTCGTCACTGGACATGGTGCTGGCTGCTCACCTCATGTATCAGCGGAGAACCTGGCATCCTGAGGGCTGGAAACCTTGTTCTGTTGTTGCAACTACAACCTCCACACACTAGATGTTGCTTTGGTGTTCGTGTTCCATATTTATCCTTTAAATCCATACAGTATTTTTCACAATGCATTCTTATTATCACCCTAATGTTTTAAGATTTATTTTCCATGTTTGTACTTTTCTAAAAGCAAAACTGGTTTTAACATTGTTTCAGATCTCTAAAGTCTATCTTTGACGTTATGAGTAGGATAAAAACAAGGTTATTTATCCTAAAATTAGTTTCTTTATAAAAAATGTTTCCATTTTCATTGATTAACGAGTTTTGGGCCTTTATTTTAACTCCAGTTTCTGTATGGTAGTCATGACTTTAGTCACCAACTACTTCAGCGTAATCAAATATTCTATGCTTGGAGGCAAATATTGCTTTTCAAGTGTCAGACAACATCAGTAAGCTCTCAAACATGCGATGCACTCATACACAAACTCTATAAAAGGAAAGACGGAACATGCATTAAGAGGAGCCAATCGCCCAGGAAGTGGAAGGAGTGGCTTTCCTAAAGCAAGGGTGATAAAACTCACATCACCTCACTGAGTATACGCCGAAGCCCAGATATTTCATTTGCTTGATCACTTTGCCTCAACAAAAATCACTTTCATGCAGATTTATTGCAGCACGGGTCACAGTGCAGTGGAGGTGCAACATTCTCCAGCTGTTGATGCCTCCTAAGAGCTTTCTGCTCGCCCGCCTCAAACGGTCTTTGTCTTATTTAGAACAAAGAAAATGTGAAATATGACAGGTGATAGTGGCCCCATTTATTGCCTGGCACACACCTCCCCACATGTGAGCGCAAGCCTACCAGCATCCTCACCCATGACCACGAAAACCTCACCCACCTCCTCCCAGCCCTGGCTTCCGCCCCACTACCCCCAACTCTCCAAAGAGTTGTGTTTCTGCTGCGCTCCACCGCGAGGAGGTGGGCCCAGGTCTGTGGAGCACAGCCGCCAGCGCCAGCATTACCTCTGAAGGATAATGCTGTTTATTGCATTTGTCAGGCGAACGCAGCAATACTTTGTAAGTCTATTGCCCACTTACTGCCTTGTACTTTAAGCTAGCCCTGATGTGCCTCATTCTCGTGGTTCTGCTTGTGCTGTTTGGCAAATTGATTCACGGCTGCAGGTTGGAGCAGAAACAATTGTAACATGTTACTTTCTCCTTTTTTATATAAAATCACAGCTAAAACTTTCACCCTTTTAAACACTTATTCTTTTATTTTGCACGTAAATAGTGGAAGACTAGATCAGGACTGATGATTCAACATAAGTAATTCCATTAAATGTTTTTTTTTGAAGCCACACGAGCCCAAGTATGAGTCCCAGTGTAGCATTATTGATGAGATCATTATTATGTATAGGATCCCTCAGTGAATAATAACCCATTATCTTTCATTTTTCCTGTTTTTGTCAGTGGATGTTGGAAAGGTTAGGCAATTTATTTTAATGTTAGTACTGTCAGGCACTTACGCAGCTATGTCTTTGTTCCTAATACATTTTGCACTTGGAGCCATGATTGGCTTTAAACTAGGCTACATCTCTGAACAAGCTATTCCCACAAATCTCTTTCTGCTTTCTAGTTTTTATTCAGTTGACTTCAGATCCACATTAAAACAAAGTACGGGAATACTAATAGCTCAGTGTTTTTTCTTTATAATCCAAATTAAACCCATGTTAACACAGAAAGGGCACAGTGTGTTGTCTACATTTTAATCCTGCGGTGTTACAAAACGTAAGGCAGCTTGATAGTGATATAAATATACTTCCTCCTGTAGACAAAGGAGAAGGAGAGAGAAAAAAATGCTCTGAACGCTTCAGTGCATTTAAATTTATACAAACTCTCTTCTTGACAGTGATGAATGTTACACTGTATTCTACAATATGTTTAATGCATAGGCCTGTTAAGTTTTCTATTCCAGTGCTGCACAGCGGAGTCACCTCCTCTACCGTTTACGAGATACCAGATAATATTACCAGAGTCAAAACAAGAGTACATCAGTCAATATCCGTACGGATGTTTTCATCATGTAGATCATGTGTTTGATCGCTGACGGTAGATTCACAGGATACAGCCGTAACTATTAGAATGAATACAGTGTTGTTTTACAACCTCGGGTGTTACCAGATACAATAACATCCCTCTCCTTTTTCTTTTCTAAATGTGTGTTTTTCCAATCACAACACTTCTAAAGTACCAGTAATATATTCAGAATACCAGTATACAACAACATCTAGTACTACACAATTATCATGGTGTTAAATTCTCATTAATGATGTTGTGATATAACCCAGACTGAAATGAAAACAAATGAAAACAAACATAAAAACTCAAAAAATGTTGCATATCTGCCAGTACACTTGCTACTTTTAAAGAAATTTAACTTTGAAGATTTGTTTGAAAAACATTTATGCAAATGGAATAAAATTTTACTCAGAAAAAGAAGAGAAAAGAGATGATTTAGCTGTAGACGGTTTTGGGACAATTTAAGTTTTCCTGATGCTGACCAGGAAACAGCTGAGTTCCTGGACTGTAATGTTGTGTATCATGTATAGAGGTGGATAAAAATAATGTTATCCTTTAAAAGGTTTTCCAGTTTAATCTTATGTGTGTTTTGTTGTCTATTCCATTATTTTATGTGTTCAATGTGGATCTTATGTGAAATAAAGATTTAAAGCAAAGTTTAATATCCTGATCCAGTTCAGCAAATGCACTGATCAGCCATTTTCTCAAGTGATAATGAATAACAAAAAAAATTGTTTAAAGTGTAAACAAACACTCAAAACAAAAACAGTGCAAAAGTAAAACATTTTTACTTATTAACATGCAGGCTGAACATGAAAATAGTCTTCTACCCCAATGTCCTGCATTAACTTCTGAGAGAAAATAGACAGAAAAAATGCTCTAGTTCAGAAAAGCCTGACATCTTGGCTCATGACGGGGAAGGCTGTTGTTGGTTTAGCGTCCAGGAAACAGCAGAGAACCTCTCTGCTAGTAGAAGCTAACCATTAGCATTAGCAACTCCACCACACAGCAGAACTCCTCCAGGCTTGTGTTATTTGTGGAGATAAAACATCAACGTTGCAGAACAAACAGAGTTAAGCCTAATTTATGCTTCTCCATCTGCGACGGTACAGAGATGGAGAAGCATTATTAGCAAGGATGGATGAAGTAAGCCCACTTTTCTAAACATCCGTCAAACGAGACGGAGAGCGCAAGCTTGTGATTGGGCAGGCCGCTTCCTTTCAATTTGTCCACAGCACCACCATTACCCCTTAAAAAAATAAAAAGAGAGCTGAAGACATCTAGTGGCAGACACGGAACAGCTTGAAGAATACCTCACGGAAAATTTCTGAAAATATGAACGTTTTATTCACCCGTGACTTGAGGAGTATAAAGATACGCAGCACGCGTTTTATTCGTGGATGGAAATGACGGGAAACGTAGGTTTAGAGGTGCCGACCGCATGAAGAGGTGGAGGAGAATGAGGAACAAATTTGTCTGTGTTAAAAAGTCTCTGAAATACAAAAAATACAATAAACACAATAGTAAATGCACTATATTGGACCTGATACATGCAATGTGCCCTCTGTTGTCCTGGCGGGGAATTGCTTTGCAACACTCCCCAGGTGACGGAGAAGTCCAAAGGTAAAACGTCTCCATCAATGCGTGCACGTCTCTCCCTCACGGAGCTGACGGAGGAGCATAAATTAGGCTTTAGTGGTAGAGTTGCGTTGCTGTTAGCCAATCTGAGGCAAGTTGTCCAAATGTCAGGAAATAAGACTCCAGATCCGGACATCTGAAGCTCAGCTCTGACCTGACAATTTGCTAGTTCCTGAAACAAGCGCACCGGAGCTTTTCTTCCCCAGAGTACGACCCACAAGGCATTTGTTCCTACTAGAGACCACTGCGCAAATGTAATAAAAATAGGAGTGAATGACCTTTTTAAGAACATAACACAAATTATTTGACAACCTAGATTTTTGAAAAAGCAAAGATTTGCTATAGGTTACCCAACAACACTTCAATTTATGTAAGGGAAACAAACAAAAAAAAAAAATCAAGAATGGCCATCAGTCTAAAAACGCACAGTTCAGTTTTAGTTTGCTTTGTGTAAAGTGCAAGAAAAGCAAATCATTGTTTGGTTTTCTCAGCTTTTCTCAGATAATCTCCAGCAGGTGTGTCAGTTCAAAGATTTTTGTTGAACAAGAAACACTCAAACTGGTATATTATGGTTTATATTCACAGTTTTATTTTGGTATGGCACTCTAAAAATGAACAGAATGGAATAACCTTCAAATAAATTAATTCTTTGCAAGCACCAATTCCTAAATTCAATTTAATCATACAAAAAACTCAATAAACACAATAAAACAATCAGGTTAAGTGCATTAAACATCATTTTTAACATGCATGTTGTTGGTCTTTGGACAGGTTGTGGATTTCATATTCTAGTTTTCCATTAGATTTATTTTTTTTTATTGTTGAAGAGAAAACACTAAAACTTTTTAACTTTTTATATTTATGAGACCCCATACATAGCAAAACTAAAATGTTTTAACAAATCTTTGAATTTTTTGCACGCCATCTACACTGTTTGTGTAGAGCAAACGGAGCAATCTACTCATACATAGTCACCCATCCAGGGTTTATAGATCCAGGAGATTAAACTCAGGATATCTCACTTACCAAACCTTTAGAATGTGGCACCTTGTATCCAGTCCTGACTTAACACAAATACTCTCTGGCCCATTTACAATCATCTCCATGGAGAGTGCGTTACAGACAACCCGTGACAACAACAGAGCATGACAAAGGTCAATTAATTAGATCCTGAGTGATAAAGCGGATGAACAGGAGAGCCACAAGCAACATCTCTGCAAGTTAACAAGCAAGTTTTATGACCTTGATACTGATCCAATATAACTCCACATTGATAGAGCAAATACAATCAAGTATGGATGTGTAATTAGCTTAACAAGGGTTCTGATTTGGTTACTGTGAAATGACTGGAAATATATTGCAAAGTCTTGCAAATTTGAAGGTGACAGCAATATCAGATGTTTTACAAGTTCTCACCAATCTAATTAGCATCTTTCTAAAGGAGGATATTATACATGCAAGAGTCGAACTGCGACAGCAACAAACAGATTCTTCTTTTTTTCTTGGTGTAGTAATTTCCTAAGCCACTGCTTCAAAATGCACCCCAGTAAACAGCATTTAAAACGCTACCCATTGAGTTACTTCATGGTACAGTGTGATTCAAACAGAGTGCAAAGGTAAGAAACGCTGCTGCTCTCTGCCCACAAGCTTACCTGCTTCATTAAATACAGGAGACTGAAATAATCTCATTAATGAGCGCTGATGCACAAAAACATCCTCAAGATGTAAAAGTCAGAGAAAGCATTTTTAACCTTTGAGTTTAATGAAGAAAAGCAAAAAGTAACAACATTTTATAAAATATAGATTATTCAATTAGAAACTTTTATTACCTAAAACAAAACCTTTTAGCATATTTAACAATATAAGCTGTGTTCAGAGGATGTATTTTATTTTTATCTGTATTGTAGTCTTATGTGAATAAAAATCAGCACTTAATTGTACTAACTCAGTAAAGTAAAGTAGCATTTTATAACATCTAGCTTGATGCAAATTGAGTTATTATTGAGTTATTGTTTCTTAGGCCCAGTTCACACTGCTGGATAATCATGCTGATTTTTGGCCTGCTTTAAAGATAATCTCATCAGATAATCCTACCTTGTGTGGTGTGTCAAGAGTTCTCTGGTCCTCTCAGAAGCACATCAGGATTGCATCAAAAATCAAGGCTTTCAATCATGTTGGATTGTCTGGGTCAGATTTTCTGCACTGCCTGTTGAATGTGACATTTAGCCAAAACAAAAATTAGGTGATAGAAGTGTGTTCCTCCTTCGCCATGTTTGTTTACGCTGATGTCATGTTTTATCTCGCAGGATTTCTCATCTGACCGCAGTGTCTTAGTGTAGTATGTAGTTTTTGCCATGTTGCTGCACACACTGTAGCACCAAAACTGGTGTATCTGCGAATTTTTAATCACCACTTGTCTATCATGCTTTGAAAATTGTCCAACAGAGTTTTAGCTATTATATTTTAATTTTGCACTTTTGTTGTAGTTTTGAGCCAGTTGTGTTATGGGTACAGCACTGCTGGAGATGTCTGTTTTTTAATGGGCTCAAAAAGACATTCAACTTGACAAAAACATTAAAGGTATGAAAAATAGGAAAGCAAGGTTCATGTTGAACAAAGAGTACTTGAATTGCAAAACATTTCTGTCATGATTGTGTATTTTCAGGTATCTGGTTGGCAGTAAATTTCCAAATTAGTGGCTCTTCTTCCTTTATTCAATGGGAACCACATTTCTGTAGTCATGACAGAAAAGGAGAAAGTGTTTTTGTTGTTTTGGAGATGTTTATGATTGGCATCTAAGCTGGTCAAAAAATGCTTTCATCATGTTGACTTTTGCAGCCAAAAATGAAGCTCACGTGAGATCACATCAGTAAATCAGTCATTAGATGTAAAAGTACCTTGCTGCAGCACCAGAAACAAACTAAACTGTGGATTGGGGAGAAGGTGCACTGATTTTGATGCCTTTTTTCTGTAATTTTACCCAATTTGATTAGAATTCCCAACAGCTGAGAGTAAAAACATTTCGTCACAGGAAGGATAAGACAGGAAAGATTTATAATGCTTTTAAAAAGACTTCAGAACGTGATCAGTCAAATGAAAAAGCCTAAACTAGCTCTGGTAGTCATTTGCATGAATACAATTCAATTTTGCAATGTGGTAAAAATAACAGCACATAAACACACAATTATAGAAAACAACCCCATCACACTTTGTCCTTAGATCCTGTATGGGACTATTATTTGGCCCATTTTGTGACGATTACCTTACCCTAGCCTAGCAGCTCCACGTTAAAGCAGCAAACCTCGACTGTTATGTTCTTTAGTTTTATGAGCCGTACGCAGAATCAGGGTGATGTAAAGGCTGCTGAACCCTTCAAACAAGAGTAAAGACTGTAATATGTAAACAAAGCTGCTGAAAGGTGCACAGATTTACAATCGTCCCTCCCTGTCGATGAGCACGTCTCCTGCTTCCTGTTGAATTAGCAGCGGCACCTCGGTGACAGTACGAGCTCTGATACCCCTCACCAACTTTTATGGCAAGCTCGCAACTTCTGACTCGAGGGGGTTCCACTGCGAAATATGCCAAAATTTTCACCACACACACACAAACAGCTCCTCCCTCTCCAACAGGAAAATTGCTTCTGTTGTTAGAGATGAAGCATATCCTCAGACTCTTGATATGCCATCTGTATCCTCACCCCTCCTTGAGATTAAGTAAGGTGGGGTAACCAAGGCGCGAAAGGTTTTTAACATCTGCGCCGGGCTGCTGTAAGTGATACTGAGGAGTTATAATTAAAGGTTCCAACCGAGGGAACAGTGTTTAATGTGGAGCACCCCTCTGCTATCCATCTGAAGTAATGGGGTGCAGTGCGAGCACCCGACTGCCACTCCCCAGGCCCCGTCTCACTGTCTCATCTTTACCCCACCTCTGATGGATGGGAGGACCGGGGGCCAACTCCGCAACGAGTTCAACAGCTAGCGTACCGCGGATCTCTCTTGCTTTCGGCTTTCTTCTCATTTAGCAGGCATCGTGTTGCATTTTCAGCGACAACCGGAAGGATGACTGATTCCAGATTGCGCTAATCGAGAAAGTGCGACGAGGATGATCTAAAACGGTCCGAATGACAAATATCACTGACGCTAACTTTCAGCAGATTGACCTTTTTGGAAAAATAAACTTCACGCTGCAGGATAAATCAAGCGCAGATCATTTCATTAACATGAAAACGGGCTCTTTGGGTGAGATGGAGCCTGGAGATGAAGTGTGTGATAAACACAAGTCCCTTTTACAAGCATAATGACCTCCAATGATGCACAGACTAACCTGCAAGCTACGGCAAGAAGGTGATTACAGCAAGGGTTTTATAGACCTTACACGAGCTTTAGCATATCTGAGCTTAGAGTTAGATGTGTGGTAGATACATTTGTTCCTAAATGCCACTTGCTTCTTTTTCTACTCTTACAGTAGCTCTCACAATAAAAAGAAAATGAGGTTGTTCAATCGCTCCAAACGGAGAGCCTCATTTTTCATTTTCGTGCCAGAAAAATCAGTCGTGACAGGTAAATTCTGACAGTAAAGAAAATCTAGCCTCAGCCATTAGAGATAACATTATGTTTCTTTGGCAATCCCTCATCATTTTTGGGGCTCATTGACTATTTTTCCTTATAAGATCTCCAGTATTCAAACCTCATTTACATCCTTATTTTTCAATTTGCTGGCGCAGTAGTTTAATTTATTCCATATAATTTCTTCTTCTGAGGGGGACATTAATCATTGCCTGTTCCTTTTAGTGCCGCTGGGATTTTTTTTTTAAATCAATAAAATAAAGGCTCTTCCTTTGCTGAATATGATAAAATACTTTGCCAAAGGATATCTGTGTCCTATCCAGCTGCAGTTTCCTCCTTCTTCGTTTATGCATTTGAAGCATGCATGTTCATGCTTGTTGTACACAGCACAGAGAAGAAGAGGTCAATCTTCATCACAGCAAAAAAGTGAAATTGCAGCCACTAATAACAGAATCCCCAGCAAGAGGCTCTTTTCCTTGATCATCTTCAAAAGACACCTCATTTTTTTCCTCTTTTTCCTCTTTTCATTTTAATAGCTCATGTGAGATAGTCAAGTGTGAAGAAGGGGGAGGTTGTTATAGAAATTTAACTATCCTTTACAAATTGATTCACACTTCACCAGCGCACAAGGTCCAGTAGGTAAATTACCAGGAGGACACAATCTTAATTCTCTGCCATCATGGCGTTACTGCTCTGTCCGGAGATGATCACAGCATGAGTGGAAGTTGTGGAAAAACAGATTTAGACATAAATGCTTCACAATTTGTGTGGCTGCACTGGTAGAAACGCTATTAAATGAAAGTTCCTTTAAAGCTAGGCCAGAGTTAAGCGCAATAAACAGAACCTTCACTAAAAAAAGACAGGGTCGTAAAAAAATCAGAAGTTATCAACAGCTAAATGAACGTTGGGGCCTCTGAGTTCCCCCCTTCACAGTCAAAGTGCTCGTTATTATGGAGCGTTAATCTATATTAAATTATTATAAAAATGGTCGTCCAAAAGAGTTCAAGTCAGCGTTTTCCAAACATCCTCTCCTAATGACATCATTCTTCTGCTGTCATTAAGGATATTAAAAATTCATTAAGAAGAAAAGTACTGCTGAGTGGTAACAAATCAGTGAGCATTTCCCCTTCAGAGTAAAGGCAGAGACAAAGTTTGAGGTGTATTTTTAAAGGACATCATGTGGCTAAATTTTAATGCCACTGCCGTTGTCAAAGTGGCCATCAAATGGACCATGATTCATTTGTGAGAGCACAAACAAAACTTGGCTGTAATGAGTGGGAACACAATGAGGTTCTGAGGGAAACAAAATAAATAAAAGCATTATATAACATTTCTTCAGGCTTGTGCATCTACTGAAAACAATACTAATACCAACACAATTAAAGTGCAAAGGAAAGAAAGAAGTTGGAATATTCAAACTTCAATAACGGTTTACTTTTCATGTCTACACATTTAAATGTAACATTGTTTAAACTTAAAGGGACATATTATGACTTTTTTTTTCTTACGATATAATAGTCCTAAGGCCAATAAAAACATGTTCATGAAGTTTGCTGCACAGAATCCCTCTCACATAAAGTGATTTCAGCAGTTTTGTTCTTGACATTTTCAGTACTGTCCAGAATGAGCCGTTTCAGGGAAACAAGCTGGAGCTTCACCCAGGCTGCTATTAGCTGAGAAGCTCCGGGAGGAGCAGCAGCTCTACTCAGAGCCCCTCCCAGTTATCTTGGATGTGAGAGGTGGTTCTAAGCTAATTTCCCCATTTGTGATGTCACAAACAGCTTGTTTTAGGCACATTATTCCTAAACCAAGCACTGCCAGAAAATGGACAGACAGTTTTTTTTCACTTTTAGAGTGTTTATAGAGGCAGTAGGGACCCACATGGCAGCACAAAAGGATGCAAAATGTGAGTTTTGTAAAATAGGTCCTCTTTAAAACAAGAGTGAACAAATTTTAAGTTAAAAACATGATTCATTTAACTCACATTTCTTTTTTGTAGTGGGCCAAATTTTTACCATTCTTGAACTACTTGGGGGCAGCAATAGCTCAGGAGGTAGAGTGGGTAATTGGAGGCTTGCTGGATTGATTCAAGCTTCCTCCAAAGAATCCTGCTGTTGTGTCCTTGGGCAAGACACTTCACCCCCCTTGCCTGCTGCTGGTGGTCAGAGGGACCGGTGGCACCTGTGCATGGCAGCCTTGCTTCTGTTAATGTGCCCCAGAGCAGCTGTGGCTACGTTGTAGCTCATCACCATCAGTGTATGAATGTGTGTGTGAATGGATGAATGATGCACTGTAGCGTAAAGCACTTTGGAGTCCTCTGACTCTGAAAGGCACTACACAAGAGCAGGTCATTTATGGGCCACAAAATCAACCCAAGACACACTAATGGCCCCAAGACCACGCTTTAGACGTTTCTGATCTACCTCATGTAAAATAATCAGGTGTTCATGTATTCCTGAATGTTCAACCTTTTGCTCTTCATCCGTTTTAAAATATTCAATCAAGCAGGAACATAAAAACAAAAAAAATGGAACATGGCTTCTTGAAGGAAGCCTCTGCTTACTCTTAAATGTCACTAAACAATATCTATTAATTCATTCTTTAGCTGTAAAACAATAAACACCTTCACATTAGAACAGCTACCTCTCTGCGTGGATTGCTCACATTCTGTTTTTGCAGCGTTTTATAAGCTAATACCTGCCCATAATGTGTTTGTACTTTACATCTCGCAGTACTTAACATTTGCACTCCATTTTGTCGGTCAGGGCCCAGTGACTATGTACAACAATTTCATTTATGCTATAGGGTTCTCTCAGCGTTTTAATGGTTTCAACTGAATACACATCTCGTCGGATACATACTGTATACACAGTACGCTGAATTTTATCGATGTAAGTCTGTGTTCGGTGCCACCACGGCCCATTGCTCTATCAAGTTTTCTATCAAGATGCGGAGGCTTCTGTGCCTCCAGCAGCTTGTCCAATTCATCTGAGTAAAACAAGTGAAGTCTTCGACCCCTTCAGTGTCTCACACACGTTACATCCAACTAAAGGACTCTTACTTTGTTCTCTCTAGTCTGTTTTCATCATTCTAACTTAATGATATTAATCTAATAACATGAAGAAGATTCCACAAATCGAAACTTTAATGGATTTTAAGATTTAAAAGATGTTAAAACTTACAAATAATGTAAAAATGCAATTTTAATACGTGCAAAAACATGAGCAAATTGGTCAATTTTATGGTACTCATGCTGCAGCAGTTTCAATGAAACTGTATGCAAACTGATATGAGTTAAATTATTTTAGTCAACAAAGTTTTATTTATTTGCGTCATACAATAAATGACCACATGAGGTGCCAAAAATGTGCAGAATTGATTAAAACAAAAAAAAAAAAACATTAAGAAGCCACCTCCTAAAAGGGAGTGGTAAGTGAGAGGATGTTATGGCCGAAGCTTGCCTTGCTCAGTGGGACACACACGGACAGCGGAGGAGATAGTGGCTGAGCTCAGGAGTCATAACGCTGATGAGGTCTTAGCAGGGTGATCTGATTTCAGTGTGAATTAGAGTTAAAGAGAGCTCCCTGCTGGGCTCATACTTAGGACAATCTCCTTCACTACCAGACATTTATTGTTAATATGACATTCCCTGTGATTCTGGCTAATAGCAATCTCAGAAGGAGGGGTCTTTTATGACAGTTTAAAAAAAAAGCAAAGCTATTCTGCCTTTTGCTTAATGTTTATCTCTTGGGAATTGCACAGTGGCATGGCACACAATGATACAATCTGTTTTAATTCTCTTTCTAGCCTGTTTGCGCTCATAGGAGGAGTGAGGAAATCGGGAAGGATGGGGGCTCTCTATCTACAACTGCAACAGTTTCAAAACGGGCATTTTCTGACTGCGCCTTGCTGAGGGGTTGGCAACCAAATTGTGACTAAAATTAAGGTAAAAATAAGAAATGATTCAGGAACTTTGTGGCTAAACTGCAACAAGAACATTTGCATTACTTCACGGAAATTTTGTTGGTGGTTCTTTTATATGCATAGGCACCTGATCAACAGAGCAAGTGAAGGAACTGCATTTCCATGAGGATGCAATTTTTTTTCCCCAGTTTTTTTTACTAGCAAACAAACAAATGTATAACTTAGAAATATAGACAGACAGTAGCCAAAGCAAAATGATTTCTGCATGTCGGACTAGTCACGCTCCACAGGAACCTCAGCAGACCTGATCAGTTTTGTGTTATGCCAATCACAGCTCTCTATCGGTTTGGTTGGCCAATCACGGCGCTCTATTGGTTTGGTTGGCCAATCACAGTGCTCAGTTGGTTTGGTTGGCCAATCACAGTGCTCTATTGGTTTGATGGACCACTCACAGCGCTCTATTGGTTTGGTTGACCAATCACAGCGCTCTATTGGTTTGGTTGACCAATCACAGCGCTCTAGTGGTTTGGTTGGCCAATCACAGTGCTCAGTTGGTTTGGTTGGCCAATCACAGTGCTCTATTGGTTTGATGGACCACTCACAGCTCTATATTGGTTTGGTTGACCAATCACAGCGCTCTATTGGTTTGGTGGGTGGGATGATGCGACGGAGCGGATCAACAAAAATGGTGGCGGCTTGTTTAAAACAGCTTTGGCATCAACTTTGGACTATTTAGACTTGGGTTTTTCTTTGATTCAAGAGCAGAGGTAGGCTACTTAAGTCCTTTATTTAGAAAAAGTATGTATTTGCGTCTTCTTTGACGGAGAATGGTGATATCCGTAGTGGTGAGTATGTCACGTTGTTAGTTGTCCAATAGCATGCAGAGACAGTTTGAAAGACAACCTGAGTCTGCCCTACAACTGAGCTCTGTCTAAGGGTCGTGGCCAAACTACAGTATATATTCTATATAGGATGGCTTGCCAAGCTAACAAACGTATGGCGTCTTTATCAATTTCAGTTCCATAGATAAACACTATCATCATCAGCAGGTATGTGAGGTCCTAGTGTGTGTTATTTGGAATGAAATTACAATACAGCTGTAATTGGATTAGTAAAATTCATTTTGTAAATTAATAAATATCCTGAAGAGTGAAAAGCCTACATTTGAAGAAAAAAAAAAGTATTATAGGTGCTTTGCTCATCCAACTGCAGTTAAACCAATAGGTAGCATTACAATAAACTCAGTTTTCTTTCTAAAATCCTTGAGAAAGTAGTTCATTCTCAGCTGCAGGATTATTTGGCTTTAAATGACATTTCAGAGAAATTTCAATCTGATTTTAAAACACGCCATAGCACTACGAGTGCTCTTCTACGTGTTTTTAACGATTTGCTTTTAATTAGTGATTCTGGAAATTCATCCGCTTTATTATTGTTAGATTTGTCAGCTGCCTTTGACACCATTGACCACAGCATTTTGCTGTCTCGTCTCGAGTTGTGTGTTGGTCTCAAAGGTAATGTCCTTCAGTGGTTTCGTTCTTACCTACAGGACAGGTCTTTTTCAGTAAATTTGGGCCCCTTCACCTCTGTTACAGCACTCCTGACCAGTGGAGTTCCACAAGGCTCCATTTTGGGACCCACATTCTTTTCACTTTACTTGTTGCCACTAAGTTCTATTTTTGAAAAATACAATATTACATTCCACTGTTTTGCTGATGACCTTCAAATTTACTTCCTTCTTAAACCAGACAAAATTGCTTCTTTATTTGACTGTTTGAGCGAGGTTAAGCAATGGATGTCCATCAACTTCTTAAAGCTAAATGACTCAAAGACAGAGAGCGTGACCATATAACCCCAGTATTGGCATCTCTTCATTGGATCCCTGTGTACTACAGGATTCATTTCAAAGTCCTCCTCTTTGTCTTTAAATCTCTTCATGGCTTGGCTCCACCATACATCAGTGAGTTATTGTCCATCTACACCCCCGTCAGAAACATGAGATCTAGCTCGCAGTCTTTTTTAATTGTTCCAAAAACACGTTTCAAAACTCGGGGAGACAGGGCTTTCTCTGTGGCTGGCCCTAGGCTGTGGAACAGCCTTCCTGTGGATCTAAGAACCACACAAAACATAGAGCACTTCAAAGCACTACTTAAAACTTACTTGTTTGAGCTGGCTTTTAATGCAGGTTGACTTGAGTAGGCAACTTCTGTTTTAATTGATTTGCGTTTTATCTTTACTTTTTACCATTAAATGCATTTGTTTTATAAATTTTAACCTTGATTTTACTGCAGTTTCTTCTTGATTGTGTTTATTTTTTAATCTATTTATTATTTTACTCTTGTTAAGTACTTTGGGGTTGCCTGTGTGACTGTAAATGTGCTATAGAAATAAACCTGACCTTGACCTTGACAAAAAAAACTACATGCAATGTGTCTGACTTTGCAATTTAATTAGTTTTTTGTCTTCCTTATTTTTCTCCCCAGTTGTAAATCATAATAATGCTTCCATGATTATGTTTTGATTTAGATTTTAGGTGAAAACAATCACAAAAACAGCAAAATCTGGAAAAATAAAAGATTCTCATATTTAATTTTTCTTCACATTGTGCTTTGCAAGCATATCCTTGTCACGTCATTTCTTCCTAACGATATTCACTTCCACTCCTTAGTTCTTATGTTTTAAACTGGTAAAATGAACACAGATCATAATAAATAATCTAGTGGTCTGGGTATGCTCTCACACTCTACCGGGTCACGCTGCAGCATTTCTGGTGTGTTTTCGATTCAAAAGGAGAAATAAATGTGACGTGTTTACGAATCATATTAAATAAATGTGATTTCAATACTGACATGAATAAATTGTGATCTGCATGTTTCTCACAATTGTGTGTCTCACACTCGTTTTCCAACAGTGACAGCCCAGCGAGAGACCAGCTTTACAATTGATATTCGCTTTTAATCTCCTAACCTCTAATCAAGGTCTTACCCTATAAATTACTCACATTTTTTCATTTATTTTTCTGCACAAATTCAAATTGAATCACATTATCTGTTTTTGCCTGAGTCCCATTACTCACAGACAACAATCTGCAATGATCATCAACATTGTGGGTCACGTTGCACCATTGATCATCATTTTCTGAAGTGCTTTTATGCTTATGAGAAATCATCCAAACATGCATCGCATTTCCCCGGGCTATTTGGTGTAATTATAGCTCTCAGTTTGACTGCAAATAAAAATTCACCATTGATCAAGGTGTGCTGCAGACATAAAGTGACCTGGGTGGCTATCTGCTCTGGTTTCTGTTGTCTGTGGCGCGACAAACAATATGGCAGAGTTGAAAATCCATCAGCACTGACAGGTCCATTACACACCAACATCACTTTTGGTTGTCTGAACCTTTTTGTCCACTATGTCCTAGTTGAAGTATTACAAGAAGCCTGAAATATTGCACGGATGTATTTTTCCTCTGGGAACAAAGTTCTTTGAGTTTCTGATTGTGAGAATGAGGAAGGAATAGATTAAAAAGTAGAGGCAAGTTAGCGGATTTCATTTTTTCGTTTTGTAATAATGAGCAGTACTAACCACCCTTCATCACACATACTGTAAAGTCTAAGTGCTGAATTTGAATTTACAATGAGGAATACCCAGGACGTTCATTATATCTGTTTGTTATTGTTGCATAAGGAGAAAAAAGAGGCTCTAAATCAGCTCCCAGAGGACAACTGCTCCACCAGGTCTCACACCGCTCCGCTTATCCTTTGATGCGTCTGGCTATAAATTCTGAGTGCTGCTCATCTGTTCGTCGTGAAACAGTCTGCTTAAATACAGGATTGGACATTTAAATGATTTCACTGGTGACAGGCCTGCTGTGACAGAATAACAGATTCTGCTGAACAAATAGGCCGTGGAGGCTGCCGGGGTCCCTGGAGTCAGCCTCCAGCCCTCAGGCTCTGTTTTGTTAAGGACTTGTTTCAGTATGGCAGCACTTCTGGAAACATATTGGCCTTGTTACATTGAATGAAATGCTAATTCTCACAGACTGTCTGGATTGTGGGTCTTTGTGTGCACGCATGCGGTCACACGCTTTGCACATGAGCAAAGGGATGGGCGAAATTATTAGAATTTATACACCAACATTGCAATCAACCACAAATACAGAGGCCCCATTTAAATTTAAAATTCAGACAGAATCCAAGTGCTGTGATATCAGATACAAAACATAAAAAAGAAGCTTTATTTTCTTAGTGTGCTCATTCAAAGCAGCAATCTCATTCATCCTCCGGATTGGATTAGAATGATGCCTTATTTTAGGAGACTTCCTGTCTTTTGACAGGCTGCATAGGTGGGAGTCCCTGAAGGTTTTATAAGTTTATGACGGGGATGATGAGGAGTAGGTCAGCTAGAATGTGCTTAAAAAAGCCAACCCAAGCTCTTTCTGAACTTACCTTTTTTTGTGTGGGGAATTGGACAAAAGCCATAGTTCCCTCTGGTCTGTCAAAGCTATTCTATAATCAACCAACCGTGGCCCTCCCTTTAAAGAATAGGAAGACATTATTCAGCTTCCTCCTTCTGATCTTGGGGCCACAACAAACCATGTAAGCCATGGCTGACTGGTTAAAGCAAAAAAAAAAAAGAGGAACACAATGTCCTCCTGTCAGCAACTGCAGACACAGTGGCCTATGAGCTAGGCACCAAGTGACCCCCCCCCCAAACCACCACCTCGACCATGGTGGCCACGCCACTGAGCACCGCCACACAGAGAGACGCCTTGAACCGAAATGCTCTCCGTCTCTTTTTAAGGTCAGGTGTCAAACAGAAAGAGTCTTGTTATTTGAAATTAAGAATGCAAGTTGAAGATATTTCTTAATCAAAGGCATTTAAGAGTCCACTGAATGAAGTGACCAAAGTAAATGTCGCCCATGCACGCACCAATGTTTTTAGCTGTTCTGCCTGCCAGTTGTTATTCAGGAAGACGTTTGTTCTGCAAGAACCTTGAAAAGATGAAGGGCTTATTTTGGGTCAGCACACTGAATCTACGCTGCAAAAAAAAGCTTGAACTCATTTCCACGACTGACTGAAACTTGGACTTTAAACATTCACGAGAACATTCAAGGCTGTCCAACAAGTGGACAAAAAGAGAATTTTAGATTAAAAGGAAGGCTTTGAATTACTAATATTATTCTAATGAGAATGAGAAAATCAGTCTTTTGTCAAATTTCACACACGTCTCTGATAATACGAACTTGTTATCATGTAAACATGTATTTCTTTTTACTTTAATTTACCAGATTAATTTAAGGAAATATGTTGTTTTAAGAACATTGCTGAAATGTTATTATTTATTATAAAAATAATGTACATGAAGCCATTTGCATTATTATTTAAACATTTTTCTAGTGTGTTCACTTTGTTCTCCGAAATTCAACACAAAGTCCATAATTTTTAATGCACTTAAGGAAATTTTTAATTCCTAAAATATTAAATAGCATGCATTTGACTCACAAAGGAGGAAAAACTCATGTAAAGAAAAAGAATCAGTGTTTCTGCCAAACTAAAGAGAGGAAGTTGTCCAAAAATAGGAAAATGAATACAACATCCTGAACAGAAAACTTTTTAGTAACTTTGCAGTTAAAGGTAACAATTTACTCAGCTTTCCTTTTTCTTTTTGGAGGAAAAAAATTCAAATGCAAATCCACATTTGGTCACTTTCATTTAAACTTTGCAGGTAAAACTCAAAATTATTTGCATGAAAAGATAAACCTTAAGAAAACTTATTTTCTTTGACTTTAACACTAAACTCTTACTGTACAAGCTGAACCGGAGCATCTGCAGAAGTTGTTATTGTCTGCTGACTTTATAAGTGTAGTGCCGATGATCATGGAGTGATGCTCTGAATGTTAAATAGGTAAAGAGCCCCGTGGCAGTGGCCCCCTGTTACCACTTAGTCCTATTTGGCTGGCCTCACTCACACTCATAATTAAGACCCCCTGCTGTGAATATAAATGGCCGCTCAATCAATAGTGATAGAGGGAAATAAAGAGAGAGTGAGACATGAAGACTGTGGGCATATCTCAGGGGCAAACATGATAGCATTATGAAAGGAGCAGCTTGAAAGCGGCTTTTATTCTGACAAGGGAGCTAACGTTGTAATTGTCCCTGGGGAGGCCAGGAGCTCTTGTTATTAGAAAACAATTTCTCCCTCTAGGCCACTTCTTCTTCTTCAGCCTGAGGGCACAATTTTTACGTTTCTCTTCTCCTGTTATCCAGTAATATTCTCATAGACAAGGACGAGATCATGCAGAAAAGTTAGAGCTTTTCAAAACATAAAAGAGAACTAAACAAAGCAGATATTATCCTCAGCGGAAAGGTTGTTTTCTTTATCTTTTTTATGTATTTTACACCGTCCCGTGCAAATCATGCATCATTTCAAATAGTTACCTCAGCTCCCGGTTAATTTCAAAGGTTTATTCCCTGAAATGAATCCCCTTTGTCAAATCCATTGATCCCTGCAAATCTAGTGCAATATTGCTGTTTGTTTAATAAATTGACCTGTAATGTAGATTAAGTTAAGGGAGGGGGAGAAGAATGAGGGGGGGTGGAAATTGAGGGGAAAAAAATGCCCATTAACATTTTGCCTTGTGAGTTTGTGTGGTTAATTTAAAACATTTAAGGCTGGAAATGAGCTTCTCCATCAAATGTCCCACTTCCATTTACATTTCTTGCATACAAGTCAATTTGTGGCTGCCCCACACCATAAATCATTGCCACCGGAATGCTGTGTCTGTACCTCTAGACATTACCCTGGCGCATGGTACTTAAAAAAAGCAATTTAGAACTCCATTTACTCAAAAAACACTGTGCTTTCAGCAGACTCACACTCACACCAGCACAATGAAGATTAAACAGCAATGCCTAAAAGAGTTTTATAGTAAAGGAATTTCCTGATATTGTTTTAATTTTTTCCTTTGCTTCTTCAGTGGCATCCTTTTCCACCATATATCCAAACATATGTGTGCTAAATAAAACATGCATATTGTTATATTGCTTGTTCTTTGTGTGCAAAACTTCACCATGTCACCCCTGAAGTGCAGCAGCACCGTGGCAGAGAGAAAGTGGAAATAAACCTACAAGTCTGTTTACTGTGCTTCCATTTACCATCAATAATGGGCTGATAAAAGAGATGCTATCTGACCAACCAGAAAGCAGCGGTCAGTAAAATAGGTACAAAATTGTGTCACGTATCAGGAAATAATTGATGACCCCCTTCACAGGGATCTCAAACGGGGCATTGGGAAATCATTTTCAATCTATGGCTTAGCAGATGAAACAAATGCTCCTGGCTTGCTTTGTCAATTCTCACTCCTTAGGGTCGAACAAACAGCTTTTCCAGGGCCAGCTCAAAGGCTAGTGTATGGGCAGCCAAGCTGAAAATGTCCCTTGTCCTCCACAAAATGATACAACCGATCATTGTATATACCAACAGTTTGCTATTTGTCATTGAAAAAGTTATCATAAGAGGGGCGTTCCAGACAGATTTGTGACTGTTTAGAGAGAAATTTTGTTGTACTCAAATATTTTTGAACATATTTCAAATTTCACACAAGGAAAATGAGAACCCTCACAAACATGTTGAATGTTAAAAATTCAGTTTGACTCCTTTCACCAAGAATCACAGCCCAATAATACTGCTTTTTGAGATAAGCATTTATCTCTAAAGAACACAGATGCACTATAAACTGAAGTAAATTATTTTTTGATAAGATAAATGTGAATATTTGGAAAAACTAAAAACTTAAACTGTTTACAGCTTGTTATGCCAATAAAAACATCTGAGGACATCTTTTTTATTTCTATGTCTGCTAGAAAAGTCAAGTCTAGTGAGACCAATCAGTGTTTTAATGGTGTGTTTTGTGTGCGCTTGAGCGTGTGTGTGCAAGTTGTCAACTCAGCAACTTCTTAACTGATTAGTTTAGCCTCAGTGCTGCCAGGTACAGAACAATGGGGACTACGGAGGAAATATTCACACACACACGCACGCACACACACACACACACACACACACACACACACACACACACACACACACACACACACACACACACACACACACACAGGACTGCCTGAGCAACTCTGGAATGCTGCTAATGAATAAATAAATGAAAATATTTGCGTTTATTTGTTGATTAAAGTCTAATTATTTGCTGATGAAACGTGTGTGACAAAAGGTGTTTTCAGATCTAGATTATGAAACATCAAACGTAATTCCTAAAACATTTCCTCTATTAATGATTACCTTTGGCTTTTTCATTATCTGGTGAGGAAAACTCCTACTTTCTTTGGCTAGTCTGTCTTTTTTAGGGGGGTGGGGGCTCTACCGGCTGCGCACACGCCGCTGTGTCCACGGGCCTCCTGCTCGCCTCTGTGAAACCAACAGTTTATTCTCTACCAGCAGGGCCAGGAGCACGCTCCGGAGGGGGCGCCTTGCACGGCATTACCAAGACAATGGGGCCATATGGGGAACAGAAGGATCTCCCGCTTGCCTTTTCAGCACTCAACAAACGCTGGAGCATATTATGCAAAGGGAGCGGTCACTTTGAGGTTACCGTCTTTAGCATAACAATTGACAAGTTAGGGGAAAGTAATTTCATTCCAATTTAGAACTATTATTAGCACAACATAAGGGGGTGAGATTTATGACTTTTGCACAAAGAGTCTTTCAGTCAACACGTCACAAAAGCTGCGCCATGTTCATCAAATCAGCATCATGTCAAATGTGGCCGCTCTGTCCATTTGGCCACATAATGTCTGATTATTCTTTTCTTCAAACTTATTCAAATACACATTAGCACCACCAAAGCAAAACATCAAACAATGCTGCAGAAACAAACCCCACATGTGTTTGTCAGCTCCTCTGGTCCTGAAAGCACGTGATGCCGCGTCACATGCAAAATGATGCAATTAGAAATGTCTGAACATCTTGCGTGTTGATTGGAGCATCACAGATTTTGTGTCGCTAGACTGCAGATCCAATCCTCTCCTAGTATATGGCGTCTTCACACACAGTCAGCAAAGCAGGGAAAATCATATGGTGAAGTGTTGCTTGATCTACGACAAGTGCATCAACGCCAAGAGACTCTTTTTCCCCCCTTCTTCTTGGAGGATGCATCAAATATCCTTCTCAGTGAGCAGCCGTACTCTCCCAAGATTGTGCAAAGATGTTAATGAATTCAGATAAATACACTCTGCCGATTGGGTTTTAAAAATAATTTGAAGCAACAAAAATTTACATTTGGAATTATTATTGGTACCGCCAGTAGGGTGTCAATAATTATTGGCCTATCTGCATGTAATGAATTGACTATCCTCATGATGTGGCTCATAATGACTTTAGGACACCAAAGGGTCCTCTAAAGAAGATGAGAGCCTATTGATCCACAAGATAAATGCTCTTTAGGATGTTAATAGTCTAATTTGCTTTAATGATTTCTCCTAACACTTTCCCAGTCAAGGACAGGATAATATACACTTAAAAAGGCATTCCAAGCAGGAGCGAGGCAAATGGCCGCTTCCTGCATAAAAATGTAGGGCATTTGAGTCATGTGTTTGAAATTGATGATCAACCTCGCCATTAGTTTGTCTTTATTTGCTTCCTTTCGAGGTAATTATCATGGATTAATGCTGTTCTGAAGTGTTGCACAAAATAACATTAGCAGTACCCTTCCCCTGAAAAACCTGCCCAGGCCTAATAAGCAGAATAATAATGTTCGGGTTTTCCTCCGATGCTGAGTGAAAGTGGGCTGTGTTTAAATAATCACCTGTTAATTATCAAAGACAGATCATGCCTAAACATATCTCATTGTTAATTAAATGACCTTTATTCCAAACAGTATTTTTTTATGGGGGGAGTAAACGTCTGATAGACGCCATGAGTAACTTTTAAGGATTTCAGCCCACCACCGGGGCAAATTTTCATCTCCGACAAAGGCAGTGTAGTATGACACACCAGAGACAAGATGAGCTATCGCCTTAGCAGTTTCAGGCATAAATGACATTGACTTCTGGGAGATGGAACTCTTTAACATGCTCTGCACCAACTGAGTCACATCTGCCGTTGACAAACAGCTAAGGAGTAACCTGAGTCTATGTTCTCTTTACTGGCAATTTTTACATTTTATCATTGAAGTCAATGAGCCAATCTGCAATTTACGCTGTGGAGAGCGGGATGAGTGTATTCAGAACCCGGTCACACACCCAATCTCCTACTAAAGAGCAGCGATAATGTAATAATGCCTCACTGATGTGCCAGGCAGTAATGGTGCTGAACATCTCCCATTCATCCAACACTACCTGATCATTGCTTTAACGGAATAATACATTACTGCTGGAAATAGCTGTAAACGTCCAACTTTATCTTGGGAATGTGCACTCCTTTTTACCTCAGGAAACGTTCCTGTCCCTCGGTAATAAAAGGCAGAGCTATCAGGATGAAATGGAAAAGAGATTGAAATCCTTCCGTCTCTGTCAGAAAACGCACAGACACACACGCTACGGCCTTCGTCTTGTTTTGTAGCCTACAGGCTGTTTATATTATTATGAAAATAGGTATTACAATCTTTTCTGCAGGAATAAAACTAGACGTTTTTTTCCTCTCCTTTGACTGTAAAGCAGGTTTGATTGACCGTTATTCCTTAACCCTGTCAAGTCTCCCTTTCTTGACAAATTACAGTTAACCCTGTGTCAATAATGGCCCACCTAAATGTGCTTAAATGGGCCGGGGCACACCAATGTTATGGCTGTTCGTCCTATTTAAATTGCTTCCTGGCTTATATAATTACAGAAACAGGGTATATTGGGGTAGTTGAAGCACAGAGGCTGAGTAATGTGGAGGTAAAGGAGAAGGCGCACAGTTTCAGACCACCTTACTTAAGGATAAAGAAGCATAAATGACCCTTTGAGAGAAAGCTTTGTAATTGAGATAAGAGATAGAGAAGCACGGAGGTGACATCAACCATTAACCTTTTTTATCAGGCCGTTTTGTAAATCAATGTCACTCACATTTAATAACAAGTGTAATCAAAGGAATTATGCTAATTTAATTTGATGCCTCCTGAATTATGCAAATCTCCACCAAATATAATGAATCCTGACACCTGACCGGCGCATCATCCACAATAAATGGCTCTAATTGTCATAGAGGCTCTGCTGAGTGGATTCAAATAAAAAAAAGAGGATAAATCCACATTGAAATGTTGCCACTAGCTGAAAAACTGCTAATCTGTGAACCTGTTTTGTGCATTTCGACTGCTATGACTCCATCTCAAAGCTACACTGGATGTTATTAAAAGGTCTTTGTGTAAATTTGTCTGGTGACTCAGAAAATGTTTCCGTAATGGAGCGCGCGCGCCGAAATACATGAATGAAAACAAACAACAAATGTCTGCCACCGAAGCAATTTTCTTGGCGCTGTATTGGTGACCAACATGTCTGCGTGACCCACAGATGCTGACAACAACCCCACAGACACACCGCCATAAGTGGTTCCTAATAACAAGGGGACTCCTCGCATCAGACGCAGTCAGCTGGCTCGCTACAACCAAATGTTACGGCGTAAAACAGCATGTCATGCTGCCATTTGACACGGGGAAAATAAGATTAGATGAGATCCATTTCAAAGTGCGGGAAGTGCAGTGGCAGGCCTGTTCCAGCAAACAATCTGCAATACAAGGAAACCGAGTGAGAGGAGACGTATGAAGGCGTGAAAAGTGACAGACTTACAGAAAAATCTTGCTGGTTGTTTTGGAGATTTTCTGGCACATATTTGATATTTATCCTCCTATCCAGGTTTTTTCTGCTTTAATCTTCTCCCGTGCTTTTTAGGTTTAGTCATTTTCCAGTTCTCAGTTAGAAATATGTGACAAAAAAGATCATAAGATGTTTCAGAGCGGTGATCCAATCAGAATCATCAACAAATAGAAGTCAATAGAAATGAGTAAATAATCTTTTCAAATGTCAGATAAAATCTAAACATTATTTAATTTCTTTATGCAATAACGGTTTCTTATGAATCATTAGCTAATAATAATAATAATTTTATGACCCGTAAATTGTAGAAAATGTCTTTTTTCTTACTCCAAAAAAAATCTTTTGACTGTCGGTCCTTCTTGATGCCATTCGACGTGATTTGTGTGTCTCAAATGGAGTGTGCTACTAAGGAGTCCTATAGTGTGCACCTTCCTAGGTGTTAAAATGAGGTTCGATTTGTCCCAGAGGTAGCCCATCAAGAGGTGGGGAGGTTAGTTGGTCGTCACGGCCATCTAGACCCCGGTGTGTGAAAGACTGCCAGAATCAATGCTAATTATGCTGCCATCTGTGAGGTGCCTGCGCTAGCTTGACACCTGTTCACATCCAAGCGACACGCAGAAACTTCAATCAGGCTGCGAAACAAGACGCTAACGCAGATGAAGAGGGAAACGATTGGTAGAGGTATTGACAGCAGTGATTGTTGGTGGATAACCAACTGAGAAAAGACATCTGACATACCTGTTTCTGACAAGCCAGTGTGTCTGAAAGCGTTCATAATCCACTGGATTCTGTTCTGCTCGCTGAAAATACACGAGCGACCCTCGATCCCAGCTCAGCTGAAGTATGTCTGCGACAAACGCCCCTAGGCTTTAGTAACACTGTCCCCTTCCAGATAATTCATCATGCTAAGACAATCAGTCAGAAGGCTTGATTAATATTTTCTGGGGGATCTTTTAAACTTTGGAGGCTGATCGTGCCGTCCACATTTGTTTGCAAGAGGAAACCGATAAACTAAGTTTAGCTCCTCGCTCACCGAGACCCGGGGCCTGTCAATTCTTCGCCCCTTGAAAGAGATCTGCCATTAAGGTGACACGAGAAACAAATGAGGCCAATTTCTCCTCCAATGTCCCATCTGATATGTCAATAAGAGCCCTGCAGCCTCAGGATGCTCCATGATAGATTTTCCCTTGCAGCTAGACAATCACTGGAACACATCTAACTTTTCTATCATTGGTTAATGACTCAGACAAAACCTATTGACTAGTGGTAACTAGCAACTGTGGATCTAGCTCAGGCAAATATGTTTTAAATGTTCTTAAAGAGTTTTAGCTGGAGTTTTATCAATGCACAATAAACAACAGGTTGTTAGATTGCATCACTGATGTTTAGAATCTGAATTATGTTTAGAGATTGTATAAAAAGGGAAGCTAACAAGCTGTAGTTGTAGTCAGAAACATGAAAATGGATTCTAATTAGGAGCATTACAGGTCCACATGTGGTTGTGATACTTATACCTGAAATTATAGCCTCATCCGCTGAGATGCGGCATTGATCGGCATTCATTACGCATGCAGCTCATAAAGGCGAATGTTTTTCAATAAATATCATGAGAACGAGGCTGGAGATCCTCCACATTCAGAGACGTACAATAGCAGCATATGTTGAGGTGGATTGAGTCCTCAGGCTCCAATCTGGCTCTCTCTGCATCGGACTTTGAAGATAAATTATGTGGGCTATTTTTCCATTATGTTAATCAAAACACTTGCCATATGCATTACTATTATTAGACCGGCAGCGGAAGAGATCGAGTTTTCAATGTGAAACTGTGAGACTGAGCCTTAATTGATAGCGAACACAGTTTTAGGACAGTCAAAGATAATTCAACAGCTGGCGTTGTTTATACCTCTTGTTAACACATTATATATGTTTTATTGGGTGTCATTTGAATTTGTTTTATATCGCCTGTTTATGAGGATGCTGCAGCGTGTTGTGGAAAGCATAACTGACGAATAAGGTGATCCGACTGAATTGTTTTTGCAGTAACGACCCAATAGTCACTCCAGTCTCTTCTCCAGGGCCAATTAGAAGGATGTGGTTTCCGTAGCTTTGGCTAAAGCAAACGAAATAACAGCCCCGGCTCTGGCACTTGAAAGACTCTGACTCTTAGACGCGCATAAGGTCTCAGACACCATCTTTAAATTCCAAGGTTGCACTTCCAGGCTGCTGGACGTCCTTGACTGGAGCCAGACGCAGATCTACAGAGGGCTGTTGGGCCAACAATGTCATTGTTATGGCCTTTGTCATCTCAATTAGCAGGTGGGTGCTAAAACACAGACATCAGTGTTAACCTGGGACACAACATACTGCCCATAAACTCCCGCACTTATGTCGAGTGCTGACCACGCTGTTTGTCTCTCATTACCTCCAGGCAGCAAAACGGGGCCCAGAGGTTACTCTAACGGCCCCCTCCGTATCACACAAGTACCACAGCCTCTCTGCTGTTGTCAGATGGAGGCATCAGATGAAACATTTGTGTTATTTTCCTGCACACACACAAGCCCCGGCCGCTCAGCTTGATCTGTCATTTGAGCTGGGTGGTCTGGTGAGCCTCTAAATAGACAGAAAGTCAGTTCGTCATTAAAAGTGTGTTTCAGCCATGAGAAAGAGTTGCTAATTAAATTAGGACCATTTTAAGGTCAATCTATTTCTTTAATCAGTTGTCCTTTTTGATCATTCTCAGGACGAGCACTCCTCAAACGCTGCCCCTGATAATTGGTCCTCTTCACCAGCTCGCTGTCTTGCACCCTCGCCGTTTAATGCTTCCAGTGTTTTTGGCGCAGGCAGAGCCTGTAATGCTGTGCATGTTTAACAGTCATTTCCATAAGTAAGTGCAATTTCTGTACAGTTTGTTCCTGTGTAATGAAGTGAAATCTTGTTTGTATTCCTCCTATTTCACAAGGAAACCCAGTCAAGCAGCTACAGGGGAATTAAAGCAGCTAAAAATTAAAAACCGGCACTATCTTTAACTGAATGTCACACTATTAGGAAGAAAAAATCAATTACTTGCATACTAAGTAGATCTGTTTTTGTTCTTTCAGATTTTAAATTCCACCAGTTTTTTCCCCTCGTTGTTATTGTCTGAGTGTATAAGTGACCTTAACAAGAAAAAATGCAAATGATCTGCTAGAGAAAATGGCTAACATTTATTTATCCTCGCTGTTCTCTTGTCTTGTTGGTGTCATTAGAACAGTTCGCTGCGTCCCATTCTCTCCCATTATCTCTGCTATCAACGCAGCACAGCAAGATTCCAGCAGGGCTATAAATACTTCCCCTGGACCACATACGGCTAGCACATCATCTCCCAGACACAGCTTAATGATGGAAAAAAAATCTAATGTGTTTTTGCTCCCTTT
This sequence comes from Aphyosemion australe, assembly GCA_006937985.1. NCBI lineage: Eukaryota > Metazoa > Chordata > Actinopteri > Cyprinodontiformes > Nothobranchiidae > Aphyosemion > Aphyosemion australe. The sequence goes on along the minus strand of SSNS01000268.1, from coordinate 375,652 downwards.
CTTCAACACATTCTCACAATACCATGAAAAAAAAAGTCAGCCAGCTTGCAGAAGTTACACATACATTTAGGTAAAAAAAAAAAAAAGCATCAGTTTCTAAGTGTCGGCAACGTCTAAGAAGGTGTGAGAGGAATGATAGATGTCTGTCTTGATCATCCACCAGCGCAGGTTTTTGTCGATTGCATCAGGGTCACTGACTGGCTCTGTGAAGCCATTAGAGCGAGAATGCAAAAAGGACACTTTATCTGAATTCATTATAAATGGATCTATATCTTATGTTTAGGGCCAAGGACACGATTTGTATCACAATGCAAATATCTATCATTAAACGTTGACAGTTCATTTTTCCTGGCAAAGAAAGAAAAATGTTTTCCATGCCGCACTTTTTCTGGGCTGTTCTCTTTTCTGATGAAGGACCACCGAGTAGTTGAAGCTGATTTGTTGTCCAAATTGAATGGTTTGTCATAATTTCATCGGTGGGGGGGAGAAGTATCCGGTTTCATGATTTGCATGTATTGTAACATTACAGGTAAATAGTATGATAAATCATCCGCACGTGTCCTTTAATGGGTTAAACGAAAAGAATGTGTCTTTTCCACCGGGGGACAAAACTGGTTTTAACAAAAAATAAATAAAAACTTTTCTGTTTTCCCAGAATGCTGTCCTATGCAACGAGTTGAGTTGCAGGAGGAATAGTTGACCATGTCAGTCAAAAAGGTAAAAGAGCAGCATCCCATTGTGTTGCTATCTAAATAATGGCTATAAAGCATAGCTAACGGTGTCCTCTGAAACTTGCTCAGGTGGAAAGAACTAGACAAACGGAGACAGCCACTGCAGTGCTCCATGACATAGAGGACAAAGTGAGGGCCTCATTTCCTCCCTCTAATCAGTGTTTACATCCACCCCAGTGCCAATGGCTAGTGACGGAGGAAGGCATGTATCTATCAGCAAAGGTAGGCTAGCAGGTCGCAGTGACAGATAAACCCATTCACACACAAATACAAATGTCTGCTGCTTCATTCTTAAATTCCTCATTTAGCTCAAAGGGCCATTATATTCTAGGAAACAGAAAAAAGTGCATCCAATTAGGGATTTAAATGGTAGATGGTGACTTCTAATCCAGCAATAAACTGTCTCTTATACCTCAGCAGAAATAAATTACCATAGCAGTCAATGTCAACTTTTACTGGAGTGGCTTATTTGCATTTTTTGCATGCATCAAATCTGTAATGTGCCGCTCCAACTGAGCCAGGACATAAACTGCCGTGCAGGAATCCGTTGGCTCCGCAGCTCTCCTCACCCTGTAATGCAAAAGCGCGCGTTTGACTAAATAAATGCTGTACAAAATGCACGATGAAGCACAGCAGGCAAAACAAACATGCTCCAAGTCTGCATACTGCTGTCACTTACTTCATTCCCCAGCTGTTTACAAGGTCAAAGCATCGCCGTAATGACTGTGTGAACGTGTGATGTGCCGCTCCGTGTAAATAGCTGTGCTGGTGTTGTACAATGAGCGCATTAATTATCTTTGCAGCTATTCTTGAGATGAAAGCTGCAGATCTGAGGCCAGCAGAAGCGGTCTGCATGGACCATAAAGCCAGAGGGCACAGCAGCAAACATGTGGTAGATGCCAAGCTGCAGAGTTTGGGATCCGGACACTCTGGGAATTGAATAATTAGAGATTTCTTACAGCGATTCTGCAAAGTCATGCACATACCTACATGCAAGATGCACTGAATTCCAACAAATAAAACTCTCCTTGACTCTGACTTGACAGAAGCTCATAGATTGAGCTCTTGACCATTGATTGCCCTCCCCCAAGAGAAGGACCTCATCATTCTCTCAGCTGTTCCTACGTTTCATGCAGCTCAATCCATTCACATTTAAGCACAGCTCTGCTCGGCCTAATTAGTTCCATGGCTCCATTAGTCTACATTGTGGTCAATCCATTCATCACTTTGCATGTTAGTTTGTTAGTTAAAAGCCCATTTCTTCAATCCTGCCACTGTTCTCTGCCTAGTACGATGTTTTTCTTAGAAAATGAAGGGAATTATGGGTAACTGATTCACTATGCAGGATCATTTCTCAGTAGACCCCCAAAATATGCATCACTTTAATACTTAATTCTTTAATATGAATGTTTATTTAAGATAATCTGAACAGAGAAGCTGAGTAGGATGCAGAAGAGAGTGATGATATGAAGGACGGTGAGGGGCAGTAATGATCCCTGCACTGAGAGGCTTGGCTCACCCGCTGGCACGCTGGCTCATACGGACCACTGACTCCAAACCTGCTGAGGTCTTAAACTCATACTATGCCTAAAAAATAAATAAATAAAAAAATACAAGGCAAGCAACCAAGATGTCAACACACTGAGACTAATTAATTCCCAGACATGATGAGACGTAATCATGTTTGATGTGCAGTCCACACACTCTGAGGTAGCTTCGTACATAATCAGTTTGCAAAAACTTTCTCTGACGTTAAAAAACAACAAGTCTAAGATGACAAGACTCATTTAGAAAAGAAATCTGCCGTGTGTCAATCTTGAGTTCATTTGAAATTTGGTCAATTTCCTTCTGCAACACAGAAATGTAAAAAAAAAAAGGATAAAACCCGCAGAGGATTCCATTTTTATCCCCTTCTGTCTCCATGTTTGAATATATCCCACTTGTATTCACTTCACCAGGTTACCACTAATATATTTCTGCTATCTGCTGAACACAAGTGCAATGAGTCTACCTCTCGGGAGAATTCATTGTCTGGTACGGTCCCTGAAAGCGGAAGTCATTTCCAGGCCAAGCTGCCCAGGAGTCCCAGCAGGGAGACGTGAGCCAATCTCAGGCCTGTGATGCCCCCGCCACAATACCCGCTGCCCTCTCACTCCCACATCCTTCCCTTTTATCTAGATTCTATTTCCATGCTCTCCACCCGCCCCCACCTTCATAAGGTAACTCTGGAATTTTACATCTCCCCTTTTTCCTCTCTGGCTCCGGTTTCCTTTTCCCATGATGGATGAGCTCCACTCTAGGGTGTCTCAGCCTGTCCATCATGCCCCTGCGATTAGGAGTTAAAAATTGCAAATGCTTCACAATGGCCACCCCCATTTCTCCTCAAAACAACCAACCTCCCATCCAACCCAACCACCACGACCCAGAAAAAAAAAAAAAAAGCCACAAGCAGCCTAACATACTATGCCCCTACTCGAATGCACCAAACACCTACATTTATCTAAGTGGGAGGAGAAAAAAAACATAATTTATTTTGTACTTCCCAGATAATTTAAGTTTTTTCTTTCCTTTCTACAGGAATTCTCCATTTCCCTATAAAATGAAAATTCATCTAGAATTACATCTTATGTCATCATTATGTTTATTAAGCGTGGATGATGTATATGAACAGCGCTGGCTTGCCGCTGAGTGCTTAATGATGCATAAGATTAAGCCGAGGCTCTCAGCTGCGCTGTGACTCCCCTCTGGTACCCATACTGCCGAGGCATGCTGGGAGTACAAGCTCCAAACGGCCATCAGGTGAAAGGAACTAACATCTCTCTTTTTGTCTGTGTGACGGAGACGATGTGTGTGTGTGTTTATGTTTTTCTGCACACTGATGAACGAAAGCATGGTTCCTCTTTTCACATGTAGAACTGAAAAGGCACTATTATAGAAATACCTCTTTTTTCTGATCATTCTTTCCTTCACGTCCCTCTTTCTATCAATTCCTGGGCCTTTACTCTCCTCTCTCCCCTTCATTTCTCTTCTCCCCTTCTCTCCGCCGCTCTGCTGTTTTGCCGCAGCAGTCTATGACAAAAACATTATCCTTCTGCTGCTAAACAATCCAATAAACCTCTCCACAGGGAGGAAGTTAACCTCTTGTCTGTTCGACTGATGCCTTCAAGACCACGTGACAGCTGCCACAGTAAATTCAAATCATTAGTCTCCTTGGCCCCCCATCAGAGAGAAAAACTTCTATTAGTAATGGAGACCTCGTAAGAGACCTTCCGCAGAGAGCGCTGCCTTCCCAATTCCCAGTGGAGAAATCCCGAGCAAAAAACTAATTCTACTTTTAATAATCTGTCATCAGGACCAGAGGCAGTCATAAATTATGTGGGGAGCATGTGTGAGGGAGAGTAAAAAAGCCACCAGAGGGAAATCAGAACGAAAATATCGGAGCTCAAGTTTGACAAACTTACAAACAGTTCTACTTGTTAAGTTACAGCTGAGCGCGTAGTCAAGCCGTTCCAATCAGCTAAATCAGATGAGGGGTTCATAGGTAGAGATCGTCGTTTGTGTCCATGCTCTCCTCCCGTTTTTATATGCATGCCACCTTTTCCCATTCCTGTCTCCGTCAAGCTTATTATATTCAGAGCCTGTTGTCACACCCTGGGCTGGTGTTATCATTAACTCCTTGGGTCCCAAACGCACATGGGGAGGTGTTGTTTTTCATAGACCATGTTCTCATGTAGTCGAGTTTTTGTAAACCCGAACATCCTCCCCCGCCCATCTCAGACAAAACTTGGGTCCACCCCATCTTGTTTTCAGCAAAAATAATCCAGTGCATTGTGAAGCACAGTCATAGGCATGCCAAGCCTGTAGGTGGCAGTAGTTCCGTCTTTGCTAAAATACATTCCTTGGCTGTGGAATAATAGGTGGTAACGTCATCCTTTGCCTGTGGTCTTCTACATAGACATAGCGTCACTCTCGTTCACCATCTGTTTCCTGTCTGTAGAAAGACGCCTTTTCTTGTGGCGCATTTTTCAAACTGGAAATGTGGGTGGAGTAAGACTCCATATAGCGCTTTTCAAGGCACTCAAAGCACTTTACATAATTCACGCACTCTAACATTCACACACTGCTGATGACGGTAAGCTACTATGAAGCCAAAGCTGCCCTGGGGTGGTCTGACAGAGGCGAGGCTGCCATTCTGCGCCATCGGCCCCTCTGACCACCACCAGCATGGGCAAGTCGAGTTAGGTGTCTTGCCCAAGGACACAACGACAGCGACAGACTGAGCGGGAAGCGAACCTGCAACCTTCCAATTGCAGGGTGTCCACTTAAATCCTCTGCCACCATCGCCCCTTTAAAGTAACACTAAATAGTTTTTTTAAACTTTAATCTAGAACTTTGATATTGCTCTCAGTGAGTGTTGGTTTAGAAACTTGACCGGTTTCATATTTGACACCACTCTGCAGCCCTCTGCTGGCCAGATACTGCACTTAACAGTTTTGTGGAGCGGGTAGGTGTTCTAGGGGGCGCTCTTATACCTGCTTTACGGCTTTTAGCTGTAATGCTAGCAATTAGCATTTTAAGTTTGCCGATCATCAATAAAAAGCACAAGAAGAAGAAGAAAAAAGAAGTTTGCTTTTCTATTGGCATCTTGGCTGGAAGTAAAAGCAACAGAGTAATGTCTTTGGAGGTGAAGCAATAAACTAAAACCAGAGTGAACATCGGCTCGGCCTACACTAGTTTGGAGCTATGCTAGCTAGCTACAAAATCACAGACTGATAGTGACCTGGCGTTGTTGATACTGGACTTGTAAGTAATAATATTTTTGTCCAACAGTGTGGATCTTTTTATTTTGTTGTTTATTTTAGTATTAGTTGGCTCATGTTAGAGCTAGCTCATTGTTAGCACTAGCTATAGCAGGTTGTAGCACGGTTATTTACAGTAGTTTTAATTCCACTTTCAACCAGTAGGGCGGAGAAGCAGGAAACTGCTCTGTGTTACTTTACGCTTGTAGCATGTGATGTCAGAGAAGTTAACTTAAAACCCTGTTATTTACATCCACAAGCAAAGACAGACAACGGAGAAATTGCAAATGTCCTCTTTGGTTGGAGTTTTTGAAAGAATTGTTTTTGGCGACATTTATCTTCACTTTCGTCTGGATGACAGGTCAAACCGTTGAAAAATATCATCATGTGGAATACCCGGCTTTGTGTGTATAGGGTCATAAAGTTGGCAGATTTATTTAACTAATTTTTTATTTATTTTTTGGTGGTGGTGGTGGTGGTGGTGGTGGGGGGGGGGGTTGTGAGGCAACTCACTGAGCAAAGTATCATCTGATTTGTGTTATAAAGTAAATACAATAGCAAAGTGATGTTCCTTCAACAACTAGAGGAGTACGAGCCCTGCAGACTTTAATTGATGACTGGAACAAAGGAGGCATCAAGGGAGAAGAGTGGTGAGGGAGATGGGCACGTTTGAAACCGACCAGGGTGCTTTGCAAGAGAACGAATGAGAGAAAACGTTATCAGCCGCAAGGGTCTGCTCTTTGTTCTTGTGTCAATATCTCCGTAAACCATCGACATGCATCATAATCGTTCCCTTCTATCAAGTGCAGACTAAAGAACAATCTCCATTAGGTGACAGCGCCCCGGCAGGTTGATAAATGCTCCCTGACGAAAGGGAAGGAATTGCGTAAAATAAAGAGGCATGTTCCAACAAGTCTTGTCAAAATGGTATTGATTTAATCATCTGCAGAAATACACATTCTTGGTTAGTGTAGCGTGCAGCAGAGATGGCAGGAGCAGCAGAAGCTGGGATACGCTTTACAGTCGTCGACGCGGAGACGATCTCCCTCATTGGCTTTGCAGGTGATGAAACACACACTGAGCCGCGCTCTAATTTTTCCCGCTCTCTCCTTCTTCCCTCTTCAATCAGATGTTATTCAAAATAAAAAAAATAGAACTAGTGGCTGAAATTCTCCTTTCTATTTTTATTTAGTGGCAAGAGGTATAACTTAATGCGAGTGGGCGAGTCTATATATAAAAGACCACAGTGACCAGCCGTCTCCTTGGCCTCTCAGCAGAAAGCAGAGGCGATAGATAACAAAAGCCCTCCATCATCTAGACACACCAGTGGTATTCCAGTAGCTGAACTGAGGTGGCCAGGGGTCTTGGTGTGTTTATTTAACATCAGGGTATTGGAAAGTGTGGCTCACCTTGGGACAAATGGATCCCCTCTCCCCCCCCTCTCTGGCAGCTGCACAGTAAACACCGTGGCAAAACAACTGGAGGTCTCATCGCTCTGAAGTACAAGTTCATCAAGCGAGTGGTGGTGGGGCGCTCTTACAGCAGGGAGAAGCCACGTCTGTTTTCTGTAAATGCTAAAACAATCAGCTGCCTCCTCACACGCGATTTAAACGAAAATCAAATCAGTGAAAGAGCCAGCCAAGGCAGTTGTTTTCTTACAATTTTGATCATTTAGAAGGTTAAAGGGGGCGTTATTATCCGCGCACAGCCCATCTGAGCAGTGATGAGGTGAACACAAATAATGTGCGTCCCCAACAGAGGGAAGACGTGCGGCTGCAGCCCGCTGGGGGGGCTGGAGACAATCCCACAGTGACCCGACCTTGACATGTCTGAGTGAAACGGCGGTGGAGGCTAATACCTCATCATAGTGAGCTTGACTTTGGGCTCACTGGGGTGGGTACCATAAAACAAAGGATAACACTGTGAGCAAACAGTCATAAAGTACGTGGAAATTAACATCAGATCTTAAAAAAAAATTGTGGAATTAACTAATTGTTGAGGATTTACTGCTAATAATATTCTAAATAAATTTGTTTTGCTTTTGCTCATTGTTTTATGCAAAGATGCGATGGGTATTTATTTTAGCTCGTTAGCATCTTGAGGGCAAGAGGGCATCTGAGATTTGGATCCCAAAGCTGAAAACGTGCACAGAAGAATGTTTTTGCATGACAGGTAAAGTATAATCACATCTGACCTCTTCATCAAAATCTACAGTAGAAAATAAAAAGGCCACTTCACTGAAATCAGGACATAATTTATCACATCAAGGCGAGAGCCGAGCTTCAGACATTATTCAGTCCAGGAGGACGAGGGGAGAGTTGTGGGAGACACCTCGTGTGAGTACAGACCTTTATATATTACCTCCTGCTCCAAAGTAAGGACAAAGAGAATGAAGATGACTACCCTGTCACAGGCAAAAACAGATGAAGCAGCCAGACCTGACTGAACTGTTCACTTACTGCAGCCTGGGACTCGTACGACACACTGTAGCCTGAGAAACTGGGTTTGTTATATTTTTGATCAGAAACCATTTTGGATGTTCCTCCCTGGCCTCTGTCTGCTCCCAACATATTCCTGATAATAAATGTTTTGGGTTATTGGTCTAAATATTTTAACATTCTGCCCCGTCTTGACAGAACATTACAGGTTGTTGTACTTTACTCAACACAAGCTTGAATGATTTTACTCCTGATGAATTATTCAACATCATTGTCCAGTTTGAGCCAATATCTCTTTCTCCATACTGAGGTTGTTCAAAGAGCTTCTACAAGAAGATCATTTATTAATACTTTTCCACAGAAAACAACTTCAATGATCTCTTAAAGGCACACTTGGCAGTTTTGGATTGCGTTTAGCACCCCCTAGTGTCCAGTTAGCAAAAGCAAAAGTGAAATTTATCTCCTCGCTGTGCGTTCATCTTTTTAACACCTTAATCTAACAGTTGAAATGTCTCCTCAGCCTTCATTAGTGTCTACAGGAGCGGTTCATCACTAAATAAAACAAATCAGCTGTGTTCAAGATCTAAAACATGCAGGAAACATGCTGGAAGCAGACTGCAGAGCCAGGTATGTCAGCTCCATTTTCTAAGTCCAACAGAGACCGGACCAGCACTCTGAAGTTGCAAGTGCAGTATTCTGGCCACAGAGGGCAGAGGGGTTCTGAGTGACATTTCATTAACCCTGTAAAGGATCATTTTAGCACATACTGGCTCACGAAAGGATTTAAAAATAGGAAAAAGTTGCATAGTATGGCTTTAAAGAGATCTTCACTGAGAAATATATTTACTTATTATATTTGAAAATGATCAGTCACTCTTAGTTTAACATGCAGGCTGAACATGAAAACTGTGTCCTACATCTATTTGCTGCATAGAAAATCATATTTATCAGAGAAAATAGATGATGAAATTTTCATCATGAAACTCTAGGATTTGATAACCACTCTACGTCAAGCTGTCACTTGGACTCACCCATATTGGCTCGCGACGGGGAAGGCTGTTGTTGGTTTAGCCTGCAGGAAACGACAGAGAACACTTCGACTAGCAGAAGCTAACTGTTAGCATTAGCAACTCCACCACACAGCAGAACTCCTCCAGGCTTGTGTTATTTGTAGAGATAAAACATCAACATTGCAGAGCAAACAGAGTCAGTGGTAGAGTCACGTTGCTGTTAGCCAATCAGAGGCGAGATGTCCAAATATCAGGAAATAAGACTCCCGATACCTTATCCTTATCAACATATCCAAGCTGCTTAAATGTACCCTAGCAAACCATCCTATTTATGTAAATATAAAGTCAGATCATGACCCATAAACAGAGGTCAGTCGTAGAGCGGAATCTATGGTTGTCTTTCAAATTGTCTCCGCATGCAATTGGACAGTGCTAGGTCCAATCAGATCAACAAACAATGTGACATTCTCATCGCCACGGAAGTCAGTCAATGGAACAGTCCTTCACACACTGTCAAAGAAGATGCAAATACATCCTATTGCTAAATAAAGGACTTAAGTACCTATATCTGCTCTTGACTCAAAGAAAGCTCAAGTCTAAATCTTTCAAAGTTGATCCCAAAGCTGTTTCAAAAGAGTGCCGTTTCTGAGCCCACACCATCTTTGTAGTTTTTCTCCGTTGCAGCTCTGGTGCTAAGCCCGCCCCACAAACGTAGAGTGCTGTGATTGGCAAGACATAAAACTGATAGACCTGCTGAGGTTGCAACGGAGCGCGGCCAACCTGCAGAGCAAAATCTTTTGCTAAATCCGCTACGGTTGGTCTAGATCAGGGCTTCTCAATCCTGGTTCTAGGGCCGGTATCCAGCATGTTTTAGTGGTTTCTCTGCTCCAACACAATTGATTCAGGGGTTGAATCACCTGTTCAGCAGCTCACCAAGCTCAGCAGAAGCCTGTCAATAACCTGCTGATTAAAATCAGGTGTGTTGAAGTGGGAAACAACTAAAACAGGCTGGATTCCTGCCTTCCAGGAGCAGGGTTGAGAACCCCTGGTCGAGATTTCTAGGCTAGCTTAAATGCATTTCAAATTTTAAAATGCTTTTGTAATTCTACAGTTTATAAAGAAACTACTGCGATCACTATCTCAGTCAATTGATATTATAAAAATTGTAGCCATCTTCAAGCCTTGAAAACACAAAACTTAAAATTGCCTTATTTAAAATAAACCTTATTTTTGCTCAAGCTAAAAGCTAAAGCAGAATGCTTAATTTTATTTGCCGAACAGAATTTTTTTTATTTGGACTCAGATAACACTGCCAAAATAAAAGCATGATGTTTTTTTTATTATTTTGTTGCTTTTTGATTGTAGATAAAAAACAGTTTGCCTATCAGCTGACAGGTCTGTGAAACTTTTTAAGTTTTAGCACAAAAGTGCCAACAAGCAAACATCAGCTATGACAGGTAGGGTGCATCATTGATGACTTATTACCAGCACATTTTCACACTGAGATGAGTACACCACATAGAGATCTCCATTTATCTCACAGTTAAGGCAAATTTAATCTTTATGTCGATAATGAAGATGTGTGTGGTATCAACTAGTCAAGGTAATTAATAGGAATGTCAGCAACATTGTATTAATAGCATCTTGCAAAGCATCAATTTAGTGTAAATTGTCGTTTTGACAAGAGGCTTTAATTAAAACGATCAAACCAGAATTAAAAGGACCATGGTAGTAATTCTGGGAGACTATCAAATAATGTTACCATCTGGTCTTTTTTGCATGTCTTCTCCCTGCTAATTATAAGTGATGCTGAAAAGGTTAGAGGCACTTTGGCAGATGCAGCGATGGCCGCCATACTGTCAGTGCAATAACCACAGGTCATTACATTACACATAGAGGAGATACTGGATCATGACCTGCTGCTCTGTTATCACACACAATCATTATGAAGTGGGTTTCTGAAACTCGTGACTACCAAAAAATGATTTGGTAAGCTAACACTCTTCATGTAACTTCTCTGGTTTTATTTTTGCAAGGTCGTGTGATGCAAACTCGATTTAACTTTAGTATTCAGCGCACAGAATCTTTCTGACTACAGGGGAAACTGGAAAAATTAGAAAATGGTGCTAAACTAAATTTATTTCAATAATTCAACTTAGACTGAGAGACCATCTAAAGGCTCAGAAACCCTTTGCAGGTGTTCTGGATTCATTAGCTGATTTTTAGACACTTTGAGTCTAGAATATTGAACCTTTTCACAATATTCTAATTGTCTGAGATTCTGATTGTGGGGTTTTCATCAGCTGTAGCCATCATCATCACAATTATAACTAATAAAGGCTGAAATTTCTGGCTTTGCCTGGAATGAGTCTGTCTCATAGATTAGTTTCACCTTTTAAGCTGAATTACTGACATGAATTAACTTTTGCATCATATTCTAATTTTTTAGAGTTTCGCCTGAGAAGAATGAAGCTCTAGAGTTTTCACAATTACCGATCAGAAAACAATTAAAAATCATCCCCAATGGAATCATTTATTAGTTAGACTGGTGATGTTGAAAGATCCTTTATTGGAATGACAATTATCTGCCTCCCTACGCTGTGCTTTAAATTCAAGAAATTATTAATACTTAAAGTTTGTAGTCTGCAAATCTGTAATAAAAAGAAAAATAATGTAAGGTCCATTATTGGCAGATAATCCTAAATAACCTGGATTAATATCTGAGTATACATATCTTGATTGGATATTGAGAAATTAATAAATAAATCTTTCCTCTATATAAAAAAACATTTTTTGTCAGTATTTGTCAAGGTACCAGCTTACTTGGATTTGTTTGCGTTTTTTAAAAGCAGGTTTTGTTCTTGACCAAAGGTAATAATTGTTCACAAACTGCGACAATATAGTACGTTTTTGTGCAATTAAAGGGGACATATAAGGTTAAGGTCTCTACTGCTTCTATAAACACTGCAAATATGAGCAAAACCTGTCCATCCACTTTTCATCAGTGTTTGGAATTATGTATCTAAATAAGCTGTTTCAAAAAGTTGCCATTTGTGACATAACAATCGGGAAAATTAGAACAGAACCACCTCTCATGTGCAAGAGAGAACTGCTGCTGGAGAAGCAGCAGCTCTACTCCAATCCCCTCCCGGATATCGGAGTTTGTCAGTTTATAGCAGCCTGAGTGGGGAAAGGGTGGCGCCAGCTTGTTTTCTTAAAGTGACAGAGCCCTGTTGGCTCATTCTGGAAGGTACTGGAACTGTCAAGAATAAAACTGCTGAGTTTGCTCTGTGTGGGAGGGATTTAAAGAACATCATAATTGACTATAAGACATATTTTGTTTTATGTATTTTTAAAAGAAGTCAGGACTCCTCTGTAAGTAAAGCAAGTCAATTAAATAGTAGTTTATGTATCCATAACATCACAACCAATCAATCAAATGTAAAACAAATCAAAAGTATTCTGCTATTACGCTCTTTAGCATAAATCTGACTCGGATTAGAAAACTGAGAATAAGACATTTAATGCAAAGTGAATCATCGTCATCATAAAGCAGATTTCTAAACCTCATTATCATTTCAGACGAACTTTTAAGACTCACATGCTGTGTGGAAGCTGCAAAAATGGGGAGATTTATGACTAATAAGGCACTGAGAAAGCCATAGGTGAAGCCAGTTTGGGTTGTATTTTACGAATTATATTATAAAGGTTATATAATTATGATTCAACCTCTAAATGCTCAAAACTTCATTTGTATTTAGAGAAAACTAAAATGTTGTTGCTTCAAATGTTTTTGACATTTACATTTTAAGCATCGTGGATGTTTCTCAGACTATATCGACAGAGTGATGGAACGAGTAGATGAACGAGTGTGGATATTTGGAGCAAATGAGAGAGTGAACAGCCTGACCTCTTTGCTGACTTGTGTTTTCACTCAGTCTTCCTGGTTACTATGCGTCATGGTTTGTTTCACTTGACGTGCAATTATTTTTCCCATTAAATACACAACATGTATTTCACTTAGTTTTTTTTTCTGAATGAAATTTCAATCAAAGGCCATTACACTCTTCAGACAGAGAAAGTTTAGAAAAATAACAAGACGCAATGGAAAAGAAAATAATGCTCTGTCAACGGAGATGGAAAACACAAAAATAATCATTTGCAAGAAGCAGGTGATGCATATGTTAAAGTGTCAAGAAGCAGCAGAGAAATTAATAGCTTTCTGCCATAAGCATTCTCTGATAAATATGATTACATTTGCATACTTCATTTTACTCTTGATCTGCTGTCTTGGTGAGTCTTGCAGTCCCATGCTCCAGAAAAAAAAACATTTTCATTACTGTTCAGATACAAACAAGTATTTAGTAAAAGAAAAAAATATATTGGAAAATGAAGGTAAAAATGCAGAAATATGTCAGTAAGAACTCATAAAATCACAGAGGATCAATATAAAACTAATTGTTGAGTTCCATTTAATTCACAACGATGCAGCTTTTAATTATCTAGACTACTCCTGTAATGTAAACAGTGCAATATGAATTATGTGTAAATCAATGTGTGTGTGTGTGTGTGTGTTACCTAGGAAGAGTTTTGTGCCTCATTAACTTATCAATAAGGCCACCTGACGTTATTTTCTATTTGCCCTGATGAGGAAGGCTGTCCATTCTGCAGTAATGTCCCACATTTGTCCCAAATCTTGACACGCTACTAAAGAATCAGCTACAGAAAACCTTGAAATCCTGATTCACTGTCTTTTTTTAACCGCTAAGTGCATTTTTTTTATTTCTAGCTAGTGAAAGTTATAAATCACATTTAAGTTGTCAAGGTTTTCCGTCACCATTAAGCTACTTAATACAGGTGTTGATCTGGTCATGTTAATGCCATAGGTCAGTGAACATGCAGTGAACAAGAAAGTGTTAAAACATTTCAGATTGACTGGTCTTTAACTACGTTAGCTCACACAAATCGCTGTTGATTCCCTAAATAACATTTTATATAAAAAAGCGTTATTTTTCCAGACATTTCCTGGTTTAGTTGTGTGTTAGATCTGACACACATATTCACGCTCGCTGTAAGGTGAATCTCTGGGCGACAGTATTTGCACTTTTCCCCTGCTGTTTTCCAGTTCAGGATTCCAATTAACCTGTGCAAAGCGTGACGCCAATCACAGGACGCCGTATCGACAATGGGCATGAAAAGAATAATGCTGTTAGGATGATGTAGCTTACTGTGGGGGGATGTTGGGAGGAGACTCCTCCCTCACTGGTGACAGGGAAGTTTGCTCCACTCATTTATCAACTCCTCTCTGGCCACCAAGGGGCTGGCGACTCCCAGGGCCGCCTGCTGCGTTGTGGGGGTGAGGGTGGAGTGGGCTAGTGTGCAATATGTGCATTTTAGACCTCGGGTGGGCTGGCAAAAAACTGCTGATGTGCTCAATGCAGCTAAGTTTGATGGATTTGTTGTTGTCATTTGCTTTGGTTCTGTTCCCCGTAACAAAACAAAGAGAATCATTAACTCTTTTGAGCCACATGGAACTTTTATGGGTTAGGGATAATGCAAAATGAGACGGTGTACAGATGGGGTCAGCTGGAGCACGGTTCTGCTGCAGAAAGCCTTCCAGAATGGGGCGTTGAACATGCATGGATGATCCTCCACAGAGGCCTGATTACAGAATGATTTAGTGACCACTGATATCCACTTTTTTCCCCCCTCAAGCTCCCATCATTGGGCTCATTTCAGGCACAAGAGTAAAACTGGTGATGCTCAGCATTTATATTTACAGCCATTTGCAGTTTAGGACCTCATGTGATGTTCTGGCCAGGCTCGATTCTCAACCATAACTGTGCATCACTGTTAGAGGCTTGCAGTGTTTACTGATGCTGGCTGGCAAAAGTTCCACCATTTAGGGCTTCTGCTCCAAATGTATTAAAGCAGAGCGTTTAAAAGAGTCAGCGCTGACTGATCTGAGCTAAGAGTTAGAGATTTATGAAGGATTCGGATGAATACTTTAACCTGCTGGTCAACCCAGTTCAAGCCCATGTCAGACCCATGAGTTATGACACCTGCATGCACTGAACTGAAGAAAAATCTACAAAAAGACAATCTGAAAGTACAAGGCTTTGCAATATTATCAACTTATTTTGTATTTCCACCTAAAATACATTAAAATTGAATAACAAAATCATGTTTGGCATCATTATGCAAGGGTTAATGAACTGATTTACATTATGAAACTTTTTCATGTTGGATGTTTACAGACTTAATGACAAGTTCACAATGTTTTTATGAGGTGTGTATTCATTAGACATATAGGAAACCAACTTCCTTTACACCAAATATTGAAATATCTTTTATACCCTAAAAACCCTAAAACAATAGTTTAATTTAAAATGTAATTGACAGATTGACTGAAATACATTTACAATACGATCGTTTTTAGTCACAAGTTGAGGTCGGTATTCTTAATTGGATACAAAAATATGTATAATGTTTTTATATTATGAGGTTCTTTTGTTTGAGAAAAATGTCGACAAATAAAGCCTTATGGGAGAACACACTTTTATTCTGCATTACATGAATGTTTGAAACTTGGTCAAAATGACAAAAATAAACTTGAGTTAAGACTAAACACAAAGCAGATTAAAACAACAGATTTTCAAAAAACACAATAGAACCAGTCAAAGTCCATAAATTCCCATTTGTCAGCCTCCACAAATTCTTACAGATAACCTCTGATCAAAAAGTCTGTGTCCATGCAGTTTGTAAACTTCAAGGTGAGGACTTATGTCCTCAAGGGAGAGTCGAAGATCAAGACAAATCCCCTTATTTTTCTCTGTCAAGTCATCACAGTCAGAAAACAAAATACAAATTGAGATTGTATCAATGGGCTGCGACAGTTTGTTCTTGACTGCAAGGGTTACAGAGGTGATTGAGTGTGTGTTTGACCGCTCGAGGCTGAGGGCTAACACCACGGATACACACGCAAGGTCGCATCAGAGAGAGAGGGGGAGAGAGAGAGAGAGACCTCAGCAGATAATCCTATGGTGTCTGAATACTACTGACACAAGCAGGACAAAGGAGGATTACCAAGGAGAAGGAATCTTTGGGGAATAAGACTATCAAGACAAAAGTACCTCACTAGGCTGTGACTGATAACGATTAATTCTGAACCACATTCACAAAGCAGTTTTCCAAAGTGTCTCAAAATGTTTGCAAGGGTTCTCGATAGATCCAGATTTTCACATCGTGTGTGTGTTTCCATTTCACAGTGATACTTTTCAGCCACTGGGCAGGACTTACAGTTAACTCATGCTAATTGTGACTAACTAGGAAGTGATATCGGCAGACGTCGCTAACAACCTGCATTTGTAAAATTGGAAGAGTGAAGCCAAATGTAGGGAAAAGAAAATAAGCAGTGTTCATGCTGTTTTAAAATTACACTTTCAAAACTCCCAAAGCCGAAAAATGTGGCAAAACGCCATCATTTTTGCCATGTTGTGTTCTCCTTCAGAGTACTGGTCCAGAAAAAAAACTGCACCTTTTCTGGTCATTGAAAGCCACATTTTACGTCACACAGCTGCTCTCCTGGTACCCCGAATGGATTAATTAATGGCATACTTTAACAGATTAAAGCTTTTATTGTTTTGTCGATTCTATTTGGCGCTGATCAGTGACATCACTCATTACAAAACTGTCACGATATGCTGATGTCGCAGCAACGTCCTTGAAGGGACGATTTTGTATGGAAACACAACAGCTAAGACCTTCCATCCTCACTAAAATTTCCCAGAACTCCTATAATGGAATTAATTTCTTCTTCAATCCCATGTCGATGGAACTTTGGCTTTTTTTTTAAACTGATGTCTGGAACCTGTCTTAAACTGTTTAGCCAGAAAGTACAAAAAACATTGCGATAACGCTTGAAGAGATTGGCAACAACTGCAAACAAAACTATCTGAGACATGATTGGGACACTGTAAAATAGTTGCAACACATTTATTTGCATGACATTAACAATTTGTCTGCCATTACATCTAACCACTGGAGGGATCAGCGGCGTGGAACGGCAGCGGAACGTTGCTGCTTTAAATCAAATCCATTATAGTCTATGGGGTTGAAGATTGTGGAAATCTTCGGGTGTGTTCCAGAAGCAGCTCGCCTTGCCATGCCATGTAGTGCCGCGACATGCCGTGCCGCTAAATATATGATTGGATTCCTTTTTAAAAAAAAAAAAAGATTACTTAAAAAAAATAAATAAAAATTGCATTCTATTTTTGACGCGAGCCACTTCTGGGATGTGTCAATTTCGATTGCGATTTTATATCTATGTAGATTACATTTATACATGTGACCTGATGTCTTATTTGCTCCCTGCATCTTTCGAGAAGTGCAGTGGTGTGTTTTTCATGGCTTTAATCCTCTTTTTTAGAGAAAACTCCATCTACGTAACTGCATAAGTGCATTGTTAAGCACTTGCATAGGCATGCCAGACCTGTAGGTGGCAGTAGTTCCCCCAAATCTATATCGTCTTCCTGCTCAACTTCAACAAAACATGAAACATGGCGCCTAGCTCGCTTGTGTGGACCGATAACAAGGTAGAATTGCTCTTAAATGTAGTTTTGGAGTATAAAGTCAACAAGCGCTTGGACGATTGATAGCGTGAGCACAGCTCTGAGGGCATCCATGTTGTAGTGTAAACACAGGTCGCACATGGGCCATCAGTATTTTTATCGCAGACAGTGACGTCGTGAAACCTAAAACTCCGGTTATTTCTGTCCACACAGAAACACTTTAAACGCAAATCTTCACTTTGGCCGGAGTTTTAAAAAAGATTTGATTTCGTTGCGGAAATCTGCGTTTTTGTGTGGATGACAGGCCAAATCGTAGAAACATTTCTTTGTTTTGGGAGATACCCGGCTACGTGTGGACAGGGCCTGAGACTCTCCCGGTGTGTACTTGAGCACAGCGAATCACGCAAGTAAAGCATCCCGCGCCACTGATGCCTCTAGTTTGAAGTCGGGGTAAGTTACTACGTGACTTGGTCAGGTATAAAACATTACCTAAAAGTGTAAAAATTCATTGTGATTCCAGAGTCAGAACTTTTCCCACACGTTTGTCATTGAGGCCACCTGGAACCCTTCTGAATACATTTTTCATGAGTTCAAAAGTGCAGGACAGGTGAGACAAATTTAGATTAATGAAACTAAAATGGGACAGACAAGAAAACGGAATTGAAAAAACGTGGATTACACTTTTGCAGTTTAAACAAAAATCTTAGCACTAATTCAGTTTGATTCAAACTAAAATTTTGCTAATTTTCTTGGCAACTGGTCACAAACAATCACAGCTGAATGAAATTGGAACCAAAATAAAGACTGTAACATTGTTCAAAAAAGAAGAGAAACAAATTTGATTGTACTCTGTTTGTAACACACGTGCTGACTTATTCTGTCTGTCACACAAATATTAAAACAAGGTCACAATATAACATGAATATTGACCAGAGACTGGAGCCAGCCTTGATATGTTCTCCTTCCTCTCATCAATAACACAACAAGACAAACGTTATTTCCCACATAAAACTAATCTTTCCCTTTTATTGTATTTTAATGAAACCAAACTCATTCTAAGGCTGTAATTCATTCCATTTGTTATGTTTGGACAACTCATTAACATTATCATTTATTATCATTAAATTGAAATTTTAAGCTTCTTCTCCCTTGAGATGCGGTGCGTTTCATTTCTTCAGTTTGCATTAAAACAAATGTGGACCTGCTGATGCATTAGATTAATGTGCTCACTCACTGCCTGCTGCAAAGCTCAATCCTAACTGGGAGAGCGTCTCTGCCCCATGAGCATTGTCAAAACATGTTTTGGTTTGGAAAAAGGCCCCTAATGCAGAATGTTTGCCTGTTAGTTTTACCCACCCTGACTGTAATAAGTGACTGTCAACCCAAGCTCATTTTTGTAATGTTTAAACACCACATTATGCATTCAATAAGATTTTTTGTGCACTAATTTACTGACTAACACAATCACGCACATGGAGGGCATTAGCAGCTCTGGATTTCTGTAACATTTTATAAATCATCATGCTAATGACTTATTTAGACTTCCAGATGAAATTCAAAGTTCCTAATTCTTGCCGAGTTTGCTCCACCACATCAGGCTCATTACTAATTACAAAGTTATCACCGTCCCCCCCTCCCCCGAATAAATAAAGTTGATTAATTAGCAAGTCAGAAGAAGTGAAGATGATGTATGCAGTATAAATCACTGTCATAAAAACTTACTGAAACGTTTCATTTGCATTGCCTGACTTCTTAATTACGCGCGCCCAAACTTTAGAGAATTAATGTAAAAATGAGTAACGTGGAAGGTGAGCCGGGTTCAGAGGAAATCTGCCAAGTAAAAAGAGTCAAGATGTTGGACTCAGAAATGGATCTAAATGGTACAACCATGGCTTGTTAGCAACTGGGACGTGATTTATGCAAAACATTCAGTTTCAGTCAGGTCTGAACTTAAATGGAGAATAAATGAAAATTACAATAATAAACTTTATGAAACTCAGCTGTACTTATAAAAAAATAATAAGCTAGCAAAGCACACATGAGTGTGGTGAAGTATCAGGTGAGGAGAAAGAGCTTATTTATGCAGTAGAAGTAGAAGAATAATGTTACTGGATTTTTCTGAATCCTTTTTCTGAGATAAAATCCTGCAAAGGTTTGGCTCATAAATGTCTTGGAGATGCAGCGTTGTCACTGGAAGTCTGCAGGTTCATGTTAGGAAAGAAACATCTCAGGACCTAAAGATCTGGGACAAACAATAAAGAAAGGTTGGAGATGTATCAAGGCTCTTTAAAGCCATACTGTGCAACTTTTTTATGTTTTTAAATCATGTTCTTGAGCCAGTATGTGCTTAAATGACCCTTTACAGGGTTAATGAAATGACACTCAGACCCCCATCGCCCTCTGTGGCCAGAATACCACACTTGCAACTTCAGAGTGGCAGTCCGCCTCTTGTTGAACTTAGAAAAAAATCAGTTTATACCTGGCGCTGCAGTCTGCTTCCAGCATGTTTCCTGCATGTTTTAGATCATGAACACAGCTGATTTGTTTGATTTAGTGATGAACCGCTCCTGTAGACACTAATGAAGGCTGAGGAGACATTTCAGCAGTTAGAATGAAGTGTTTAAGAGATGAAAGCACAGCGAGGAAATAAGTTTCACTTTTGCTTTGACCATAACAGACACTAGGGGGTGCTAAAAGCAAGCAAAACTGCCAAGTGTGCCTTTAAAGTGTTTGCGAAGCACAGAGGATCACTTCAGAGTTATGTCCTCTTTTGTTATCATGCTAGTTTCAGTTGACACTTTCTAAGGTCAAAGGGAACACCTGAGTGGTCCAAGCAAATCAAAGGCTCTTCCTGGGACTTTTAAAACCACACTTGCATTACCAAAGTAGAAGCTATTTAAATGTCACACCACATGTTTTTATTCAAACGTATGCACCACAAAGCAGACTGATCCATCATAAGAGTTTTAGCTCTTATTACTCCTTCTGAATGTTTATTATTATTGATGAATGCCATAAATAATGTGATGATGAAATACATTGTCTGAATGTGGCACAGTCACAGTTGCTGCAGGTTGTGTAAAAGGAAAAAAAAGTATAATAGAGACATGATGGGACTAAACACAAAAAGGCAAACAATTTGTGCACAAGCCCCATCTTCACAGATGTAGCGTCACTTTAGGGGTCTACAGTTTTCAACCTCAGTGGCGACGATGCAGTTATTGTTGATTCTTCATAAGACTAAACGTTAATTTGTTCTAACTGTTCTTATGTTGCATGATCACTAAGAGATCAATTATCCAGGAATTGATAACAGCAAGTCAGCTCACTTAGTAATACCTCAAAACAAGCATCTATATTGTTTTTCTTCTGCTTCTGATTTGACTCATGGTCATTTTTGTATATTTGGCACCATAATTTTATATGGAAGAGGGTGCTGCAGCTCACATATCATCATCATCATCATCATCATCATCATCATCAGCATCATCCAACCAGAACGCAGAGGTTGAAGCCACAATGCAATGCCATCCCCCTAGTGGCTGGTTCCAGTACAAGTTTTTAGCCCCGCCCTCTTTGTCTAAATGAATGAGACATTTTTCTGATAGAAAAATAAGATGTTGATTTTTGTTGATTTAGGTAGTTTTTACCTTCTTGAATTTGAAAATTCATCTTTCTTACATTTTACGCTTATTACGGTGGAATTCCTCCAGCAGTAGAGGAGTTTTCCATCTTACTGTTAGCTTGCTGTTATAGTTCTGAACAGCTCATTAAAGGAAGGAAAATGACACGTTGACTCATTATTCACTCACACATACATTTCACTGTGATATCCAGTTGTTGGTAATTGAAAAAGTAGCTTGAGCTATTTTTGGAAGATATCTTCCCAGAGGTTGTGTCCATGTTATGTGAACAGTTTGTCACTATGCATGATCTTTATACTTCATGCTTGTAAAATCCTGCCAATGCACTGGCACATCTACCATGACGCGTTTTCTAGGAGGCTCAATCCTTCTGTTTGACATTTGTTTGGTATTCCTGCTCTGTGTTTCCAGCCATTAGACAGCACTCCTTCACTACTACTCCATGGGGTGATGCTGTCATAAATAAAACAGAATAACACATCACACTTTTTTACAAACTAAAAATTAAATCATGCATGAATCTTTAACTTCTAAGCTTGTTTTTTTCTAAATGTCTGACAGTGACAACACTGTGGGTAACGGAAAACGCCTGGTTTCTCTGGAGAGATCACAACAATGTCAGTGACTGTCTTACAGGCTTTATAGTCACCTCCTTTAAGACACCTTCTTCCTATTCAGATGATATTAAAGGTAATAGATAATCCCTGTGTGAGTAATGTTGTCAATTTGGCACCTAAATCCCATTTTGGTGGCCATCTGGGCTCACTAAATTGCCCCCTTGAGAGCAGAGGTTATAGATAGTAATTATTTTGAAGTCATTTAGTCTTAGAGGTGTTTAGTGCTTATCTGCATTATAGTTAAGAAGGTGATGTGATGCCCTTAAATCTTTTTGTGAAAAACATTGCAAATGGATCAACTACGACTATTATATGACATCTTTGAACTTTTTATGAAAATAAAATGCACAAAAAGGTCAAAGTGCATCATACATGTATGTTTGGCTCCTCAGAGGGGGCTGGGTGAGTGAAACATTCCACGCTCTCCACACAGATTACACGTGCGATTTGTGTGACAAATGCTTGCGTTATATGGGCTATCCAGTGTCTGTGGAAGTCACTCACTTATTGCTGAGGCACTCCGTCAAATTGATTATCCAGTCAACTAATTCCCAGTCTATGTTTAGCTAAAGTATGATAGACTCATTGTGTCCCATGGGTGCAATTCTCATTTGTGTGTCTGTCTGTGTGAGTGAGTATTTATGTGAAAGAGGCTAACTAATCAACAAACTGGGCCAGAAGCTGAATATTGAGCAATCTGGGACAGTTGTGGGCGTGCTTCAGGGCTCATCCCAGCCAAATGGAGGAATGTACCATTTGATAGACAACAACCATAAAGCAGAATGATCATAGAGAAGTTGTTATGGAGCTCCATCCACAGCTGATCAGCCCATAAACTACCATTCTCCTCATCATGAACATTAGCAGAAGAATAGACTATTCAGAGAGGTTCATCTGGATGTTTAAAACGAGGGAGGTTATTTTTGTATGTTCCTAAAAGCATCAATGAAATCTCCCTTAAATTTGTTTAATTGTCTGTTTATTAAAGGCATGCTATGCAACTTTTTCATGTTTTTAAATCATGTTCTTGAGCCAGTATGTACTAAAATGACCCTTTACAGGGTCAATGAAATGTTACTCAGACCCCCACCGCCCTCTGTGGCCAGAATATCGCATTTACAACTTGAGAGTGGCGGTTCAGTCCCTGTTGAAAAAGGAGCTGACACACCTGCGCTGCAGTCTGCTTCCAGCATGTTTCCTGCATGTTTTAGATCATGAACACAGCTGATTTGTTTGATTGAGTGATGAACCGCTCCTGTAGACACTAATGAAGGCTGAGGAGACATTTCAGCAGTTAGATTAAGGTGTTAAAAAGACGAACGCACAGCGAGGAGATAAGTTTTACTTTCGCTAACGCACTCTAGGGCAGGGGTTCCCAAATCAGGGGTCGGGACCCCAAATGGGGTCCCCACAAGATTACAAGGGGTCCCCATATTTTGTCTTTGCTTAGGTTGTGAGGTTAGCAAGATTTTATTTGTAAAAATTACACTTATAAAATCCTAATGACACACTCTACAGTATAATCAGAACTCCATATAAAAGTTATAACTCAGTATGTCTGTATGAAGTTTGCAGATTATCACATTTAATGTGTTTATGCATATAGGAGTTGGGGTTGGGGGTCCTGGCTTGTCCTGGAAACGGGCAAGGGGGTCCCCAAAGAAAAACATTTGGGAACCCCTGCTCTAGGGGGTGCTAAAAACAAACCAAAACTGCCTAGTGTTCCTTTAAAAATAAATGAGAAAATGCTTGTCTATTTTTTATTCCCTTAAATAAATGGTAATCTGTCCTAATCAGTCAACTTTGGAGTAGGTTGTTGGTTCTCAACCTTTTTCTTGAGAACCCCCTTGCCTGTATCCAAGACAAGCCTAGCCCCCCAAACCCAAATAAATACCAGTTGTTTTGTTCTTACCTATTCTCCTTGTTTCACACTACAGGGTGTGTTATTGGGATTTTATAAATGTAAAGTTTACAAATGTCATTTTGGAATCCTTGCAACCTCAGCACAGATAAAATAGTTATGTGTGAGATCTTTAGTGACCCCCTTGTGGTGTCACAGACCCCAGGTTGGGAACCATTGGATTAGATGACCTGTCTGGACTTTTACCAAGAGTGAAAACTAAAAACATGAATTCAAAATTATTTGTTATGGTTTACTCCAAATTACAACCCTAGCAGGGGTCAGAAAAGTGAAATTAACAAGAAAGGAACAAATTTGAATGAAGATAAGCAGGTTTCAAATGTTTAAATACAGTCGTAACGAGCTGATAACATAATGCAGGAGTTAAAATCAACTGCTGTGAAAATTGTAACAACAATTGTGAGGAACTTTCAAAAATTGCATGAAAAAAAAGGTTTCTCAAAACTAAACGAATAAATACATAAATAAATAAATAAATAAATATTTTTCTTAATTTAATTTAATTTAATTTTTTTTTTTTGGTGGGGGGGGGGGGGTCATGTTTCCTGTGTCTTTATGTTAGTCATGTTTTTCATGGTTTCAGGTATAATCCACAGCAGTAACTCCCTTTATCTAATTGGAGGTCCTGCAGAAATAAAACACAGGAAGAAAAAAGCTGTCCCTGTTTTAATACCTACAAAAATCTGAGTAACTAAATATTTACTTATTGGACTTAATTTCTATTAAAAGTTGTTGTGTAAATACAGTACACTTTTCATGTTCATGTTTTTTTACCTTTATGATTCCCCTTTTTGGTATGACTGCATTTCAAATTCTAATCCAAAGTTCTGTTAATTCATTTTTCTTGAATCCTCTTCTAAGAATACTTAAAAATGATCAGACGATAACTTTAAACTTATCTTTGCTGCTCGACTAAACTGACAAGATTATTTTGAAACTTGTACAACACTTAAACGCATGATAGTAACACATTAGTGCATGACACAACAATAGATGTTTGTTTTATTGAGGAAGGACATCTTTGTATTTATTTATTTATTTATTTAATTTTTTGCCAACCCTGCTTCTCTTTGCTTGAGCGGCACCCTTCCGGATTATCGCCCAGCAGGTCAGCGCAGGTCCCAAGAAGAACTCAGCTGGTCGCACAACAACAGAGTCTTTATTTCCTGTTGGTGCAGAAATATCTTTATTATGCTGTTTGGTGTGTCTGGCCAAGCAGAGTCCTTGGAGAGGGGAGCAGCGGGCGAAAAGGGGTCATGTAGAACCAGACAGAGACACCGGCGTGACACTGTGACATGTTCAGATTCCCTCCACTGAGCTGTGCCTTGCACAACAACATGAAACAAGAAAATGAGCCACAAACCTTTTGCTGACCCCCCAGACACACAAAACCGATCTATAGCCAATGTTTAACAGTAATCTAACAACTGTAAACACGTGAAATGATGATTTTGATTTCATCGTTCCAAATAAATCACATTTTGACAAGATCAGTGGAGCTGTGACTTTGTGCTTCTGAAGGCTCACAGGGCTGTTTAAGTTGAAACCAGCACAGCTTCAGCCAAGTGTTCGTCTTGTTTAGTGCACTGAGCTGACAAGACTCCTCTGAAAGGAAATTATATGTCCTCCGCTGGGTCTTCTCTCTAAATGAGAACTATTGCCCCCATTAGATGAAGGTTAATAGTCATTTGGTGCAGAAAACAGCTGATTTTAAATCTGAAGCAGAATACAAACACTACCAAGTAAGACTTGCATTTGTCCTGCAAATTATGAGACAGTTCGTGACTCTAAAGCCCTAATTTATTTATTTTTATTCTGTCCGTGTGAAAAGATGTTTGGTTCGTTTTTTGTCCATGCCCTGCAGGCAGGAATCAATGACATTTGAAATAATTGTTGTTACAGGGGTAATCTCTGGAGGGAGAATGGGGCAAAACTGTAGAGAAGATTTGAGTAAATTACTGTGTCAGCTTCTATTTATTTGTGACTGGATTGCCAGAGGCGGCACTTCAAGATAGCCATTAGGAGTCAGGGCAATAAAGACAGAGCATGTAGCCATTGTCGAAAAGTTAGCGTGTAATGCAGCAAGTTATCATCAAAGTGCTCCCCGTGGAGAGAGCAGGGCGCACACTGGGGAGAATATATGTGAGGAGAACCAATTATAGCTCCTCAAATCTCTCCTTCTCAGAGGGAGAGGTCATAAATACGTTGTGTACACTCACTGTATATCTCTCCATATGGAGGCTGTTCTCTGTGCGCATCATTAAAGGTAGCAGCCATCACTAAATGGAGAGCATGTACATTTAAAGAGTACAGTTAGCAGTGAGTTAGACAAAATAAAGGAGTGGAGTTATGTAGGCTTTACTTAGGAAATGACCACCTCCGTCCTCGTGGTTTCAGTCTTTTGTTAAACATAAATGTTAAAATAATTATAATGTGAAAGTTATTTCAACCTTTTTCCCATCAATTAAATTACATTTAAGGAACATTTGATAAATAGTTTATCTAAATCGAAAAAGCCAAGTGGTTTAAAGAGTCATGTCATGAAAATGTACTTTTTGAATCTTTGCATGTTTTATTATTGTGATTCTTTGTACTCATCAAATTACAATATAATATATATATATATATATATATATATATGTATATATATATATATATATATATATATACATGACATTGTGGTGGTGAACAAACAACAGAGGACGGCTGTTGTGGTTGATGTAGCAACACCAAGTGATGCAACATCAGGAAAAAGGAACACGAGAAACTAGAGAAGTACCAGGGCCTGAAAGAAGAACTTGAGAAAGCCTGAGGAGTGAAGACATCGGTGGTGCCCGTGGTCATCGGGGCGCTCAGGGCAGTGACCAACCAAACTGGAGGAGTGGCTAAAGCAGATCCCAGAAAAACATCAGACATCTCAGTCCAGAAAAATGCAGTTCTAGGAACAGCTAAGATACTGAAGAATCCTCAAGCTCCCAGGCCTCTAGAGGACCCGAGCTTGGAAGGATGAGACCACCAGCAGAGGGTGGGAATTAAAAAAACGAGACCTAGGCAAATGAAACTTTAAGGGCAGTTTCATATGCTCTTATCCATTCCACTGAATGTTATGTTGATTATTGTTAATTATTATTAATTTCTTCCAGAATTTGTTCACAAAGCTGCTTTATTCTGAAGTCTGAACTTGTGTTTTTAGACAAATCCAGTAGAACACATTGACCTGTTCCTTTTTAGATTATTTTTACTTTATTCATTTTTTTTTCAAACCTGAATAGAATATAAGAGTAAAAGAAACAAAAAATACAGAGATTTCATCTGAATCAAAACAGCTCAGTTTTATGTTTAAAATTGGATAAGAAGTATAAACCTATCACATCTTACTCCAGTTTCCAGATGCTCTGCTTCTAATTTACTGATTGTGATTTTGTTTTGTTGTTTTGCCCGGTTTTAGCTTTCAATCTTGTAGAAGTCCTCATATTAGACAACAAAACCACCTCAGATTCATGTATTTTCACTTTTTTATATCTTGCAGAATTTTTTCTGGGAACCTTTTCAAAAACACTTACTGAATATATTTTTAATAACATGCACTTTAACATTTAACCTGCTTAATGAGGACAGTAGAACGTAAATCAGATTGTAATCAAAACTGAAACAGCCATACAAATACCCTCATAATAGTGTTCACTTCTCTTTAAAAATGTTTGAATATGACTAGGAAGATTGTTTGCAACACAGAAATGAATCTGATTTATCTGTACGTGCAAGATATCAATCAATTTGAAGATAATTTATGTAAAATGTTCCAAAGATAAATTGTAAAATCTGATAAAAATGTGGTTTCATCATGTCTGTTTTGGAGCAACTGGAACGGAGAAATTCAGACTGATGATTTAAACATCCTAAATTCAAAACAAGGCCTTAGATTTCATGAAGAATCTTCCGTTAATGAGTCAGCTGTAGCTGCTTGTTGTCTTTGAGAATCACTGAATATTCATTATGTAACAACCATAGATGTTGTTTCAAGCATATAGTCTGAAAACATAACTATGTCTCCTGGGATGTCCTGATTAAAATGCTAATTTCACGAGCAATGTGAAAGTGCACAATTAGCTCCAAATTAAATTGCACCGAGCAGCTTCAAATAACAAGATAATCCTTTTTACTCAGTCAAAATGAGCTGTTTAACTTTAGTTTGGGAGATATTAGGAGAGGTAAAAACAATGAATATGTAAGGAAGTCTTAATCTGCAGGAGAGACACCTTTTTAATCCCCCAGCCACTCAAATATGGTATAATAACCAGTGGAGGCTGTGAGTTTTAAATCTGGGACTTAGGAGAGGAGGAGGGAAGGATCAAATAATGAACAGGAAGTGGGGATGAAAAGGGAGCCTGCATTAATTAGATGATGGTGATGGGCTACAGCAGCGAAGACAAGGCCGGGAGAAAAGGGATTGAAACTGTTTGTAGGGTCTGCCAAACAAATGGTGCAGATCCCTGCGGGAAAGAGATTATTATGGGCTCTGTGTCTGTCAAACATCTGAACACAATACAAAAAAGGGACGGGTGGTGGGGACGGTGGGGGCCCGAGGCAGTGCTGCAGTCTCCGAGGGCCTGCGAGGACCCGAGCTCTCCGCAGCAACACGGGCCCTGCCAAAGAATGTCTGTAATCCGCAGACTGACTGAGGTGATCCCGTGGCTCTCCCCGGCATTGCAGCAGGCTTCCCTATTGTCAGCAAAGAAGGGAAGGGAGGAGGCCGAAGGGAGGAGGAGGAGAGGCACAGGGGAGTTGGTGTTCTTTCTCAGCCCGGCCTTATGAATGCTCCCCGCCATTGTCCAAAAATTACAATTGCTCTTTTCTGATCTTTTGTCAAGTCCTGTTGACAGTGGTTATTGACTAAGCGGTTGGACATGGAAAGGATATGACCCTTTACCCTCCCTCCCTTCTTTCCTTTCAGTGTGTGTGTGTGTGTGTGTGTGTGTGTGTGTGTGTGTGTGTGTGGGGGGGGGGGGCTCAGTGAACAAGAGAAGAAGCAGGTTTGAGGTTTACATGTAGCTTTATCCTTAAAAAGTGTTTGATCAGGCTTTATGTGGAGAAGAAAGACAGATTTGGGGTTGAGGCTTTGGCTTGAGCAAAGACTGGAGAGGACGGAAAGAAGGAAACAGAAGAACAGACTTCCACATTTTCCCCTCTAACAGATGCTAAGGCAGATGGTGGTGAATTAGCAGAAAATGGGCAGAAAAAGAAATGAGACAGTAGAATATAGGTCCGGGGAGGACAGACATGAAGAAATAAAAATTAAAGCGCCACTGCAGAGGGGAGGAAATCTCACCCAGGGGTTGTGGGAGGTCTGCCGTGTCACCTCTGAAACAAAATGTACAACTGCTTTGGTGATGAGTAATATGCTCTGGGCCTGGAGCTGCAAAAGACTCATCATGGCAGCGGCAGCAGGAGATTATGTCTCTCAGAGTGGAGCTCAGTAGGTGAAAAGTGTCCTATTAATGTAATAATAGTAGGGGTTAAAATGAGCACCAATAAAAGGAGGAAAATAACTATTTTTATTTTAATTTATTGTTAATCTAATAAGGAAAATAAATCTTTAACTCGGACATTTTACAGAGTACCAAAAAAAAACGGTATTAGTTTCATTTCTATGACCTCTTTTTGGCCTTGTGCTACATTCTATAAATCTATAAATAGAAAGCATTCCCCAGCTATTTCTGCAGAGTATCCATTAGTTTGAGAGATTGACAGAAATAAAAATAGTGAAAGAGCAGACTGGGTTAAGACTACACAACATTACAACCAGTAATTCTGGCTGCCTATTAGATTTATCTGTTGCAGGCTGAGGCGGAGCACACACTTTGTCTTCAGACATGAAAACAGCATCTCAAGTGTTACAATTCCAGAGGGGGTAAAGTGGAATTGCTGTTTTTACATTTCTGTACCATTTTTGCCCATAAGGAATATGGATAACAAATGAAATATTCAGCCGCATTGTCTGATTTATTTCTTTTATTATCTGCAAATATCTCCCTGGCAATTTAAAGGATAGCTCGCTCCACTCTGGCCTTTTTTTTTTTCCTCGCTGGGGGCCTGACAACCTATCAACGTTATACAGCTTAAACAGGTCAGGATTGGATGAGATTTCTTCTGTGTGAGGCTTTGAGCGTCCAGAATTTCTGTGTAAAACCAGAAAAAAAAGGAAATACAAACTCCCAGCAGTTGGCGTTTGGAAAATATAGACAAAAATTGTTGCATTAATTACAAACCAGATTGTTTCTCCAGACTGTGATTAATTTTACTCTGCTTTAAAACGCGACTGCTGACAGGCACGTTTTATTGTGAGTTTTTAGGAGCTCCTAAAATGTCCAGATTGTCTTGAAACGATGAAATAATGAAGTTTTTACCCTCCATAAAGGCTCTGGCTGCATGAAGAGTTTTCAACTGTGGCCACAGACTACAGAAATTCATTTGGACAGGCGGGGACAGTTTACTTTGGTGATTATATTTAGTTGCAAATTTTCTCATATCAATTAAATATATTGAAAAGTTTCTTTTCTGGAAAGGGAGCAGCATTAAATAAGCTTGAATGTTATGATGTTCTAAAATACTCTTTTGTGACGTGTTTTTCCACCTTAGTCCTTTAGACCCACAGCACTGTTTTACCTGTTTCGTCACACCTGATGGCTGATTAGATTCCTGAACTTAGCATCAGGAGCTATAATGAAATCATCTGAATCAGTGTTGAAAACATTTACACATGCAGGGCATTGAGTCATCTGCATAGGTTAGAAAATAATGGCATCTTTGTAACTCATTATTCCCTCTGAAGTGGAAAAAAAGAGCAGTTTGGTGCTTTAATGTTGCTTTATTTGCTTCGTTGTTGTTGTTGCTCTTCTTAATACAAGATTGGGCTTTTCTGAATTTATTTATTTGTTTGTTTATTTGAATCTGAGTGCATTTTAATGAACGAACATAGTAAATACAACAAATGTTGCAGATCATTTTCATCTGTAGTCCCGCTTACAACACCTGTAAAAATTTCATGACTTGGCTACTAAAACATAAAGCTTATTAACTTGCTGTTATTTTCGTTATTTGCATCTATTCTTTATTTAAATATTCATATTTTGACTTCATGCATCATCTTCTTTTCAGTAATTTGTTAAATGCAGCATCCAAAAATGAATTGTATGCCTAAATATTTGTTTATTTTTGTTAGAAATGATAATAGTGCCTCATGAAAGAATTTTGTTTGACCACATGCATGATTTTATCAAATGTGCAAATTCTGTCTAAAGTACAAAGCACCTTGGTTTTAGTTTGGCTTTGATAGGATCAGTAGAAATACGGCTCAACCACTTTAAAAATGAGGCAAACCCCCAATTGTTCCCCATTATTTAAAAAGTTGAACTGTTTCAAATAAAAAATCAAAACAACAGTTGCAATTATGTAAAAGTGAAGGATTTGGACCACTCCACACTGAATTAAAAGTCCTTTAGTAAAGACTTTGACAGACATTGATGTTGGCCAATAACTGAGGTTTTTCTAACCTTATAAATACAACAGTAAGTTTATTATAAGCGTGTCTGAAACGATAGGATCTGCCCTTTGACCTTGAAACAAACACTTTACCGTGGATTCCTTTGACTCTGCTCCTTTCAGGTCCTCTATTCCTCCTCTGCATTTCCAAACATGCTGCCTGGCTAAAGATAGTTATTCCACCTTGAACCGATCTATATCACGTCCCCTGAGAGCACAAGTCCCTCTTGTGAAACCTCATGAAGTTTAGCATTTCTCACTTCTGAAAAGGGGAGCAGAGTGGCAGGGGAGAATATTCAGCAAGCCTCACTTTAAATCAAGATAAAAGACTGAAATAGAAAATAATGGGAGGAACAAACCCCCGGATCGCCCAGGGCTCCTAATGGAAACACATGGCTGAAGGCTGAGGTGCTGTCAGCAGCCAACAATGTGCCATTCCTTTTTTGATAATCTGGCCTGCCATAAAATTAGAATAGCAAATACCTCCTGACAAAGATGCATGTTCCTCCTCCTTTGTGCCATCATTAAAAAAAAAAAACTCCAGTAGTGACTCTGAATGCCACATAACTTCAATTTAAATTTACAGCGCCGAGCAAAGAGAAGTGATATGCACTCAAAAATTTTAATAACCTATTAAGTTACGACTTCAATTTCATTTTATGAATATTTTCCTTGGGGAGCAAAGCCATCACCAGAGAAAGATCGAAATTTAAAAAAGATAAATAGTGCCATTAATCTACAACATTTCTCTTCCATTATCCCTGAAAATGAGGAGTTATTTTTGCTCAGATCCTCACGTAATTAGCTTCTTACACTTGATTCACTAGCCAGAAAATGACCATGTTCAGAAAATTAAAAATTTGTCATTAAGTGGAATTTAACATAATATCATTTATCTTTATATATGCCTCAGCTGACAAGCGGCAGCCTTGGATGTTGATCAGGGTTTTGTATTGCAGGACTTGTGAAAGAAGCAGAGCTGTTAATGTGTGCTGGGTTATCAGGTGAATATTGGAGATTTGAGCTGCTTTCACTTGGAATATTTATCCTACTAATGGTGCTGTCATACGAAATAGGGAGCGCCCATTTGTGCTCAAATGAGAATGGTACTGAAACACCATGTTATACTGTTGCACTCTATTATGAAGACAGATGTTAACAACCAGTTATGTGTCCACTTTGGTCTAAAATGGCAACCATGCTTACTTTTAATATGAAAAATTAAAAAGAAAAAAAAACCGAGATTGTTTAAATATGTGTCATTAAGTGTTATCCTCCAAATGTGCCAAATGATTTTGGGCACAATTTTAAAACAGATTATGGATATTAAAGTGAAATTAAAAGACTCTGGGAAGTCATATCACACTGCTGACTAAAAGAGTACTGTTGCTTTATCAGTAACAACAACAACAACAACAATAATAATAATAATAATAATAATAATAATAATAATAATAATGCAACACTGTGAAAATGCTGAATGAATAAAACATAAAACACTCCATAAACTTCTCAGCTACACTGTAAAAAATAGCTGTTTATTTAACAGTGATAAACCATAAAACAACCATGGCAGGAAAAAAACGTCAACTATAAAACTATTTAAGGCCTTGTCCACACGTAGCTGGGTTTTTGTAAAAACGAATATCCGCTCTCCCAAAAAATAGCGTCCACACCATCTCGTTTTTAGAAAAAACTCCATCCACACGTAACTGCATAAGTGCATTGTTAAGCACATTCATAGCCATGCCAGACCTGTAGGTGGCAGTAGTTGCCCCGAATCCTATCCATTTCGTCTCCCTGCACTCACCGCAAAGTGTCAAATTTTGGACACTTTCCATAAGCGTAGGTAAGCATTTCTTACATTTGGAGTCTATTTTTACATGTAAAAACATGAAAATGAGAAACAATTGATCTGTGATCTGTTAGTTCTGTCTGACGAATGATTCACGTTTGATTATCATACCTGAAAGGATCAGGAGTCAGAGCTTTCCTCTTCAGTCTTGCTAGTGCTGCTGCAAAAGAAGCATGGTGTCTGACTGGTTTTCTTGCTATCTCCTGCTTCCAGTTCAAGTTATCCTTCAGCTTAAGTTCCAGACATTGTTGAGTACAGTCCAGGGTGTAACACACGCGCTACACTTACAGCAGTTCAGTCTGGGCCAAAGAGAAAGTCAAACACTAGATCAGTGTAAAACATCCGGAAACTTTAAAAATGAAAGTGCAGATGTGCAGATTCCCAGTTGCTTAAAGCTGTTATAACAAATCTGCAAACAAGCTAGGCTTTGAACGCAAACATGGTCATGGAACACTCACCCCTCCCCTCTGGTATCTTCCTTGAGACGCTTCTGCAGGAACCGGACACCCGTGTTGCCAGACAAAATGAGATAGTGCTAAACATAGATATATATATAAACACTAGATGGCTCACTCGCGCTGATCGCCAATGGAGTGCGACGTAGCAACCTGGCGGCAATCTTACTTCAGACACCTGCCCCCTTTTGTAACATTGGTGTCAATGGTGCATGTACAATTTAAATAAATCTAACTTGCTCAATTTTCAAATGGTTTGATTTGTTACTAACGCCAGATATGTGGCTGTGAAATATGACGGATTTGGCCCGTTAATTTAAAAATGTGCAAGTATATCATCTCAAGCCTATGTGTTATAAGGTTTGTAATAATGCAAACTGCATTTGGCGAGACCGACATCCGCATAGTCCAATAGTTGCTTTTGGTCTGAAACGTGTAATTGGTGGAGGTTTTTAGACAAATGTGGGAAGACCACTTTATTAATTTTCTTTTTAATCTCCACAATATATTTATGGCTATTCTATGTTACAAAAATTGTTAAGAGGCATGACAAAATGTTTTAAGCTAACATGTTTTCCAAATTTGCCATAGTGGCAATAACTAGTAAAAAAACATGTCTTTTCATGTGAAACCTTCGTAGCCAAAGTAAAAAGAACAGAAAATAAACCACAGACCTTTTTGGAGACATGCAGTTTTTCCTCTTTGCTTGTTATTATGTGGACTGTCAAAATCACCTGTAGTCTTGCAATTCTCTGGTCATTTCATGGCCTCGCGTCACCAGCTGCAGGGAATGCTTTTGCTGCTGTTTCATGTCCGAAAACCGTCCTGGTAGAACTTGTGAATAAAAAGCGTCTACTACGTTACGCGCCGCTTATGCGTTGAGTGGAAAGGCTGTTTCTGTAAGAGTCACTGCATGAAATGATGATGTTAAGGTTAAATCAAGTCTGCATAAGAAGTCATGAAAAATTTGAGATTATCCTCTTTTTCGTCGTTGTGCTCGAACTAGCCATTAGCTCATCTGTTTGTGGATTTTTCTAACATGTTGTGGTTTCAAACTTCAACTACAACAAGTAACACTAACACTTTACTGCACCCCATTTTAATTCTCTTTGATGCTCAAGAAAGAACATCTGTCATAGCTAGACACACTTTATAATATTCTCTTCTATATTTGTTGGGCTACAACATGCCTAGATGTTGAAAATGTGTCTCCTAGCAACACTATCAGTCTCCCGTTGCCATGGAAAAAGAGGATGGCTGTGTTTCAACCACCGAAGGATTTACTGGAATAATAATAATAATAGTACTAATAATAAAAATCATTAAGCTCTAATGTTCATTTTAAACACCAGGAGCAGAACCAAGTAATATGAGATAAAAGGACAAATCTGATGACACGATGAAAATGATGTAATCAGTGAGTGAAAAGTCTGATTTGAGAGGGAGGCTGAGTTCTGTGTGGGTCTGTCATTTACTTAGTTCAACACGAAAACATGTTGGTCATCATCTCACAGCACAGCAGGCTATCCATTAAGATCTAATTGATCATCACAAGGAATGGAAGGAAGAAATGGAGTTGATAATGGTGAGAGAAACCATTTTGTCTCTCTCCCATTACAGAGTAACAACATTCTTGTTTAGTTATTATTCTCCTGTGACTACGAGAACACAAGGAGAAGGGCCGCATGCTGCACTTTTCATCAAAAAACTTTCCCTTCTCATTATAGACCAGGGCCAATTTCACAAGGCAGTGACAAATCAGCTTTAGGAATTGTCTTCCAAAATAAAACTTTCTTTCTTTCTTTCTTTCTTTCTTTCTTTCTTTCTTTCTTTCTTTCTTTCTTTCTTTCTTTCTTTCTTTCTTTCTTTCTTTCTTTCTTTCTTTCTTTCTTTCTTTCTTTCTTTCTTTCTTACCATACCTCAGATGTATAATTCTTTTTAATTGTGCCATATACATGTGCTGGTCATGAAATTAGAATGTCGACAAAGTTGATTTATTTCATTTATTTTAATGTTGATGATTATAACTGACACCTAATGAAAATCCCAAATTTAGTATCTCAGAAAATTAGAATATCAGTTAAGACCAATGCAAAAAAAGGAATTTTAGAAACGTTAGCCAACTGAAAAGTATGAACATGAAAGGTATGAGCATGTACAGCACTCAATATTTAGTCAGGTGAGTTTGCTGGCCAATCAAGAACAGGGATACCGTGGTTCTTAAACCAGGTACTGGTAGCTTTGGCACTGTGTGCAGGTGGGAGATCTGGTGGGCGGTGGATCAGGTGGGAGATTAAAGGGGGAGGTCATTCAGACCTAAGCTGTTATAGGCCTATCTCTATCTTACCTTGCCTCTCTAAAGTCATTGAAAAGTTAGTCAACAAACGGCTAACTCACTATCTGGAATCCAGCAGTATTATTACCCCCATGCAGTACGGCTTCAGAACTGGCCATGGATGTGTCTCTGCAACACTAAATGACATCATATTTTAAACAAGATCGCATTCCGTTCGCTTCCTGCTTCACTAGCAACTCTTCTAATTTTATTACTGCCGGTTGTTTTGGAGAACGTAGACTGCTGATGTAATTTCCTACGGAGTTACAACCAATCAGCGTGAGTTAACCGAAGGTTCCGCTCAGCGACTCCATCGGGCCGTTCCGAGTACCTACCCCTGATCAGGTACTCAGAAGGTTCCGGAAAAACGGCCCAGAAAACGGCCGTTCGGCCGGCCCGGTCAAGTGGAGACAAGCGCACGTCGGGAACTTCCGGTAAATTTACCCCGAAGTTCCGATAAAGGAAACGGGGCTAATGTGATCTGTACTCACTCGTTAACTGGCCATCACTCCATTCCCGCAGGTTGTTACATTGGTATCAATTTATTTACAAAACAATCATCGGTAGAACACCGTCATATCTTCGCTCATTACTCATCACATCCAACAACCAGCGCATTTACGTTCCAGTAACCTAATCTCTATGGTTATTCCCAAAGCTCGCACCTCCTTTGTCCGCTCCTCATTTCAGTTTGCTGCTTCTAACAATTGGAATGAACTGCAAAAATCACTAAAGCTCACTACCTACATTCCATTTTCTACCTTCAAAAATTTATTACGATCAAGTTTCTGATCAATGTGCCTGCTTCTGAGTGCTTAAAGATTGTTTTAAGTCTGTTTTGATTGCTTGCACATATTGTATATGGACCAACACCAGCAGATGACATGACACCCCAAACCATCACTCACTGTGGAAACATTACACTGGACCTCATGCAACGTGGATTCTGTGCCTCTCCTCTCATCCTCCAGACTCTGGGACCTTGATTTCCAAAGGAAATGCAACATTTACTTTCATCAGAGAACATAACTCTGGACCACTCAGCAGCAGTTCAGTCCTTTTTGTCTTTAGCCCAGGCGAGATGCTTCTGATGCTGTCTCTTGTTCTAGAGTGGCTTGACACAAGGAATGCAACAGAAACCATGTCTTGCATACGTCTGTGTGTGGTGGTTCTTGAAGCACTGACTCCAGCTGCAGTCCACTCTTTGTGAGTCTCCCCCACATCTTTGAATAGGTTTTGTTTCACAATCCTCTCCAGGGTGTGGTTATCTCTATTGCTTGTAGACTTTTTTCTACCACATCTTGTCCACAGAGCTCTGTGAACAGCCAGCCTCTTTAGCAATGACCTTTTGTGTCTCGCTCTCCTTGTGCAAGGTGTCAATGGTCATCTTTTGGACGGCTGTCAAGTCAGCAGTCTTCCCCATGATTGTGTAGCCTACAGAACTAGACTGAGAGACCATTTAAAGTCTTTTGCAGGTGTTTTGAGTTAATTGGCTGATTAGAGTGTGGCACCAGGTGTCTTCAATATAGAACCTTTTCACAATATTCTAATATTCTGAGATACTGAATTTGGGATTTTCATTAATTGTCAGTTATAATCATCAAAATTAAGGAAAAAACATGTGAAATATATCAGTCTGTGTGTAATGAATGAATATAATATACAAATTTCACTTTTTAATAGAATTACTGAAATAAATAAATAAATAAACTTTGTCATGATATTCTAATTTTAGAACCAGCACCTGCACCTAGATCCAAACTCTAACCCCAAGCACAATGAAGTGTCTTAATACCGTAAAAGCTCCACTACATAAAAAACACATTAATATTAGTTTTAAAACTGGAAACTCATTTTATATTAATAAATCATTTTGGGAGTACTTGTTCCCCTGATACAGTTTTCAGGCATTAACCCCAATCAGGCTGGAGTTGATTAATCTCACTGTATTTGAGAATTCTTTGAGGAGATGAACATTTCTGTCTTTAGAGAACAGAAAACAACGATGAAGAAATTGCTAATGTGTGCATGTGGCTGTCCTCCTTTAAGAGTTTATGAGCAGGAAATAAACGACCCACCAAACGAAAAGAGGCTGCACGCTCTGGCAGTAAACCCAATCCACAAATATTACTTTTAGTTGTTTGCTGCAAGGTTTTAAATGTTGCAAATATAAGAAAATAATTCAGTAAGCATATGCCATGATTAAAAGCCTGTGGTTGTCTTAATCTTCTTCTAATTCCCAAATGTCTCTTGATATTAGTAATAGAGCACTTCAGATGTCCCTTAATATGTGAGAATTGGGAATTAAGGCCCTAAATTAACCTTTAACCATTTTATTATTAATCAATTCAAAGTTTTATCAACCAGTAGATTGGGGGCCTTAAGCAGCATGTATTTTTTAATAACCTGAGAATTTATGAAACAGATTAAATGACATTAAAGTAAAATGTTTCCCTTGACTTTTAACAGACACTTTTTTTTTGCCTTATATTAATTCAACTGTAAAAATGGTGTTAGAAAATTAAAATTACAAGCTGAAGATTGCACCAAACCTCTAAAACAAAACCATGTAACCTGACATATTCAGATCCCCAGGGTCCAAACCGGTCCCCCTTGTCTCTACAAAGACCGTCTCTCTGCTTCACCCTGCAGCCGCCACCAAACCCATTAATCCATCTGCCCAACACGACTATGACTGATCTGGACGCCAAACAATCAATTTGTACCTCTCCCACTCACTCCTCTGGTGTGGAAGTACAAAATATCACAAAACACTATCAATGCAGCAGCAGAGTGAAATAATAGAGTAATAAGGCAATCAGCGTTTGACCTTGGAGGACAGCTAATTCATCTGCCGATCTGTCTTAATTATTCCTTCTGAAATGGATACAGAAGACAAGCTGAGCGTTTCATTCATTCTCAGGTGACATTTCTATTTTTCATCTGAGGGTGATGCCATTTTTCTTACGTGATGCTGCACTTTCCTTTGGTCATGATGCTGGGGGATTAGGAGCAGGTTTATGAGCTAGCATGTCAAGGCCGGAACCTTGAAGACTTGCAGACAGAGATACATGAATATCACATTTGTGTTTGCACAAATCAACATATTTGATGTAGTGCAAGAAAACAAGTAAATGGTTACAACATTAACTAAGTTTTGTGTAACACACAAAGTATGTTTCCTGTCACAAACATGATGGAAAAAAGAATCTGGATCCAGGTTAATGTTGATATTAGATGCTGTTGTTGTTGTTGTTGTTGTTGTTGTTGTTGACATTATTTTGGTAAAACGTTCTGAAGTTTTATTTTTGATAACAATTTACCAAAATAAGACTTTATTTACAATGTTTAACTTTAAAGGTAATATTAAATGTCCCAATTAAGACTTCATGTCTGTTTTTATAGAATCATCCAATCAAGAATTATGTGATTTTTTTTATTATTATTTCTCAGATTATTAGATTTACTATTATTTACATGCTTGACTTCTCCACAGAAACTTAAACAGCCCCGGCTTGTTGTGATTTTTGAACAAATCGTTATTAAACAACAAGTTTTTATTCTAAACCCTTGAGCCAACATGTAAACTGTTTCTTTTTTCTTTACATTTATTTTCATTTGAGGCAACAAGAGGTGTAATTCAATATTTGTTAATAGTGATAAAATACAATAAACAATATTATAATGTTCATAAAGTGATGATTACGTTGCATAATAGTGTCAGATTTGTATTTAAAATTGTACAAATTTTTAAGAGATTTTCTTTGTTTTTATTCTTTACTTTTTGTTTTCTCCTTTGTAGCTGAGCTTAAGCTTCAAAAGAACTGAGGGATAAAATGTACTGCACCAAGTGGTTGAGCTGCATGTCAAAAGTTAACAGTTTTTCACCATCTGACATAACCCAAAAAGTTTTTACACCAGCCATCTCTTTTTAAAACCCATATGAGGGCATTAAAACAAACATTTGAATAGTTTTGATAAAATCAAAGTTAGATATTAAATTTAAAAACAATTTCTAATAAATTCTTACCTGCAGAACAATTATAAAGTTATTAGGACTTTTGACTGCTGAAGTGACGTGGTTCTAAGGTTTATTAGGGCAGTAGAGTCAGTCTCTGTGTCAGCTCCTCACTGAGTCACTCTCAGCTGAAGCTGACTGCAGCTGCTGGAGCCACTTGAGGCTTCTCGACCTCAGCTGGGTCTTTTTTTCCAGGAGTTTTGAGTTTGACAGATGAGGCAACATGTCTGTGATTCAGTTGAGGGCAGAGCTTCTGATTGAATCAGAATCAAAGCCAAGGAAAAAGGGTGAATTATGTATTTTTAATATCATTTTTGGTGTTTTTAAACTTGGTTTCTTCTTTAGTTAAATGATTTAACATCAACAGATTCATGTGAAACTCAATCGTAACACTATTTAAAGTTGACTTTTGCAAAATGTGCAATACGTTTAAGGATGAATGTTCACTTTTTAACACCACTCACTCTTTAATGGTGTCATGACCAATAAAACAGTGGGAATACCATCTTTAAAATAAAAAAAAGCACAGATCCAGAGTGTGTGATTCTGATGCGACCCTGTCGGATGCTGGGCTTCCAGCAGCCCGGCGGATAAAAGCGCCTCACACTGAGCCGTGTGAGCATGCAAAGCAGGCCATCTGATAGCAGCGAGCAGAAGGCAGGAAGGAGGCATGTGTGTCTGGGAGAGGCAGCCGAGGAGCATTTGTCAGGAGACGGTGACAAAAGGGGGTTGAAGGGGCCTTGCTCGCCGCCATTCAGAGACAATTTGTAAGCCTGGCTGTTGAAGTCGGGCCAAAGACTCGCGAACAGCTGGAGCCCTGCCGTGATTGATAAATGTGGGCCTCCAAGAACTTCATTTTGATATGAATGAAGACAAAAGCGTGACATCGTTCTGTGAGTGTTTAATATTACCGTCATTAAGTGGCGGCAGTGGACAAACGCCTTGTCCTCAGCTGGGAATACACAGCGCCAAAGGGGAGGTCAGAACCCTCTGCTAATTAACATTTTTATGGCTAAAAACCTATTTTGTTGCAGATTTGAATTTAATTCAGGTTTTAAGCTTATTAAAAGAGCACTTAATCTGCTTTTAGAGGTTTATATACACCAAGGATTACAAGGCTGCCCCTTTGATGAAAGAGCAACGTTTCCTATCGAATATTTCATTTAGATTTACTTTTATTTTAATCTAAGAATAACTTTTGGGATGTTGCATGATGCAAAGATGAAAGGCTTCTAATCTAATTCCATGACAGGACATTCGTCACGCTGATCACTCCGTAAACAAATCTGAGCGAGTATTGACACCGCGTAAGAAGCTCTGGCTGCTTTGCAGATGTTGTGACCCATGCTCACATGGGTCAACGGGAACGCCGGTGACCAGCGATGATACCTTCACTTACTGGGTTCACTGGTTTTTAAACCTCTTTATTAACACATGATTTAGTTTTCATTTGATTGATTGGAGAACTTTTCACCCACAGTGGAGTTTAAGTGCAGAGAACTGGAATTCAATTCCATTTTTCTCATTGATTATGTTTTTTTTTAATAAACAGTTTTATCAACATAACAGAGGATTTTTTTCCACCCATCTCCTTTTATAGAACTGCGTAAACTATGCACATCCATCCCTGACCTATTTAATGGCTGGATAGTGCCAAAGCCCAACACAGGAAAATTGAAAAGTTTTCCACCATTAAGTGATATATATGGCTGTGACCGAAGTCCATAAAAATTGGGGAATTGTTCTATTCTAATTTAAAATTCCATTTTCGACACTCCTCAAAGTGACAAAGGAGAACATCCATCCCGTAATACAGTCGAGAATTTGCTGCCAGGATTCACGATGAATGAGTGAATATTGATGAAGTTTAAAAAAAAATAAAAACTCCGCCGTGTGTCTCCTTCCACATCAGTCCAGTGGAGGATGGGATGGTTGGAGGAGGAAGGGCGGGTTTGAACTGGTTTCTATGGAGAGAGGCACCTTTCTCAGTATTCACAATCCCAGTGTTCTGAGCTGAGTCTCAAAAGGAGATCAATCTCACTTTGAGGCGCTGGAGACTTCATTTGTTTGTGAAGGATGTGAGGTGCTGCCTAAATGACTACGCCAATTCTTCAAAACCCACTTGCACTTGACACTCGTGGCTCTGAATTCATTGTTTTTTGGGGCTCAAGTTCACAGACACATGACTGAATCCAGCCCACTCCAGAAAGGATTTCTCACCATAAAAGGTTTAGACAGTCAGCAGTCAGATGTGTTTTTCGCCACGGCCCTGATGTGAGATCAGGAACAGGAAGTTAGGAATAAACATGGTGATAAAAGCAAGATATGTGTGGAATCATTTTAAATGTTGAAGGTTATTTAATTTTTTTTAATATATCATTATAGCAATGTAAACTTATTGTCATGACAAACAGAAAGGCCTGTTTTTGGTCTGTTTTTAAATTTCAAACATTATCATTTATTATTTTCACGTGACTTTTTTGTAGTTGTCATGTTTTTTTTTACATTTTGTGTCTTTTTAATTTTTTTATTTCAGCTATGTCCATTTTTTCTTCTTTTTCACTTTTTTTTCTTGAGGTTTAGGTCCCTCTACAGCAAAAATAAGTAATAATAATAAGGAAAAAGTGTTAAAGTATTACAGCAAAGGTACATTTTGAGGTATTACTATGAATAGTAACTAAATTAGTACTGATGTGTTGGGGATGGCTTAAGCTGCTTTTTACAAAATAAGAGTTTTTTTAAGCAGAATTATCAGAGAGAGAACATGATTATTGTGAGAATTAGATTTTAAAGTTGTTATTTGTCAAACAATAAATAAATTAGTCATAAAATGACTAAAATGGGTTAAATGTTTAGAGTTTGGAGGGTCTGTTGGAGTTTTTTAAGGACTTTTAATGTCTCATCTGCAACATAACCCTTAATAAACAAGTTAACAAAATATCAGACTTCCAAAAAACTGATAATCCTTACATGAATCTTTAATATACACTGTAAAATCTGATTAGTTCACCTGACTTGGAAAAAAAAGTATGTAAACTGATTGCATTTAAAATAAAAAGTACACAGGAATAGGTACTTATGTGGTGGAGCTATTAATACTTACAAAGTAAAATGCATTTAAATGAAAGTTACCTTACATTAGACAAACTGGTATGTAATACTTGAACTAGCTTACTGAACTAGTATTTCTGAGTTGTATATACTTAAGCAGTAGTAAACAGTAAGCTAATTTCTATGTACATTGTACTGGTTTGTCATACTTATAGTAACTTGTATTTTACTTTTTCACATCAGTAGCTCCAACAATATTATATTTCTGTGTACTTATTATTTTAAGTGTATTCTGTAAGAAAAACTCTTGTTTCAAATGTCTCTGCAGAATTATTTTAATTACCCCAAATAGTGAAATAAAATGAGCACTCCCCTTTTATTAAAACATAAACTAACAGTTATAAAAAAAAATAATCGAAACAAACCTCTGGACCAATAATAAAAAGAACCTGGACTTTGTCACTCAATAACAATGAGTTTTGTGACACAATTTTTTTCCTTTAACAGTTTACTTTCTACAGTTTAGAGGCAAAGCAGCTGATTAGCAGAGTTAATCATCTATCTGGTTCCCAGAATAACCCAGAGCTTCCTGTGTTGTCTGGGCTTAAGTAGCAGCACGCTGAGCCATTCTTCTCCTGGTTTTAGCAGTGCAATGGCCCATGTGCTTCCCTCTCAGTGTGTTTAGAAGAGGATCCTCCACGTCTGCTCAGTTGTGCCTGGTTTACCAACACTATTGATTGCAGGTGATGTTCTGGACAGAGTCCATCTGACCTCTGTAGGGGCTTAAATACATCATTGTCCAGCGAGGGGCCTCCTGAGACTCCAGTTCTACTGTGTGTGCAGTGCAGCGCCTCACTGCCAGACACACTGATGAAGTGGCAACATAAACACAAAAAAAGTCAACAGGACACACGGATAAGCACTTCGTACTCCTTCTCACAGCTCTGCAAAACCTAAAAATACACTGGAAGAAACATTACCTCAGT
This sequence comes from Aphyosemion australe, assembly GCA_006937985.1. Classification (NCBI taxonomy): domain Eukaryota; kingdom Metazoa; phylum Chordata; class Actinopteri; order Cyprinodontiformes; family Nothobranchiidae; genus Aphyosemion; species Aphyosemion australe. The sequence continues at coordinate 331,680 of SSNS01000268.1, read as the reverse complement.
GTGTGTTGGCTAGGTTTCTCCTGGGGGAGCGGGTCAGACGCACGAGGACATAAAAATATAAGAAGCAGCTGATCCGCTCCTTCTTTGCTGCTTTGGTGCAACTTCTAATTGGTGTTTATTAACCAGTAATCGTGTTAGCACCCTCGCTAATCTGTGTGATACGCTTTTGTTTCATACACACCTCAGAGCCGTTGATGGAAATCCAATGAGACATAGGTTTACCTGCCATGAAAGTGCCTCAGCAGCAGTCATCAGCACAATGTAAAAGGGGGGTGGGGGGTGCACTTAATTAATTAACAGCAGACCTCTGGTAGCACTTTATTTCTGTAAACAAACGTTGTAATATGTGGTAATTGCTTAAATATGCCAGCATTCTTCTCTGCTGGTGTTCCTTTTTCTTTGTAATCTCGGGGGTTTATCTCTGTGGTCGGATGCAAACGTTTGAATTTTAATTGTAGAACAATCCTTTTTAGAATTTTTTATATTGGTTGTAGATGTTTATCGTGGAGATTTGAAGCGACATCAGCATCAGAGACCAAAACAAAATGAACACAGAAATAAAATTGAAAGTAAATGTTTGATTAGTACATGATTATGACAATTTTTATGTATTTTTTTATTATAAAGCATCATAAAACGTGAATGACCTGTATATTATAAAAATAAATTAAACTTGAAGTTTTCAAGACTTTATCTTTTTTGAACCAAACCAAATATAGATGTATTTATTTCACCTGGATTGTTTTTGTTAGTCTGTGCCAGCTATGTGCCAGCTAGCCACAGCCCAGTCAGAGACCAGCTTTAGGGAACAAGTCACTTACATATTTGCTCACATGAAAATCAAAACCTTCAACAGTTTTGATGATCTCCATGTTTTCCTCTTTCTGTTTTAGACAACAAAATGCTGGATTTATTTTATTTTTATTCATTATTTTATTATTTTAACCATCTTGTCTTTGCTTTTGAAAAATACCCTTTTTTACAATGTCCTGACTAAATCTCCACCTTCCAGGATTAATGATTTTACGCTCAGCAGCAATCAAAGCAAAAAGGAAAAACTCTTTGCAGAAGTTCATATTTAAGAACACAAGATTCTTGCTCTTTTTGTGTCTGTTTGTCATAAAACCAAACATCTCAGTCATTTTAGGGGGAAGAAATGTGTCACTCTTAGTTTTCAGTGATGTTTTCCTTAAACACAACTCTTTTTTTGTTGTTTTGTTTCCCAGATTTCCATTCCATATCTCCTCTGCTCACACATCCAGCTCTGCATGAGAGCAGCTCACGGGTGATGATTTCTGAATCGATTCTCGTGAACGAAGGGCACAAACGGCTGAGCAATCAGTCCAAGGCTGGCTGCGTTTGGCCCAGAGAGGGGAGAGATACTCGGAGAGTGGAAGGCAAGCATGGCTGATCTGAATCATGAAGAATAATGTTTAGCCTGGCACATGATTAGGGATGTTAATTCTTTTTTTTTTCAGTAGAGGTGGGGGGGCAAAGGGGGCTGGCGCTTGGTGATGTCACTTTGGCTATTTGAACAATCTGGCAGGGCCAGAGCTGGCAAAACGCAGCTCAATTTGCCTGGGCTCCTGCTCCATTTGCCTGTTAATGAGCACTGTTGTTGGAGGTACCCATGTGTACCATGTCATGAGGCGAGCAGGCAGCACCTTCACCTGACGCTCTGACCACAGAGGAAAATGGCAGCCGCCGTGACAGATGTTTCCACAGTCCTGGGGAGAAGGCCATCAGAGACCAGTACAGTCAGAGGGCCTGAATGAATCGCTCACAACAACTGCTACAACACGTGTTTGCCTCAGCGTACATCCAGCTCGCTCCGAAACAAGGAGTCAGCTCTTTCCTCTATGACACGGAGAAACGACCAGAGCAGCGTGACTAGAGGAAGACATGTTCAAAGTTAAGTGCATTTAATAAAAGGTAGTGGAAGCAGCATCGGCTGAGATGATCTGATATGTTTTAGTTTGAAGAGCGGAAGTGTTGCTGATCAGAGGGAGAAGCTCTCGGTGTCACAGGATTGATGACCAGGGTAAACTCATTATGTCACAGCATGGCAACAGCACTTAATTACTAATGAAGGGGAGAACACAGTCCACTCACCAAAAAACAACAACGTCCTAATCATCAAGCTTTTTAACAGCCATCCTGTTTAAAACCTCTGTTTTTATATCCCTTGGAAAACTTTGTTTAAATATGCCTTTGATTGGTAGATTGAAGGTGAAATCACTGATATCAGATGGCTATGAGTCAGATATTGCAGTATTTCTTTAAAATTGTTAGTTTTAGACCCTTTCATGATGCTTTATGCTGTTTAAACTGTCTCATTTGCCCTTTATTTGTCTTAAATGTCATTTTTGGTAATGATCCAATGATCCTCCAAACAGCTGTAAGACTTTATAACCACCCAACAGACTTTATAGGTGTTTACATGCCTGTTTTTTTTATTTTTTATTTTTTCATCGTTCTTAGAAACTCTGTTAGTGAATTTTAATGCACAACTTCTTATGTCCTCTTATTTTTCTGTGGTTATGTTTACTTTTGGACATGTATACTTACATTTACTTGTAACTTGATGATGTTACACCAGAATTGTCCCACTGGGAAAAAATAATTATCCTATTCTATTCTGTTTTATTCTATTGGGTTCTATTCTATTATGTTCTGTTTTATTCTATTCTATTATGTTCTGTTTTATTCTATTCTATTATGTTCTAATCTATTATGTTCTGTTCTATTCTATTGGGTTCTATTCTATTATGTTCTGTTCTATTCTATTGGGTTCTATTCTATTATGTTCTGTTTTATTCTATTCTATTATGTTCTGTTTTATTCTATTCTATTATGTTCTGTTTTATTCTATTCTATTATGTTCTAATCTATTATGTTCTGTTCTATTCTATTGGGTTCTATTCTATTATGTTCTGTTTTATTCTATTCTATTATGTTCTGTTTTATTCTATTCTATTATGTTCTGTTTTATTCTATTCTATTCTATTCTATTCTATTATGTTCTATTCTATTCTGTTCTATTCTGTTCTATTCTATTCTATTATGTTATGTTCTATTCTATTTAAATCTGTTCTATTATATTCTGTTCTATTCTATTATGTTCTATTATGTTCTATTATGTTCTATTATGTTCTATTCTATTATGTTATGTTCTATTCTATTATGTTATGTTCTATTCTATTTAATTATGTTCTATTCTATTCTGTTCTATTCTATTCTGTTCTATTCTATTCTATTCTATTCTATTCTATTCTATTCTGTTCTAATCTATTATGTTCTGTTCTATTATGTTCTATTCTATTCTATTATGTTCTATTTTATTTTGTTCTATTCTGTTCTATTCTATTATGTTATGTTCTATTCTATTTAATTCTGTTCTATTCTATTCTGTTCTATTCTATTTCACTGCATCAACAGTCCTGTTTGACCAGTGTTTCCACAACTTGTCACCTTCTAATCCCCAATATTTCAGCTAAAGAAATCCAATTATTACTTATGGAATCATTTAAATATTACTAGTAAACCAGTTACACAAGAGAAGAATTAAACAATGACTATTTTCCTAATGTCATGTATATGAAATTATTGCTTTGAATTATCAATGATAATTTTAGTCTTGAATCTGACCTTTGGAGATTACTCAAAGACTTCATGAATGATGTTTCATTGCCCCAAGTGAGGTCTGGACTATAAACTTGGGTAGCATTTCACCCCTTTTGATTGAAAGCAGAAAACCTAAACCTTAACTAAAAAAAGGAAATTGACTAATTTCATTCATTTTAAAAAGCACAGTGAGGTAAACAACGTGCAGATGACAGCTTAAGGGTCAGAAATGATGAGCCACAAGGAAAAACTTTTCCTTTGTTAAGTTGTCTGGGCTCCGAGGCTCCTCAACCACACGCCTGAGGGAGGGAGGGTGAACAGGTCATGTGTTGATCTAAATATCCTCTGGAGAAGGGAGGCTGTTGTTGGTCCTTTCTGTTCAAATATATTTTTTGTTTTTCCCTCCAAATATGAGGGGAGGATTAATTTCTGAAGTCTAAAGCCACCGTTCCTGTCATCTTTATATATTCGATACTTGATGTTTTTTTGCCGTTATCAAACAGCAGCAGTGTCATCTCTAAACTTTAAAATAGGCTTTCCACTATAACTGATTGATGCTGATAATGATCAGAAATCACTTTCCACTCACATGTGCTGCTAATGATGACACTGATTCAAAATAATCAAAAATTTATAGAAACTTAAATAACAAAATACATTTTTGATAAGAAATTCACTCGCTTATCTTCCTAAGGTCAACTTTACTGAAAAAACATGTTTTAAATCATTTTAATTGTTTTTTCTGATTCTAATGGGTCACTGAGTTTTTCATGCAGGCTGAACATGAAAATAGTCTCCTACACCTATCTCCTGCTTCTGTTAGAAAATAGACGGTGAAACTCTAGGATTAGAAAATCCTGACAGATCTACGTCACACTGTCACTTAACATTCATGGACTCACCCATCTTGACTCACGACGGGGAAGGCTGTTGTTGGTTTAGCGTCCAGGAAACAGCAGAGAACGACTCGACTAGCAAAGATAATGGAGTCAGTGGTAGAGTTTTGTTGCTGTTAGCCAATCCAAGGTGAGATGTCCAAATATCCAAAAATAAGACTCCAAATCCTGCCGTTTAAAGCTACTTTCTCCTCCAGCTGACTTCTACGTCCTCAAACAGGCGCACCGAAGCTTTTTTTCCCAAGGACATGACTTACAGGGCATTCATTCTTTCTGCAAATGTATTAAAATATGAGTAAAGTTGACCTTTAACCACTTTTTCTTCAGTAGGGTCATGGGGAGTTGGTGCCTAACTCCAGCAGCCATCAGCCAAGTGGGGGACACCCTGGACGGGGTCTCTTGTCCATCACAAGACCACCCAAAGACAAACTATCACACATGCATGAGAACATGCAGCCGCAGCAGGGATTTAAACCTGCAACCTCCTTGCTGTAGGGTAACAGTACTGCCTTCTCTTTTCTTATTAGAAATACACTAAAAATGGCTGCAAAAACAAAACAAATTGTGGGAATAGAGAAACTCTTTTGGTTGATTAAAACACATCAGCACATTGTTACACTCACACCAACTTTTAATGACAGCAGCACTGATCTGATATCTGTTCAAATACAGGTCCGTTCAGCCAGGTTTCACGCCTGGTTAAGCATGCACACTTCCCCGCTAACTGATCCTACCATGGCGCCATATTTCAGAGAACATCAACATCTCGGTGAAATTAACGCAGACCCGGGTCCGGCGCTCTGAGCTGTCTCGTGATTATATCGAGACGGATTGAGTGAGTTGTGGAAGAGAGGGGGAAAAAATCAAAGCTCCCCACAGTCTCCAAGCTGTCTTTGGCAAATTTAAATACACCTCTGAGAGAAAGACGGCAAAATCATTTCTCTAATGTTTGTGCTGCTTGGAAATAGATGCGACGCCCTGAGAGTGTTTTCAGAGGCAGTTGGTTTTTCCTGTCTGATTGCTAAATCTGGGGTTGATATACAGATGTAAATATGCTGCTCAGAAGCACACTCCTCCTCCTCCATCCCTCCCCTCCCTCTTCTATTCCATCTGGCAGACAATAGTTTAAAATTCTTAATCCATGAGCAACCATTGAACATTAGCAAAGTGCAAATTACAGATGTTTTACCGTCTCCCCCTTCTTCTGTTTTGATCTGTGCATCCCACTGTCACTCAGTGTCGCATGCGCATCCCTCGCTCCTCTGCATTCATTAGACACCCTGTGCCATCATGGCACCATATGACACTGTCATCATTTGGTAATTAAACCTTTGCTCGTTTAAATATGAAAAGCTGGCAAGGGTGTGATCATAAACAACGTTGTGCAAACCAGATTCTCCAGACTAAATGAGAGTTTTGAGCAGCATCATGCCAAAAATGTGTTCTTTTTTTCTTTTTTTGCAGCCAAGCAAATAAATAAAACAGAAAAAGTCTCTCGTGTGCATGACATATTATATTATTTGTGAAACAAACCTGTATTTTATGTTCATATGGTCACAGTTCTGCTCTTTCGTGAAGAGGTAAACAATGGTAATGTTCCCAATAACACCAAAATGGAAGAAGGGTTTTTAAAATCCACTATTAAACCACAAATATGGCACATAACATCAGTGTTGCACCGCTCTATCTTCTAAATACAGTTATGTGCTTGATCATATTGGACCAGCAGACAATAAAATCTCCTCTGCGCCTGAGGACAAGCAGACTCATCTACATTCAGGCTGAAGATTTAGCCGAAAGGCGATGAAGAAGAGGAGGAATACCCGAACCATTACAAGCCAAACCGCAGCTTTTTATTGCCGCCTAACAATCTCCCTCAGAGCCGTCCTTTAGCGAGCTCGGAGCCGGCGAGGAAGTACGTGGGAGGAGGCCATTCAGTCACATTATGGCTTTCCATAGATCAAGGTCACAATTTTCATGATCATTACACCACTGAAGGTGACAGGAAGCATTTACAGAAGTGATCAGGAGCTTATGTGGGAGTTGCTCATCCGTAGATTTCTGCAGAGAGAGATGTATGTGTACACACACACACACACACACACACACTAATCAGCAAATCACACAGTGCAGCCATCATTCCTCATAATATCATGAGATTATTACGCTGAAGATAACTAGCAAGGGCAGGAGGAGCAAAAACAACAAGACCAGAAAAAAGAGAAGAAGAAGAAGAAGAAAAAGTTGGAGGAATCAGCTTTTTGAGCCGAACGCCTGCAGGAGGTGACTGCTACATTATGCATGCCAAAGGGTAACACATGTCAGCGGCCCACTGGACAGAAGCTCTGCTTCCCATATTGCTGACATGTGATTGGAAGCTGTTGGCTGTCTGGTTGGGACGGAGGCAGCTGGCGGGACTCCTCCAAGCCGCCTCAGGCTGATCTCCGCTGCACACACACACACACACACACACACACACACACACTTACACACAGAGAGAGAAAGACCGATCCACTGAAGGATCCTGCCTCTCCTGCAGAGATGAACACAGGGCCTTGTGGGAGGGCTGGCTCATGCCTTCCTCACCCACTGATGCTGCTGCTTGGTGCAGATGATGATGTTTTATTTTCACGTCTAAAGACTTTGGAAATTTTCATAATTGGGTGACAACTAACTTTTTTTTCTGGGAGAATTAACTGTTTTCTTACAGCTCCTGATGGCCTCACCATATCCACACTTTGTTAAGTTACAACCAGAGGGGCACACATTTAACTATCCATGTGGAAAGTTTGATGGGGAAGAGAAGGGATTTAGTTCTTGTTCCCAGTACAATAAAAAAAATGCAACATAGAGAATACTTTTGAAAATGACAAGATACAGACCTATTTTTAATCCGACACTGCAGGGCACATTTAACAGATCCTTGCAAATCTGCATAATGAATGAGGAGCAGGAGCTTTATTCCCCAATTTAGCATCTCAAAGCATGCTGGGAGACATAAAGACCAAGTGAAACATTGCAGAAATGTGTCCCTCGCTTTAAGAATAGTAATATTGAGGATTTTTTTTATTATTTAGAATGTGTCTTTCATTTTTAAGAAACATTAAATGTTTTATTTTCCCTTTTTTCAGGACAGATTTAAAAAAACACCCAAACATCAGCATTTTAATGTTTTTGCACCAGGAGATATAAAACATGTTAATTTGTGGAACATAACCTGATTTGAGTTAGATTTTAAAATTGACATCCTTTAGGAGTTTGTGCCCATATTTAACTGAAGCTGAACCAAAGAGACTGAGGGGATGTATTTTTCTCAGTGACATGGACAGAGAGCAGGATGTGGGTTTTATCATCTGAAATACGACCCTGCAGCAGCTGTAAACTCTCACACTGACTTTTACGTCTGTTCTTAATTTTTGATGATTTGCCATCAAAGGTTGATCTAAGCTGGCACGTTCATACAGAGCAGCAATATGGTTGGAAATTTAGCTCAGAAGCTGCCAAGAAATTGTCAATTTAGAGCCTAAAGACATTTTTTTTATTCTATGATTTTTTTTTTTCAAACAACTTTATTTGTTTCCGTTTCCTTCAGCATGCACCAATGTTGTCAAAACACTAATACGTTTATTAACTGGTGCTTTGCAGAATATTTTTTAAATATATTTAATGGTTTCAATACTTTTTAATTTTTTTTATTTATTTTATAGTACAATATGCAAATTAAGCACATTTTTTATCAGATTTGTTTTCGTTTTATAATCGTTTTAACTAGTTCTTGCTGTGTTAACAAGAGAAATAAGCCAAGTCCGACTACATTTTTAATTTAAATGTGCAGTAAATGTGTATTTATGTTGATGTTTTAAAGACTTTATAAGTCCAAAAATGTCATATAAACCTAAACTTTTTTATTGAGCCAAAACACCACATAATAAGTTCGTTCTGGTTCCTCTTCAGGAGAACATTTTGTCAGAATAAATAAAAACACACACAGATCAGGGTGTAATTTTACCCTTAAACCGTTTCGTCAATGGAAAACAGTCGTAATGATCCAATTAATTATGGACAAAATTAAAAGCAAGTGCAAAATCAATCTTTCACGGTGTCGAGGATGGAATCAAATTGATGCTCCATCTGTTCACGCCAGCAAGATTTGTGGCCCGGAGTGAAGCGGCTGCAGCGGGACGCGGAGAGGAAATCCTGCACGGTGGCGAGGAGGAGGAGGAGGAGGAGGCTTTCTGCAGAGATGGAGAGGAAGAGGCTGCTTCTCTGGATAAAAAAGTATAATTAAAATCAGTAAATAATTTCTTCATTTTATGGCAGTTTCAATTTAATTAAATTATTGTTTTATTTAAACAAAAAGAAAAAAATTACACATTTTAAGATTTGAGATATTGCACAGAAAGTTTTCTTTTGAATTAAAAACTTACAGCCAGGTGGTGTCAGCGCCCTTCTGCAGGTAGTCTAACCTGATCAGCTCGTGAGAGACCAGGAGAACTTACCACCACTCANGGCGCCTCCATCATCCTTCCCACGGCTGCCTGAAAGCTAATGTTCGGCGGGTGGAGCTGCTGGACCATCGGTGCTCCTTCTTCCCTTTCCTCCTCCTCCTCATCCTCCTCCTCCTCCATGCCACCTCTCCTCTATCCTCCTGCACAGGCCATTAGGAAGCGGGGCAAAAGATAAATTGCTCTCTGTCAATACATTACACCTCTCCTAATGGGTGCACGCAGGCTCCAAAAACATTTTTGCAAACTCTTGACATGCTGTGGCGTCCTCCTAAACGCTGCAGCTGCGCGTCAGAGGAGCTGATTGGGGTTCGAATTCACGCCCAAGTTCTTTTTTCCTCTTCTTTCTGATACTTATTGAATAGTTTTGTCTTGATGTTCAAATAACAGATGTTTATTGTGTTTATTATGGTAAATCTTGAAGCGATGTGGATTTGCTGTTGTTCATTTGCTCTCTGACCTCCCGTGTTGTAGCTGCTGAAGAGAGCCGCCCCCTTTCCTAAAATAATAATAAAAGCACCCTCGTGCCACGCGGCACGTGCTGCTTGGGCACGAGCCTAATAAAGTAAACAAAAACGATGCTCATTTCTTTCAAGAGCATTTGCTTACCATCTTTATCCTCTTGCCTCTTTTTTTTCAAAAAAGGGAAATTTTGTGGGGAGCAGGAGGGCGAGCGAAGAAAAGAATTGGGGGTGCAAATCTGATGGAAAGGAAGTGTGTTGGGGGTGGCTGCTGCTGGTGGTGGGGGTCTTATAGGTGGTGGGGGGGGTTGCTTTAAGGGAAATGTGCAGCCGGGTGTGAAATTACAGCCTATAGTGCTACATATTGTACCAGAAGCTCTCTCCAAAAACAGTAACAAAAAGAGAAATCATCCTCTAACCTGACCAGGAGGCTGCGCGCGAGCGGTGGCCGTCTGCCCCAAAGAGATGCCCCCCCCCCAACACACACACACACACACACACACACACACACACACACGCACACACAGCATACAACATTATTATTATTATTATTATTATTATTATTATTATTATTATTATTATTATTATTATTATTATTATTATTATTATTACACTACTATTATGAATTGTTTAGTTTCTCTAAAACGTTAATAAAAAATAGGGATTTTTGAGTAATTGTGTCTAATTTGTCTTTTTAAACAAATATTCTGATTTTATAAACCTGGTTAAATACAATAATATTGTCATTTAAAACCAATAATAATAATAATAATAATAATAATAATAATAATAATAATAATAATAATAATAATAATAATACACGCGTGTCATTATTAGAGATGTGACAAAAAAAACTATTAGTCCTTTAAACATGTTGTGTCCCTTAACTTTGCACTCATACAGTTGCATGACTCGGGCCCATGCACAAAACTTTGAGGGTTTGAGGCCACTTGAGTGCATCCCAACTTTTACTTTAGTATTTTTTTTCTCTGAGCTCTCCTCATTCACCTTTATATTTGAGAAACTCTACAGCGCCATCTACAGAAGCTCCGAATAATGCAGAGCACCTTCACCTCTGTGCTCCCAGTTTGGACCAGTACAACCATCACACAATGTGCAGGAAAAACAGATTCATGTCAGTGTTTATTTTTGAAACATTCCTCCACAACATCTCAGCAGCAAAACTGGATCAATGAATAATATCAGTGACTTCATTTTGGGGCCTTTTTTTTATTCCATCATTAATAACAGCAAATAATAATGATAATATTATTATTATTATTATTATTATTATTATTATTATTATTATTATTATTATTATTATTATTATTATTATTATTATTATTATTATTATAGGCTATATGTTTCAGAAAATAATGGACACCAAGAGACGTTTTTATCTGAATAACAAAACCAAAATTATCACTAAATTAACAAATAAAATGTATTATATGTTTCCCACACTATAAGCACGCAGGTCATTTTGTGCTGTTATGATATTTAAAATAAATTCTGACTCGGTTCTGTTTATCCCCCTCCCCTTCCCGCCTGTGTGTCAGACCCAGAGACCTCCTCATTTGGACCTCCGCTCTTTTGCGTTGGCGAATCACAAAGTGTTGGCATCTATTGCCTTTGTCTGACAAGTCATCCATATAAGCAAACGGGGGGAGGAGGGGAGGGGGGTCTGCAGAGAGGAGGAGAGGGGTGTGGGGGGGAGGCAGGGAGGGTTGCAGTTTTTAGAACCACAGACACAGAGAGAGGCTTCATTCCCAGCTCCAAAGATCCAGCCTGACGCATCCAGCGCGCCACAGAGAAAGAGGGAGAGAGAAAGAGGGAGAGAGGGGGAGAAAACGCCGCCGTGTGTGTGTGGGTGTGTGCGTGTGTTTATGTGTGTGTGCGCGTTTCTCCGTCGTTTTCACGCGTGAATCAAGGCCACCAGGACTGAGGAGATACCAGGGCCCTGCTGGAACCTTCACTCCTGTGAGGAGACAGACGCGGTTTCCTCCTCGCGGGCATGCTGGGACAACCTCCTCCGATAAGCTGAACGCAGCCTTCGGTCATGCCGCGCACCTGCCTCCCTGACGGACCGGGCTGCTGAGAGCGTACAGGGGGCAACTTTTGGGGGGGAAGAAGTTGCCATCAGATCGATTGTGAGCGCGAGGAGCTTGGAGGGGACTAAAAAAATAAAAACTAAGTCCCGCCATCGAGATTCTTTTTTTTCTTCACATTTTCATCCCTCGATAGGAAGGCGAAACGGCGACTTCAGTTGATTATCTGTCTTTCCTTTGCTATCCAATGGATATTCACTGCAAAGCAGACCCGTTTACAGCCATGCACCGTAAGTAGCACAACCTGAGTTTCTTTATCTCTGCAGCTGCGGGCTGGAAAAAAATATTAGATGAAATATTTCATTCCTGCAGATTAAAACCTGCAGATCTGCGCGTAAAATTGCAAAAATAACACCTATTAATCCGAATGCGGCATTCTAAACGATCACGATTTTAAATGTATTTTTCATCTTAATTAAACTTTGCAAAACCCTTAAAAAATATCTCCACAAAGAAATTCAACTTGGCCGGTAAACAAAGAGCATGCTCCTGCTGCTCTCTACGCACGTGCCTCCTGAAGCTTCGCGCGCGCACCTTGTGCCTGTGCAGGTCTAATAAACCAGGTCATATTAGTTACACATCTATTATTCAGCTAACTCAAATCCACATACAGCGTGTTTAATGTGACGAATCTGTGTTAATAATTCATCTCCTCTTGGTTTACTAAACGATGGGAAACACGAGGAACGAAAAATTGTTAAATTATTTAAAAATAATGTGCAGGTGAAATTAAGCAGCTCGTTATTTAATAGCAGCAGAATAAATATGAGTTAATAACGGATAATATTTACTATCAAGAAACTCAAAAATGATGGATAATATGTATTTTTTTTTCAATTTAACTTTTTAGGAAATTTATTTTAAATGCAAAAAACATGAACTCTCAAGAAGCAGGATTGCAGTATAAACAAATAAATATTTGCATAGAAATGTCAAATATATTTATTAATTTTCAGTTTTTGAATGCATTATTTTATTTAGTTTTTATTTTGCAGTATTTATTTTTTTCTTATTCATAAAATTGAATAAAAAACTTAAAATATTTAATTAAATAGTTGTTTCAAATCAAAATTAAATAGGAAAATAACATCTTGCTCAAAAATAATTTAAAATAACAAGTGAAAAAAAACAGGTTTGTCTGGAATTAAAACACGTGCTTTTGCAATTTATACACAAATCTGTTTGGAAATATAAAAAAAACTAAACCAAAGAACAAAGATGCAAATGAGAATAAATTCAATTATTTTTATTTTTAACTGAAAGAAAGTATATACTTAAGAATGCATAAACCCTGCTGCATAAAGATAAATATTTTCTCGTTCCTAAACCCTGCCCTGCACCTTCCTCTCTGACGACCTTACGTAATGTTAGTTTGTGTGTGTTTTGCTGCTGTTGTGTCCCACGTAGGGCACGGAGGTGTGAACCAGCTCGGCGGGGTGTTTGTGAACGGCAGACCCCTCCCGGACGTGGTGAGGCAGCGGATCGTGGAGCTTGCCCACCAGGGCGTCCGGCCCTGCGACATCTCCAGACAGCTGCGCGTGAGCCACGGCTGCGTGAGCAAGATCCTGGGCAGGTGGGTGAAGACTCTCCGGCGAAGGTAGATTCTGCTGGGTGGAGGGAAGTCGGTGCATCCCCTGAAACAAACAGGTGTGAACTGGCAGTGAAACGAGAAGCGGAAATTGAGATTGTTATTTTTTTAGCCATGTTAAATAAATCTGAGAACTTTTAGAAAATTAAAAGTCTTAGAAGCGCAAATTCTCCAAACTTCACGCAGCTGCACGTGTTTCGCTGCGCGTTAACACGCTGTTAGGGGATGCATTCTTCTTGTTAAAGCATATTTAAATCTACATTGACTCTCTTTCAATGCACTAATTATTTTTAAATTTGCAAGCATGTTTTCTTTAAAAAATTTTGCAGATACTACGAGACTGGTAGCATCAAACCGGGGGTGATCGGTGGCTCCAAACCCAAAGTGGCCACTCCGAAAGTGGTGGAAAAAATCGCGGACTACAAAAGGCAGAACCCCACCATGTTCGCCTGGGAGATCAGAGACAGGCTGCTGGCGGAGGGCATCTGTGACAACGACACGGTTCCAAGCGTCTCATCCATTAACAGGTAGGAGGAAACGCTGCTGCACACGTTAAAATAATGCAAACATGCATTTTTTTATTTCCTTAAGTGAAACTTTAAATGTTGGGAACAATTAAATGATCGAATAAAACAATGGTTTGTGACGTGGCTCTGACTGCAGCTGAATATTGTTGGGGCAACTTTGTGCAGCAGCAGGCTGGCCGACACGTCGAGCGAGGTGCAAAAGCTCTCAGAGGTGCAATTCAATCTTTCAGAGCGAACTCCCTCAACAATCAGCACTACATCCAGGACTGAGTGAATCTGTCGAGATGAAAACCGATCAATATTCGGTGACCAGATCCCGTGGCGCTATAAAGCAGGCCAATTTTCTTCAGCACGTCTAATGTGAAGGTGTGCTGCACAAAGAGAACAACATTTTATTTTTTTATTTTTCCTGCAAGATCAATTAAAATTCCTGATGATCTCCATGGGATTGATCATGTTTTGCTTCAAGTCTGCTAAATATTTCCTCTAAAAATCATTTGTGTGGTTGTCTAAGAATCCAGGACAGCCCCCTCTTCACCTCTCTGCAGCCCCCCACCACCACCAGAGATCCCTGGTGATGAACTTTGGTTAAGAGGCACTGTTCCATAGAGCCAGCATCAGCATTACATTTTAATGAGCTGATGGGAGAGCGTGGACAGCTCCACACAAGACATCTTTTAAATAGGGGGGGGGGGGGGGGAAAAAAAGGCTGAAGAAAATTCATTTCATGCTTCGTGGCTGCTTAAAAAGCCCCATTTAAGGAGGCTCAGACACATGTATGTGATAAATTCAAAATGTACATTAATATCATTCAAAGAGCCATATAAAGTTCTTCCATTCCAATTAAAGGCGGCTGTTTCAGAGGGAAGAGGGGATGGAGGCCTTATGTGTCTTTGTTTATGTGGGAAATTAAAATGTGAACACAAAGACGGGTAATTCTATCAGCCAAATATGAGAGCTGCACTTTGAATTTCTATTATGGCTTAATGCTGAATGCAGGACTGTAACGTTTCACTGTCTTGCTGCATAATCCAGTATATGCACCTTCTAAATCAGATAAACGTGCATTTGAAGTTATTTCCAAGGCAATCTGAAGACTAAATAGTTTATTTATGGACAAGTCTCTCAAGTTATTTTAAAAAAAAGTGCAAGAAATAGGAAGTTTTCCCTTCAGGTGCTTAAAAAAAAGCTGCAGCCAAAGTCTTTTCCAGTTGGGTGGTTCTGACTGGGGCCATGCAGCTGTGGGTTTCTGTGGCAGACAGTCTGACCTCAGAACTGTTGACAAAAGAGGATGCTTGATTTAAACACCTTTCTCCTGCATGCATTATTAAATGATACAGAGGTGGTGTTGTGCGTCTGGGCCACCACGGCTAGCTGCTGGACAGCTAACAAAAAATAAATAAATAAATAAATAAAATAGGGGAAAAAAAGAAAAAGAAAGTCCTCAATGGTGCTCGATATTATTGACTCAGAAGTAAAGCAATTTTAATATCTCTTCAGGGGATTTTCAGCAACAAGCAGGTCATTAATTCATTCTCCTAAATTGCTTATTCAATACGAAGAACATGGATACCAAATAAAATCTTTTTAATTTATGTCGCACACACAAGTCAGGGGGTCGAATAACTGTTATGAGGGGGGGTGAAAAAAATGTAAACATCAATATGCACTTTCTGGAGGAGGCGTGTTGTTGGGTGGCTTTACCTCCAAAGGGATCTTCTGGCTTTTTATTTCATATGCAAACATCTAACTAAATAAATAAATAAATACCATTTCAGGATGTTTTAATCTTCTGTTTCTGAAGTCTTGTGGACAAAGACAGAAAAAGTGAGCCTCAGAGGCAGCTTGGCTCTCTGCAGACCTCTCCTAAGTGACTCCCGTGGCATTCATGATGAATAGTTTTAAAGTTTACAAATTATGGTGACAGCTCCCTTTCTCCCCAAGTGCCATTCAGATTAAAGGAATCTAATGCTGGCGTAGGCTTGTGCAAAGCAATAAGGAACTATTGCTTTCCTGTCACATATAATTTATAGCTTTCTATTTGCATCTCTTTGCCCGTGTGACTAATCCCCAACTTTTTTTTTCCTCTCCCGAGCCTCAATCAATACACCCTCATCCGCACTGGCACACGGGGGCCACGGGTTGCGTTTGATCCGGGAAGCAAAGGGGTAGCTGTGGGGCTCCGATCGGCCGCCGTGAAACCCCCTCTACAGTGGACGGGAGGGGGGAGGGGGGCTGGAGCTGATTAGTGTGGGCCAGGTAGAGCCAGTGAAGCTGATCATTGAGGTGAATTGATGTGATTTCATGCTTTGTTTGCAAGATCACTCAGACCAAAGGTGCAGACTTTTCTCCAGAGCTCACCTTCAGGGTGGACCAGATCTCTGTTCCCGCAGCGTTTGATGTCTTCATGACACGAGGCTGCTAACGTAGCTTCTGTCACGCTCAGATTAAAAGAGAAGCACGCTTGTTTTGTCTTTGCTCTGCAGGATCATCAGGACAAAAGTTCAGCAGCCTTTCCATCCGTCTCCTGATGGGACATCCCTGTCTGCACCAGGCCACACCATAGGTACGACATCCAGGGGTGCTGCCAGGGATTTTGGGGCCCCATGAAAATTTCAAATTCATTTAATGAAAATTAAAAATGTTTCGGGGCCTCCTGTCAGTCATGAGCCCTTAGAATCATTCTATCTTTGACCCCCCTGATGACATCACAAAAACTGCATTTTTACAAACTACAAATACCACCAGTTTAGTAAAATGTGCTTTTTTTATTCTACCTATTCCCTCCAGTACCAAACACAGCGTCCCCACCTGTAACCAGCGCCTCCAACGACCCTGCAGGATCTTACTCCATTAACGGGATTTTGGGTATTCCACGATCCAACGGAGAAAAGAGGAAAAGAGATGACGGTAAGAGATTCTTATTTCTTAAGGGAATAAAATGAGAAAGTTTGGAGCAGCTTTATGCTATAACACCCCCCTCCTCCTGTTTTTTTGCTGAACTTGCAATCACAGCGTTAAAACCTGCTTTAGCTCCAGTAGATGACCCTTATAAAACACCTGAGTCTGAACTCTGTTACACTGCTGTGTCAACCTGCCAACGACTCTTTTGATTTGAAGACACGACCTCCGCTGTTGTCTCCTGCAATTAATCTTTATGGAAGTGATTAAAGGGCTTCAGATAATTACATGTCAAGATGATGTAGCCAACCACCCAGGTCAGTCAAGAAAGAGGCTATAGCTCTGAGGAGGGCTTCGCAACCCCCACGCCACCACCCCACCTCAACGAAAGTAGCTCCTCTTCCTCTGCTGTTGGTGGATATAAGGAGGGCTGAGGCGATATAGATTATTGGTTCTGTAAGCAATAGGCTTCCCCCTAATGTCACAACATAAGAAGCTGATGAGAATAGCTAAACAGATGTGTTACAAGGCTCGGGTACGGAGGGGCTGAAAACGAGCAGTTATCTCAAACAGGGTGGGGAATGAGAGCCTGATTTCTGCACTTCTCCAGAATGAGAGCTAATCAGAGCACGGCAGCAGTTTACATAGCGTCTTCTTTGTTCTGGCGTTTGTCGGGGGAAGCACGGGGGTTTTGTGGGATATTGAGTGGAATTGATGTTTTATGTGCGTGCAGGGAGGGAGGGATGACTAATGACCTGTCAGAGGTAGATTTCCTGGCAAAGATATAAAAACCAGCATGACGTGGACATGGCAAATGACATAATCAAGTCTTTCCCTGTAAGAGATGCAATCGTGGGGGCATAATGCAAACGTCTGGTATTTTCAAGGGTTCATTTTCAGTCGCTCAAAGACCTCTCGTATTAGCCGGGGTGTAATGTCTAGTCACTGAATGATAAAATGCACACATTTCTATGCAGATTGCTACTGAAGGGCAAAGAGGTATTAAAGGGCACTGGGAGGAATAAGGAATGTGTGTGTGAGAGGAGGGGAGCTGGGCTGGTCTGTGGAGGTCTTCCTGGTGACAGCGCCATGTTTCTACAGCTATTCAGTCACAAATGATTCCCCTGATGTGGTGCCATCTCCGTGATTTAGGTGCTGGACCAACATTAAAGAGAAGAAAGCTGTGTGTTAGTGTGTGTAGGTGTGTAAAGTGTGTGTGTTTGCATCAGAGCAGGACTTGTGGTTGAGAGTGACGGAGAGGGGAGTTTTGGTTCTTATATACTCTCTCAGCAGCCAGCTGGTGCCTACCTGGAACCACAGGGTCACGGATACTTTATCTTTCCCAAACGTAAACCTCAGGTCTTGGCCAAACACACTCAGACACGGACACACACACACGCGCAGCTGCAGAAGCAATGTCTTGCCTCAAGCCACAGTTTGT
Source organism: Aphyosemion australe (assembly GCA_006937985.1). Classification (NCBI taxonomy): domain Eukaryota; kingdom Metazoa; phylum Chordata; class Actinopteri; order Cyprinodontiformes; family Nothobranchiidae; genus Aphyosemion; species Aphyosemion australe. Next base: position 313,629 of record SSNS01000268.1, on the reverse strand, counting down.
AAGAATGGTATATTACACAGGATTTTAGCCCGTAGACACAATTGTCCTGTCGCTGTCTTCTCTTAAAGGGCACTTTACCAAACAAAACAACAAAAATTTAGCATTCTACTGAGCATGTTTAGAAGGGGTTTGAATCTATCAACATATCATTTATTATATATTTAATATCTAGTGTGTTGAAATTCAGTTTACTGTCAAAATTTGTCACTGTTCATGATTTATGAAGTCGCGTGCTGCTTTAAATTCATCCCAGTATGTAAATCAGGGTTGTTATTTCCCATCCACTCAAATAGTTTTTGTTCAGTTTTCACCAAAAAGTAAAGACCTCTTTCACAAATACATAAAAGTCAATCCTGATGGAGTAGATTTTACACAAATGGTGAGGCTTTTGTTGAGCAGGGGTGTTCCTAGAAATGTGCAGATTGGAGCCACTGATCATCTCAGGGTGGCACACCAAAATTCAATGTTCAAAAATCGAATTTCAGGACTCCTATTATCCTCCTGCTGGATGGATTCATGGGAAATATTGTTAAATGGAAGTTAGAAAATAGTTTTAGAGACAGGTCTACTTTCATTTGTAGTTTTGCTCAAATTCTTTGTGCTGCAAAAAAAAATGTAGTAACTCTGTTTGTTAGAGCCATAAATAAGGGTTGTTTATGCGTTTTTGTGAATATTTTTACCTTTGATTTAGTTATTTTCAGTAAGTATGATTGGTATCAGTTTAAGTTAACACTATTGTGAAGTTCACATTTTATTTTGAAAGTTTCACTTCCGGTTGAGCCGTATTTTTTTGTGAAAGAAAGAGAAAGAACATTGAAGGACTAGAAGCACGCATCGATGTAGTTTTGTGTGTCAGAGGAGCTAAAATGTTAAGAGATGTTCATTATTTTGTATTTGCATTTTTCTAGATAAAGATTGTTTGTTCAAATTCACGCTTTTGCACGCGTCCTTTACTTTCCAAAGTTGCTTCCAGAATGAAACAGATACTAGATCTGTTTCCATAACAATATTTTTAAAATCCATATTTATTTAAATATAATTATAATATCAGGCCATCTGGCCAAAAGGGCAGAAAAGTTGTAGGAGTGGACAAATCTTGTGAATCAAACTGCAAAAATATCTCCTAATTCACCTTTCCTTCCAAATTCTGCAGCATTTGGGAAATCCCAACTGCAAGATAAGTAAAAAAACAGTGTTAGTGCTGCCGCTGCGGTGTTTTTCTGTTGATTTAGCTGTGTTGCACTGATGCCTTGTTTGCTATTTAGACATATTTTGCTTCGCTCAGTAGGCTGTAGTCTATAGCGAGTTAATGCTTGGATTAAATTTCCTCACAGCACAGTAGCTTCCCTGAGCCCTATTTAAGTTGGTAAGCCTCATGATTATTATGGCACAAGCAGTCATTATCAAAGGATGGAAACATGAACAAAAATGAGAGAAGAGGGGGGAAAGGAGGGGAGAAGGGAAGGGGGGGTGCAGCACAAGCTGGGCTGAAATGGATTGGCTGTGCAGTTCGGAGTATTTGTTTTAGGCTGTGGCTCTCTGCCAAGCAAGCAGGCAGCTCCACAGTTTCCAAGTCAGCAGTGCCCTTAAAAACGGGTCCCCCTCCATTACAGGGGGATGTAGAGATAATGTAGTGTGACACACGTTATGTACACTGGGTCTCGGCAAGAGGAGCTTCAGGGACACAGGTGTCATAAGAGCCATTAATCTACTATTGTCACGTGTTATTGCAAATTAAAAGTACCATGTTACAGTTGGCAGCTACTGGTGCAGATGGACAGAGAGTGGGAGCGTGGCCGAGACCTCTGGAGATGGTGTCTTCGGTGACCGCGGCTGTACAAATTGACACATATTAGAATTTGCAATTCTGCAGAGAAAAGCTATTACCTCACAGATTAACATCCAGGCAGCTCGCTGGCCGCCTCACCCCTGCTGCATCCCTCCACCCCCACTGTTCTGACGCTACGAGAAAAGACAAAAGGAAAAGCTTCTTGATGAAGCAAAACACAAATATATTCAAATTTATTTACACGAGTGTTTTGTCCACATTTGAAATCAGCGTCCACGAAGTGTGTCGGGCCTTTTTGAAGTCGCCTCAGGCTGATTCAGACCAGTGTGGCTCCTAATTCCAGCCATGCTGAACGCCTTCTTGCTTTTCATTGGATTTCCTTTTTAATTTATGAGAAAAAAAACATAAAGAGAGAAAATTTCATGATAAGATCATCGTCGTGTATTTGAAAAGCCACCAACAATAGCCGGTGGTAGTGAGGATGGATGTGATTCTGTGCTTCAGTAACTGTTGAATTAATTATTTCTCATCTCTGGGCGTCATGAGGACCAAACGGATGGAGATGAGTGATGGAGCGGGCCGCCGTCACACCCTACGCTGTGTATCAGCATCTGTTTTGGGGGGGAGAGGGAGAACAGAGGAACTCAGAGAGCAGGAAAATGTCAGCACCTGAACGCAACCATCCAAATTAGATTAATAAAGCCTTTAAATGCTTTGGAACATCACACCAAATTAGCAGCTGACTGGAAAACTCACAGAAATCAAGGATAATCACAATTTTTGCAAGTAATTGATTACATTTGGTCCATTAAATGCTCAAACACCTCTAGTTTGTGTTGATATAAAACAAAGAATGACTGAAAATTTCAGGACTTTTTTCCCTCATTTAATAGATTTTCTATCAATCTAATGAGCATCTTTTTTCTCCCATATCCTACGAACACTAATTACAGATTGTTGCTGATGCAGAACAAACATTTTACATTCCAGAGACAGTATTTCATTCATGTTTACATAATCAAAACATTCAATTAGAAAAGCAAAGTGCAGCTGAGTTTATCTAAATGGATGCAAATGAGTTTTAATTTGATTTCATCAAGGCCAGAATTGACTCAGGTGGGAAATTATAGAGGTGCTTTATTGTGAAATGCACGACAGAGTGTTTAGGTTAGGAGAGAGAATGTAGGCTGACGTGTTTAAACAAGTAGTTGACTGGGTGGGAATTAAAAAACAAAAAAAGGGGGCAGCAGGAGAAAAGTTCATTATTCTAAGGGTGGGTTTTCATGACCCTAAGGTGGCATCTCAACTCCCCACATGTCAAACAAAAACCCAAAACCTCCGTTTCTCTGAGCATCGGTGGGTTTTAACATTAGAGACGAGCTTTTAGAGAAAAGAGCCGCTCAGTCTGCACCTCGTTTGTGACAACTGTTCCGTTTTTGTTCCGAAAGCAGTCAGTCAGACTTGATGCAGTCCTCAGAGATGTGTTGGTTGAAGTTTCCAACTGGGGGTCGCGACCTGCGGGTGCCAAACCTGCAGAGAGGATTCTGCTCCATGGAGCTGGCTATCTGATCTCGATGGAGGCGGCGCCCTCGTTACCAGAGTGTTAATGCAGACTGATGTCAAGATGAATACGGCGATGATCAATAAACGATGACAGAGAGGGACAGGCTGGTAACGCACACACAAAGCCTGAGATTGTTATCACTGCTGCATAATGGGCTGGTATGGGTTTATCCAAATATTAGGTTTGGCTTTCTTAGAGGAGCTCGTGAGCTCTAAACACCTTCTACAATAAAATAAAGTTGAATAAAACTGTAATGTTCAAAACCTAAGACTTTGTTAGAATACTTATCTGCAGGCAAAGAAACTAAATAAAGCTGAATTCAGTCAAACGCACATAAAGGAGCAATAGTGAATAATTATTAAAAGTAAAAAAAAATGTGGATTTTCTTTCAATTTTAAGCACAGACTGGAAAATTCTAACCTGGCAGGCCATCCTGTACACGTATGTAAATACACAATCTGGCCACGAAACATAGAAAGAGCTCACTCATAGGGGCGGAATCTATGGGTGTCCAACTGTCTTCGCACTTTATTGGACAGCGCTAGGGCCAATCAGTGCACCGAACAACGTGACACACTCACCGCTATGGATGTCAGTCAATGCAGCAGTCCACCATACCATATGTCGAAGAAGATGCAAATACATCCTTTTTCAAAATAAAGGACTTAAGTACCTCTATCTGCTCTTGTCTGAAAGAAAAGCCCAAGTCTAAATCATCCAAAGTTGATGCCAAAGTCATTTCAAGTGAGCGCCATTCATACGCCGACGCCATCTTTTTGTTTTTCTCCATAGAAGCTCTAGCGTTAAGCCCGCCCACAAACATGATGATGTGATTGGTCAGACACAAAACTGTTTGGGCCAATGGTACACCTGCTGAGGCTGCAGTGGAGCGTGGCTAAACCGACCTGCAAAGCAAAATATGTTGCTACTGCTGTGGTTGGTTTAGATTTCTGGGCTACAAAAACGGTCATTTTCTTAAATTTTACAGAATCAGGTTTGTTAAGTAAAGATTCAAATAATACATTTGTTGAGATTAAAGGACCTTTTGAAGTCAGATTCCACAATATTATCATGTTTCCTGTGAAATGATCACATGCAAACCCCAACTCTGGTTTAGAAGAAGACATCCAGAGCTCTGTGTTCAAACGTGACCTTAGGACACACAAGGGTTTATGTTTGTGACTCAAAAGTAATCTAAGACAGGTTTGGTGAATGCTATGAAGATTTTGTAGTTGATTTTGAGAAACCTCATGTATGCAAAGCTTCATTCTCTTAAAAATGACCACAGAGTTTTCTGTAATTGCTGCAGGTTTGTCAGAAGTGATGAGGGCAGATGGACCTGTCCTCTGTGTGAGTGGGAGGAAGAGTGTGTAGCCTGACCCAGGATGGTTTGTCTTGTGTGTGGGAAGTGTATTCCTCAGTGGTGAATGACAAATATGGTGTGTGTGTGTGGGGGGGGGGGGGGGTATTGATCAGGTGCTGTGGCTCAGGCTAGCTGATGGAGAGTAATTAATGACTCTATTTGCTTTGGTAGCAAAGAGAACAATTGAAGTTGATAAAGTGACACAGCAGCAGCAGGAACAGCAGTAAGTTGGGAGTTTTTATGTGGCTGGGCTGAAAATATGCTGAATATTTACAGATTAAAGTCAAAGTGTCACCATAGAAAAAGTCTAATATGTTGTTTATTAATTATATGTAGAAATGAGAAAGTTGTTAAAGAAATAAGTCAACATTTTGGGAGTAAACCCAACCCTTCCTTTAACTAAGTTAGTTTTTAAACTACCATTTTTACCATTTTGAGTCTAGAATTAATTACTTCTTCCAGACAGATTTTTTTATCGAGCGTACCGACATTTATTATTAATACACATTTTAATGCTAAAAAATAAGAACACCAAGAACATGCAGGGATTTGAAAGGCCACATAACCATAATTCTACAATTTTGCTATTTAATCTTAAAGTAACACTAAACAGTTTCCAGCTTCTCCGGCCTACTGGTTGAAATTTGACAACAATCATAAACAAGCCTGCAGCAGCCTGCTGTAGCTAGTGCTAACAACGAGCTAACTGGTACTAAATAAGCCAGTTACAGTTACTTAGGGCCGTGATATACTTGCTGTTTAACCTCACGTTGGCGCAGGCAGCAGGCTGCGTCTTTGTTGCATTGCATGTAGTACCGGAGTGTTCCACTAGGGGGCAAACAAGAGTACTCAAACTGGATAGAGAGCATGAGCAACCGAAACAAACATGACGTCAATAAAAGAAATCAGTAACTAGTTAATTTTGAGATTACGGCAGAAAAAAAAACAGCAGCGGTATCGAAGATGGTGTGAAAGACCTCTGAAACAGAGACGTCACCATGGTGAGTGTGTCTCGCTCGTTTTGTCAACTCCACCTACTGGTTGCTCGTATATCACAGCATTTGGGCGCGTCATGTCGCGTCGCGTTAATTTCGGGGGACGCGCACAAACAACGCTTCAAATCAACGCAAGCTACGCGTGGCAGCCATTTTAAACACGCATACGCATTGTTAAACAGCAAGTATATCACGGCACTTACAAGTCCAGCAGCAACAAAGCCAGGTCACCATCAGTCCGTGAGTTCATAGCATCCTTTAGCTTCCTCAAATGAGTGTAGGCCAATGTTCACTCTGGTTTTCGCTCTTTGTTACACCTCCAAAAATATTACTCTCTGACTTTTACTTCCAGGCTCCGCCATGATGCCAACAAATATTTTTTCTTCTTCTTGTGCTTTTTGTTAATGGTTGGTGAACTGAAAAAGCTAACTGCTAACCTTTAAATTAGCTACTGGCACAGGAAATAGCTAACAGCTGTTAAGCAGGTAAAGAGCGCCCCCCTAGGGCACCTACCTGCTCCACAAAACTGTTAAGGGCTGCACAATCACTGAACCCTAGCCTGGCAAGCCATCCTATATATGTGTATCTATAGTCTGGCCACGACCCATTGACGGCTCTCAGCTGTGAGGCGGGATCTACGGTTGTCTTTCAAAATGTCAGCACGCAATTGGATAGCGCTAGGACCAATCAGAGTGACGAACAACGTGACGTAATCACGGCGACAGAAAAGCGGAAGGCATTAATGGCGTCTTACATCAATGATTTCTGTCGTTTTTGTATGAAAAACACGCGAATATCAGGTGTACTGGGACATTACACTACTTTGTTTGATAAAAATAAGAAGCCGCTAAGTATATCAGACAGACTTACGCACGTTGGAGTCTAAATAATCCAATGTTGATGACAAAGCCATTTCAAACCAACGTGTTTCCTGAGTTGCCGCCATGTTGCTTGGGTTCGCGGCCGCAGCGCTGACGTCATCGGCTACTCCCGCTCTGTGATTGGCCCAACCAAAACTATAGCGAGCTGTGATTGGACAGCCACAGGCTGCGAGGGTTCCTATGAAGCGTGCCTAGACCAAACTCTGCAAAGCAAGTATTTGGTCTAGTTCACTAGGCTAACTGAACCCCACTTTGAAAAGAAATTGGTTAAATTGTTAAAAACTGCTTTAGTGTCACTTTAATTGAACAAAGGTGTCTAAAGCAAAACTAAATTCATGAGGCACCTGTTTTCTTTAACTTCCAGAAACAAACACAATCAGACACGCTGAGAGACAACTGGATTTCAACAGAAATAGTAATTAGATTACTTCACACATAAGTTCCAGGAACAGGAATATTTTGCTGATAAAGGTGAACTATTTCAGTGTCACAAATGTTGCATCAGAGATGTTCAAATAGAAAATGTTAAATGTTAGAAATGATTTTATTATTTCATGAAATAAGAAATGGCAACAGTTCAACTGTTTATGGGTTCTTTTTATGTGAAATATACCAAATTTAACATTTAAAAATATTTATGTTTTGCAACAAATTTTCGTGTTTTCTTCTCTAATGCCAAGAGTTGTTTTTTTTGAAAGACAACTTCTTTTTAATATTTCTGAAGATGTTTTACTCCTCATCTGAAGTGCTTTCTCAGGGAAATGTGTTTTTCTTTCCAAGCTTTGTAACTGTTGTAACAAACAGCTTGGAATCCAGCTTTTTATTCCAGTTTAAGCTAAAAAAGCTCCACAGATGAAAGTCAAAGTTTATTAAAAAATCAAGTCAAAATACAGCTGATTAAAATGTTCTAGATTAACCATTTTTTCTTTTAGCCAAAAACTGACCGTTTTGTCTCTTGAATGTAAAAATGTGGTAGGACATAGAAGCAAATGAAACTTGTATTTTTCTTGTTTGAGCCATCAACTTGATAACTTGACAGAGGAATATAATGTGGAAGTTGAAGCCCAAAGGAACAAATACACCATCTAGTGTTTGGCTGCAGTATATGTTTTAAGTCCTGCACCTTCATGTACACAAATGGTGCATTTATCTGAACAGAATAATAAAATGTACATTTTATTTATTAAAAAAAATAGTTTAAAATTACATTAGTCCAAAATGTTTAGTTATAATTAATTTTTTATTTAAAAAACAACTTTTTAGCTAGATCCATGTCCATGTCTCATTTTTAAATATGACGATCATTTTAACTCTGAAGAACAGTTGCAACCTTTCCTAATATTTTAGTGTCTTGCATATTTGTGCAACAGAATGACTAATTTATGAAAAAGACACTAAACAAAAGTTCAAAAACAGAAATTTGCAAAATTTAAAGGTGCATGATGTAAGAATGACATCCTGTGGTCAAATTTGGGTACTGCAGGCCATGGCCATTTCTCAATACTCAAGTACACTAAGCTCTTGTGTACTTGTCAAGTACACTCTTGCCAAGTACATCATAAAGTCCGTTCAACCGAGTATGGGAGGACAAGGACGGCATTTGAAACAGAACCGTCATGGCAGCAAGCGCTGTGTTATGCTACGGTTAAAAAAAACGACCTGAACTGAAAATAAAAGTTAAGTTTGTCCCTTAAATTATTATATTTGTATAATATCTGGTCCACTTTTTATGAAAATTGATAAAATACCAGAAGTTCCCGCTGTTAAATGAAGAAAAAAATCATTTATTTTTCATCAAAACAGAGCTATTTAAGGCAACGCTGCTTTTATTTTGATAGTGGGTTAGCTAATTGGCATTTTGAGGTATTGCAAAGAGTCAGGAAAAAAAACAAACGCACAGCAAATTTTACAGGTTACACACAATTAAATACAATAACAGACAACTTTATATTTACTTATTTAGACTTAATTACTTATATTTTTGATATAAAAACACTATCGTTATGAGCTTTCTCCTCTGCAATTTTCCGTTTGTGGTAAAATGGTTTGCAACGCAATTCATTATGGGATACGTGGCCAGCCCAAGTCCGCTGAAGGATGTATAGACGTATCCTATACAATGGGCGGAGCAATGCCACATCGGGGATCTTTGAGAGTACTTGCAATGATGTGTACTTATTGGAACAGTATTTGAGCCAACATTGATGACGTTTCACAAGTATGTGAGTACACAAGTTCAGACGAGTACGCACATTGAGAAACGGCCCATGTAGCAAAACAAACGGGTTTTCTCTGAGGGAAGCAGGAAGTATGGAGGCGAGACAGATTGTAAACAATGACTACGTCCCTCTTTGGCCTTTTTAAAAGGAGAACAGCTGACAACCCCCTAGCTGAGAAATAAATCTTCCTTCCAGCATGACAGACATTAGACTGTTTTGTGATTATTTCACTGTAGAGTTACTCGTAAGTAATAATCTTACTTATCGTACCTTTAAAATACAGCACTAGAAAACTCTTCCCTTCCTTCCAAAATTCCTTATTTTGCAACTATCAGCACAATATCAGTTTAAACAGACCTGCACATGCTTCAATACACACACACACACACACACACACACACACACACACACTCCTACTCACATTCTATTATAGCTCCTTGAGCCTCTCTGTGGACGGTGGGGTTCATCCGCGGGCCTCAGCATGTGATAAAAGGTCAAGCAGCAGAATAGAATGGCGCTAACCCTCCCAAATGGTACCATCACACAGACATGATTGATCAATTGAATTCTATGGCAGAGAAAAATGTAGGATTAAGTAGAGTATTATACGCACAATGAGTTGAGGCATGATGTTCATTTCAAGTTCATTTCAGCTCCCTCCTGCCACCAGATCAGGCAATCAATAGCGGGCCTTGCATATCATACATCACCCCTCTCCCTCAGAGGGAAGAACATAATCTGCTGCAAATTTAGAATGACAGATTTGTAAGGGAGCTGAGGCTTTCTGGGAATGTGGGAGGAGACCTGCAGACGCTGCAGCCATGGTAGGTGGTGTGTGTGTGTGTGTGTGCATGTGTGTGTGTGGAGGTACGGTCTATAAAGGGTTTAAAGCTTTGCACACAGCGGGAGAAGCGAAGGCATCCTCCTCCCAACAGTCAAGTAATCAGGTCAGGAGTCGGGAGAAAATTCCCGTGTTTGGAGAGTGGGATGATTGAACTAGACTATACAATTTTATTCAGCCTCTTGTCCTCTGTCGCTGCTTCCAAATGGAACCGCATGCTCGGAGAGAATAAAAGCAGTATTGAATTGTAAAAGGGAAATTGTGCTTTAAAAAGCACTCGATTGCAGAGAGCATCAGACTTTTGGGAGAGAAGAAGTGGGGTATGGGGTCTCCTGATGGAATGAAAAACCACTATAATGGGCTTGCTGTTGCATTTATTACTACACACTTGCTGCGACATGTATATCTATGCATGTGACGGTAATCCATCAATTACCTGAGGGCTCTCAGATCATGATGGGTCTAATTCTGAGCATGAAAAACCACGTGTGCTGTAGCCAGTGGCTCACTAAAGCCATTAGGGTGAAGAAAAACTGCACTTCATTTCTTTCCATCCTCAGATCCCCCATAGAGGTACCAACAAATGGCATGAGGGGAATATAAAGTGCATAGCTTGAAGTGAAGGCCAGCTTCCAGGGGTCAGTGTCTCGAATGTTGCTCTTTCTTCTTGTAGATGGTTCAGATGGTTCTGGCCCAAACAGTGATTCTCAGGGTAGCGTGGAGAGTTTACGGAAACACCTAAGGGCAGATGCCTTCACCCAGCAGCAGCTGGAAGCTTTGGACCGGGTCTTCGAACGCCCCTCGTACCCCGACGTCTTCTCAACGCCGGAGCACATCAAACCAGAACAGGTCAGTACAACTTTTCTTTAAAAGATCAGGCAGAAACAAAAATGTCGGGGTCATAAATGTTCCCAAACCGTCTCCAGAAGCAATTAAACAAACGTCTAAAAGGGCTTAACGCTGAACCAGAGTCAGAGCATGCAAAATACTGGAGGGATCACAAGGAAAACTCCCACACCTTATTGATTTTTGAGTGAAAAACACATTCCTTGTACCTGCTGTAATTGAGAATAGCAGAAAAGCAACATTATATTAATCAATATCTAGATTTTTTTTGTTATGTTATTCAGCTGCTGCTTCTTTCTGTTTTTATTTATAAACAGTCATGCAAGTTGCTTTTATTGTCTTTATTGTTGCTCGCATTCATGCTAGATAAAGGAAACATGGCACAGAAGCCTCTTTGTTAAAAACCTCATTACACCAAAGGCTCCCTGAATATGTGGAAAGGACAATTGCATATTGTGAGGTATTGCTTATTACAATAAATAACCGTTATTTACTGTGCTTTCATTATACTATTAAACAACGAGAGACTATTAATTTCTCGCACCAAACTACAAGTCAGACCCATAAAGCAAGAAAAAAAAAGCAGTCACCTAATTGAGTTCATTTTAATTTCTCTCCAATCGGGGCGAATTACGCAGGTGATAAATCAGTGGGACAGGCCTCACCTCCAGAAGAAGGCCTAATTTGCAGCTAATTACAAAACTGATTTCTACTGGAAGATCAATACCAAAACGAATTGGAAATGACTTGCAATCACAAAGAGCGTCAGGGAGAGTATTAAAAGGCAGGAGGGAAAGGTTTAGACTAGAAAAAGGGGTGAGGGTGAGGAAAAGAGAGAGAGCCAGTCCTGAAAAATCAGCTTTAATTTACGGCAATATTAATCAGAGCACTTTCCCTTTGTGGGGTTGCTTTTTTCTTCTTCTTCATGGAAAATGTGGCCCTATTAGCCAGTGTCTGGGTTCTGTAGCGAGGCATTAAAAAGCCATTCTGGAGATGCAAAACTCAATGGATTCACCCCTCCCACACTTCTGCTAGCCATTTGGTCATCCCTTTCAGAGCCATCTTTTCAGTTTTCTCCCTCCTGCCCTTTATCTGCATGATAAAACGTCTGTTTGGCGTCTGAGGCCAGCGAGAATAGAGGAAAACATCCGACATTGTGCCAGCGAACAGTTGTAGCAGACAATTAGAGTTTATCTGTGATAGTGACAGACAAGAGCAGGGTCACAGGCGTCCCCCCCTGTGGGAGCGCGGCCCACTGAACCACTCACACCGGGCTCTGGATAAACATTGTCAACACTCAGACTCCGGAAGTCTCATCTTATTAAAAAAAAAACCTGCTAACATCTGTCGCTGGTGTCTTTGGGGCATTTTTACAAAAAGAGTCTATTTATAGAAAACAGGAAGTGATTGTTTTAGACATTTTTTTTAAATAAAAACTGCTCAGGAAAGTTGCAAAATGATGTTTTGTTTGTTTCGCTGCAGCTTTTACAAAACCAAACCTTTAAGTTCAATGTTTTATCTGAATGTTCTGTGTTCTATAGGCGTTATTAGGAGATAGTTGCAGGTTTGCATAAATAAGATGACCTGAAGTGAAGTGAAAGTTTTTGATAAATTTGAAATTTTGCAACATTTTGCATCATTTCTTGATTTTGCATTTGTTTTTTAAACAGTTGTACAGTATTAACCACATGCAAACAGTTACCAAAAGAAGCACACATGTCATACTCTGTAGTTCCACTCAACTGACAGACCTTAAATCCAGCTAAATGTGAAAATGTGTTGTCTTTTGCAGCCATTTGGATATGCTGAAGTCAGATTTAATGCAAAACACAAGGAAAACAAAAAGTTGCACTCCTGGTTCTCTATGGAGAAACGAGATAAAGACATTTGAAGGTTGTTTTGGCTCCACATTAAAAACAAAAAGACTTGAAAAAGAATGTCTTTCTGAAACAGGACCACATGGTGCGTCTGTAACAAAGCAGAACTGCTTTCTCCCTTGGCTGATCAGGGCTAGGACTGCAGCGGAGCACAAAGGGCCAGCTGACGCCCTGGCTTTTCACTCTCCTCAAAATCCCACTTCCTCTCTGACAATACCAAAATACATTCATGATATGCTTGAACTGCCACCCTGCAGCATCCACACACACACACACACACACTGCTCTGGTCCACATTTATCCCCACGCTGGCCTGTGAGGAGTGTTTAGTGGAGGAGGAGAAAAAGGAGGATTTCCATCTTGGTATTGTTTGGTTGTGTAATGATTCAACTGTCGTTTTCCCAGGCTAATGAGTACTCGCTCCCTGTCCTGAATTCCAGCCTGGACGAAGTCAAGCCCAGCTTATCCTCCAGCGCCAACCCGGACCTGGGCCCCAGCGTGTCACAAAGCTACCCCGTAGGTAAGATCAAGCGCTACACAGTTTGTCTTTATGCCTGCCGAGCCACATCCTCGGCTGAGGGGAGGAGAGGGTCCACCGATGTAAACAAACATTCTAACTGCAACTAGAAATGTGTGACAATAAAGGCAAACCAAACAGTTGAGTGTGAAGACTTTTACTGAGAGCTGAAACGGTGTCCTAAACGCTTTAGCATCTGTCTTCTGTCTGTTTTTGCTGAGCGGGCAGCGCGTTAAGAAAGATTGGGAGCTGTTCAGCCACCGCTGGACAAGGACCTTTGGGCGTCAGCACATCAGAACTATGACTGTTTTCAGGACAAGGTCTCGGTGGGGGAGTATATATTTAAAAAAAAAAAAAAAAAAAATGGCCACCGTGCAGGACTGGCTGCTGCTGCTGCACTGCTCCTGCCATTTGTCCAGCAGGAGACAGTCTGCGTGGCTCAAAGCACGAGTAATGTGCCTCGGTAAATACGCTCTGGCATTTCTGCCGCCTTACTCTAACACCATGATCATTTATTTCGCCCTCCTATCACTCCCTTGCAACCCCCCACCCACTTGCCACCCATTCTCTCCCTTCGGTTGTCTCCTCTCCTTGTCACAGTTAATGACTGCCTGGCTAATTGAAATATTGCTCCGTTGTTGCAGTGTTATTACCAAGAAGAAGGTTAAGTTTACTGAAAGTTTACGATGACTGTCGGGTGCCTGAGATTAATACACACGGCTTTTATTAAAATTCATATAATTATGCAGCGAGCCATCAAAGGCAATGAGTTCTGCGTGGGGGGGTGGGAGGACGGGGGTGATTGAAAATTGCTGCAGCCCTCCTTCTCAAGTGATAGCCAAGCAGTCTTATGAGAAAAAGAAAGAGCCCTGTTCTCATTAATATGTGGGAGGTAGATTTCCCCCCGTAAGGCGGGCCTCCGGAGAAGAAAGGTGTGTGTTTGTCCTTTGTGTACTGATGGCCCCTATAGAAAGCAGGTCTGCAGGCAGCTTTGTTTGCACCTGGGATATTTTAGATGGTCTCTGCAGAAAGGCTCTCCTTACCCCGCCACAGGTGCAAAGAGGAAGAACGCCGGGCTTGTGATCATATCTGGTTGGAAAGCACAGGACTTGCTTTAGCATTAGATAAGTTCACAGGAGGCAAAGAACACAGCACACAGAGGTCAAACTAATGGAACAAACATGGCTCTGACTCACTTGATAATTACTATTTGGTTAGTGGCTCTTCTTGGTTGGTTTTTCCCTCCGTGGCTGCCTGAGTGGATAACGTGTGATATTCAGGTGTGTGGTCTCCCTAATGGCTGAGTATTACAGTTTACTCGCCAAGCGATGAGCTTACCAGAGGAATTTTAAGCCACACGAAAAGTGGCGAATTATCTGCAGCATTTAGGCCGAGATCCAGTTTCAAATTAATCTTTATGGTGGGAAGAACCGGAGAACGCGCTCGTCCTCAAAATGTTTTCCGAACGCCAATTAAAAACGCCGGCACTTATTGATCTTGTTGATTTTATGCCCCTGGAATTAGCATAATCTATTAGAAATGAATGATTCATGAAGAGCTCGTTGCCAGAGATTGGGATTCTCAGTGAAGTGAAAGAGTTGAGAGATAAAAATCTTGTGTGTCCTCTGCTTATCCTATCAGGGCTCAAAAGTACCGCCGGTAAGAAAAGGGTTCAGGGGCACTGTGCACAAATTCAGAGGCAAGAAGCCACTTCCATTAAAAGTGTGTGTGTTTTTTCTTCCTCTCCTCCACATTAATTCTGTATTACCTTCTAAATAGTCCCTCTTACCCCATAAAAACACCAAAGGCTCCCTGAATATGTGGAAAGGACAATTGCATATTGTGAGGTAATTTATATTGTTGATATGGGAAGTCATTTCTTTGATGAATTCTCTTTCGAGAGATGGATTTCATCTCAAGTGCTTCTTATTCTTGTTCAGTCGAACTGCTTAAAATTCAAATAGTGTGGGGCTGTGGGTGAATCTGTGAATAGCAGGAGGAGGAGCTCGGAACTTTTTTTTTTTTTTGCGTATTTTGAGAAATAAATGAGGAGATGGCCTCGATACGGCCAATTGTCCACTAGTTCAAAAGAGTTTTCGGTGTCTTCCTGAAAGTAGTCGGAGCCCATCTGTTTTCTTCACGCTGCTTCAGACTGGAGAGGCTCCTCGAGGCGGTGAGCGGTTTCCCCTCGGGCTTTCAGAGGAAGTTTTACACACCTCCGGTCGATGATTCTGAACACTCGTTGGGCCTGTTAATCGAGGCCCTCGAAAGCCTCGAAACCCATTTTCTCTTCAAGTGTCTGCCTCTTTAAGCTCCTTTGTGTGTTTTTAAACAAAAGCTTCATCCGCTGAATTAAACATTTATTTAAGGTGAGGGTGCTCTCAGGGCCGAGCAGACCACCAAGACCCCAACGACGAACGTGCCACCCCGTGACGCGCGGCCTCTTGACAAACCGTTGGCTTGTCCCCCTCGCAGGGGAACACGGCCGACTCCGAAATTAATGCTCATCTCGTCTTTACAAAAGCAAACTAACCTTTGAGCACACATTTGATAATGAATGACTTTCAGCTCGCGTTTGGGGAATTAAAGCAATTTGGCTCGACAAACATTCTTTACTTAGTTGTAATTAATTAGGGTTGGAGATTTTTTGGCTGGTGATAAATTGCACCATTCTGCGTATTGCCCCGAAAATGGAGGTCAAAGATTTTTGGTTGTTGTTGAAGCAAACATGAAGGTGTCCCTGTCATGCTAAATTTAATACTCTTGCAAGCAAAAGAGTTAAACGACTTTGTTCGTGTGCCAAATAAAGAGAAGGTCACCTCGCCTTTTCTGTTTGTGGAAGAAATGGAGTTGGTGTCAGCTGCATAAGCTGGATTCAGTCTTTTTTTGTTGTTGTAAAATTACTAAGGATGTTTTCAGCTACTCTGTCGTATCCTGCTCAGACCCAAAGCAATCCCGGCCTCTGCAGTCAGATACTTCCAGCGGGGAAGGAAGAGAGCTGTATTCCCAGCTCGGCTGCTACCGCCACTTCTCAATTTAAGGCAGAAATCAACAGGCTTTTGTAACAGCAAACCAAAAAATCTTTCAATTGATTTTTGCAGAGGAGAGAAGAGGGGGGTAAAAAGAGGGCAAAGGAAAATAAATAGCTTGATTTGCTGGCGTTCAATCTAAGGGGGCCGTCAGAGGAAGCAGACAATATAAAGAAGGCCATCTTTTAATGAGAATCTCAACACACATCTCTGTTGTAAAAACAACAAAGGCTAGGAAGCAGCTAATGAGGCTATCATTGCTGTACAGAGGGTTCTGCGAATGTGCTCCTCTCTGAAAGAGGCTTTAAAGGGGACATAAAGCAGCAGTCACAGAGCTGCTGGCAGTCACCACCAACGGGTTTTACAAAACAGAACTCAGCGGTGGCCGATACGCAGAAATCAGTGAATTTTATCTTAGCAAACATTCTAAAGGACGTCTGACTGGTGCTACTTAAGGTCAGTGTGGAAAATGAAGTTTCCAATGAAGTTGAACAGATTGATCTTCTGATTTGATGCAGTGGATGGAAATCAGGTTGAGTATCGATGAAGCGACGCATCCAAATGAACTCTTCTTTCTCATTTACTGATTTTTTTAACATCCTTTTTTTTGTTGTTGCATACAGATTTGGTGAAAGAGACAAATACATTTAAGTAATTAGATGTTGCCTCTTGGCTTTATTACATAACTGGATTCTATCAAAGTCAAAACTTCTGATTTTACTGAACATGCATGATCGTTGTGGATGCTGAAATAATAAAAACCACAGGGGTCAGTGTTTGCAGCCTGACAATGGTGACCCTTGTCTACACAAACACACACAATGGCTTCACCCCCGCTGGACCCCCCACTACAGTACTCCCACGGCTCCCTTTGACTCATGTGCACTGGCTTGTGGCTGACTAATTCTTACTATTAATGAAAGGTCCAGTGTGACCTCACTCTTCTCTGTAAAGCCTGTTTAAGTCAGAGCACTTGACTCTGGGCGTTTTAACAGAAAAGACTCGTTTCATATCCGAGTTAAACTTTCCTTCATTGAACTGAAAAATCGAACAACTTTTAGACCTTTCTGCAGCAAGGACCTGGTTTTATCTTAGAAGTGCATTTAAATGCTACATTATAGTAAAGTATTACTGTTGTGGTTGATCATTTGTAATGATTGTGTGGTTTCGAGGTGAAGGACCCAAAAGCAGCTAATGGAGATAGAGAACATAACCCAAACTAAAAGAGCTGCAGAAGTGTGTGAAACTTAAACTTGGTAAAAACAACAAAACCAGACTTGGTACTTTGGGAAATATTTACTGACGTTTAAAGTGAGGAAATCAGCTAATTGAAAATGACTGAAGAACAGCAAGGGCCGTATATACTGAGGGCAATTATCTGTAAATGAGAAGCAGGAGTGCTGATGAGGAACCAGGATCAGGTGTGCCGAGGAAACGAGAGGAAAACTAAATCAGGATCAATCCAAATCAAAACATAAATCCAAAGGAAACAAACCAGAATGTTCCATTGCGATGCTTTATATTTGATTTTAAAAAAAGGAATATTTCTTTGAAAAAATTTGAAATGCACAATAATTACAGTTTTGAATCCATAAACCTGGTTATTTGATCTGATTTGTGCTTCTATAACTGGAGTTTAGTACAAAACAACTTTTGTTAAGATGATCTCATTTATAACTGTACTTCTACACCTTGGAGGTAAAATGCAGTGTGTTGTTTTCTTGGTGCTGAAGGAAGCATAAACATTATATTTTCATGTGATTTGTGTACTTTATCATCCAGACTGATAAACTCTCTAAACAGGTTCAAATGAAGAGGACTTTTGAATAAAGAGAAATGTTTAAATTGTAATAATGTATATGATGGACTCTAATAATTCAACCAGACTCTTTATGCTTCAAATACAGACTTTATAAACTATTAAAATATAAAAGCACTTTAAAAAATACCTCAGATTTACAATGTGTGATGAGAGCGATCTTTTTTTACATGTCTGTCTTACACACACACACACACACACACACACACACGGATAAAATACTGAGTACTTTTCTGTAAAGAAAGAAGAATGCACACAGGTCCTAGCCTAGTGAACTAGACCAAATTCTTGCTTTGCAGAGTTTGGTCTAGGCATGCTTCAGCTGTGGCTGTCCAATCACAGCTCGCTATAGTTTTGGTTGGGCCAATCACAGCACTCTATATTTTGGGCCAATCACAGAGCGGGAGTAGCCGATGACGTCAGCACTGCGGCCGCGAACCCAAGCAACATGGCGGCAACGCAGGAACCATGTTCGTTTGAAACGGCTTTGTCATCAACATTGGATTATTTAGACTCCAACGTGCATAAGTCTGTCGGCTATACTTAGCGGCTTCTTATTTTTATCAAACAAAGTAGTGCAATGTCCCAGTACACCTGATATTCACGTGTTTTTCATACAAAAACGACAGAAGTCATTGATGTTGGACGCCATTAATGCCTCCCGCCTTTCCGTCGCTGTGATTACGTCACGTTGTTCGTTACTCTGATTGGTCCTAGCGCTATCCAATTGCGTGCTGACATTTTGAAAGACAACCGTAGATCCCGCCTCACAACTGAGAGCCGTCAATGGTTCGTGGCCAGACTATATATACACATATATAGGATGGCTTGCCAGGCTACACAGGTCCCTGAAATAACTTTTTCATTGTGCTACAAAAATTACGACATAAGCCGATGATGATGGTACCCCTAAAAAGCCTGAAACTAATGTGACCAAATGTCTAACTAAGGTAATTAGCATCACAGGTGTCTTCAGCCTTGTAATCAGTCAGTCTAACTACGTCAAAGGAAAGGTAGTCACAGTGCTGTTTGGTGTCATGGTGTGTACCTCACTGAACATGCTCCACAGAAAGCTAAGATTAGCTGCTCAGTAATAAAACAGCTAAGGATGGTGTTGTCTCAGGAGATTATTGGCCAGTGTATCAAGGGTAAAGGTTAGAAGAGCATCTCCAAGCAGCTTCATGTTCCTTTATACAGGTGGACATATTAGAGGTTTAACGTCCATGGGACTGTTGACTACCTTCCAGGATCTGGACACAAAAGGGAAAACTGACGACTAGTTCAAGTGACAAAATAGTAACTAAAGAGCCCAGAAGAGTCTCCAAAGTGATTAGAGGTGAACATCAGTGTCAGGTTATATTTACCAGAGGTCAATGACAACAAGAAGAACATCACTTCTGCGAACCAATCATGAAAAGCAGCAGTTCTGTGTTCACTGATGTGAAAATGTTGCATACAGCACACGTAATGCATGAAACTAAAACTAATGCAGGGAAAAACAAAGAAAGAATCCTGGATTATTAAAAGTCTGTTTTATTTTACTTTATTGATTCCAAAGTGAAGAAATTCAATTGACATGACAGCATGCACAAAAGAATAGAGAACATGTTAATGACACACATAGACAGTAAAATAACAGAAATACAAATACAGCTTGTGTTACAGGTTAATGTGATGAAAGACTAAACTAAACTATGGAGTTGTACAGCTGGGAGAATAGGATTCTTTATTCAAACTGTTGTAGAATAAACCAACTCTTAAAAAAATAAATGAACAGGCAAATCTGCTGTTATAATGTGTTTAGAGAACTTTAATATGCAGAGAGCACAAGCAGGCAGAGGGTGAAGGAGACACTTCAGTGCAGAAACTTGTGAAAATATAAAACAAAAATCCAAACAGAACAAAATCAATCCAACCAAAGCTGGGCTGGAGCTAGAAATTAGGAAACAATGTAATGAAGTGTCAAACGCTAAAGAAACCAGATATAAACTAAAGGATGTCATCAGAAGCAAATAAAAGAAATAAAATGATCTCACAGAAAAATGCAACCACGGAATAAGTTTTACTAAATAAAACTGTACAGGCTGTGGAGGGCAAAGGAAAATAACAACTACATAGAATCAAGTCAAACCAAAAAAGACATTAAACAAAATCAGGAGAAATAATCAAACCTTTAATAAAAAGTGACTAAATATAAAACTCAAAAACCAAAAGTTACTTCAATTTACCCTCAAGATAAAGAAGAGCTACCGTTTCTTTGCTTGTATTTTTTTTTTTTTTTTCATAAAGGCAGTGACATGGACAACTGTTATCCTGTAGCGTTACAGTGCATTTTCCCCTTTAGTTCCTCATTAAAGCTCTATTTGTAGACGAGCTCCTCTCTGAGTCTGAGTGACCCTCACACAGCTGACAGCATAGCGGGGGCCTCTCTTACCCCGGCCGCGGTGTAGATTGGGTTTACGTGCTGCGGTCCAAATGTCCCTGTGGCCAGCGAGGACAGCCCAACCGTCACTCTCAATTACAGAGCTGCATATCTGCAGCAGGACAATTGATGCTCTGCAGAGGGACCTGCATAGTGCTCCGACTAAAGGCTGTTATATGTAGACGAGTTTGCACTGGTTATGTGTTAAACTGGTTTTATTCATGCAAACTGAGGCTTACTGGTTCAAATCTGGAGCTGCAAGATTGTCTTGTTCATCGTAAACAGCTGACTGACTTGTGGTGGTTGTGATGAGACGTAGTGAATTTACTGTAAATATGTTCAGCGCTAGATTGTATCGTCACAAGAGCTAGTTTACAATTTTACTGAGTCTACTGCAGCAGATACATCATTATTCTATTGCTGACTTATTGTTTTGTTTGATGTTTAAAACATAACTTTTATTTTAAGGGAAAAGCTTGACTTAAGTAATTTTATAATTGTGCGTGTGTGTGTGTGTGTGTGTGTGTGTGTGTGTGTGTGTGTGTGTGTGTGTGTGTGTGTGTGTGTGTGTGTGTGTGCAGGTCGGGATATGGCCAACACAACCTTACCTGGATACCCCCCTCACGTCCCCCCCACAGGCCAGGGCAGCTACCCAACCTCTACGCTCGCTGGAATGGTTCCTGGTGAGTCTGGAAAAACAAAAACCTCTTTTCTGCTTCATGCTGTGATTATTCTGTCACATCAGCCTCAAACCCAACACGGGCCAAAGCTGGAAGTCAGAGTGAGGACACTTTAATAGGAAATCATGCAAAAAGGTGATGAATATTGACCTGCAGATTATGAAGGGCACGTTTCCTTGTATTAGCCTTCTCGTGTGTTTATTATTGAATTAGACTAGCTGGATCAGAGGAGGAAGACAGGACAGTCGTTTATGTCCCTGCATGAATGCTCTCTTTTGCTGCAGAAACAGCAGCACGGCCTCTATAGCACACCCTTTCTCCTCCTGATCTGCATTTGAAGATAATCACACACCGTAAAGGGTCAAAAATCAGACACAGGAGCATGGTAAATATCTAAATGTAAGACTTTTTGAGGTCAGTGGCGGCCCCAGAAAAGTTTCATAGGGGTGGCCATGGGGCCTGAGAAAAGTTTTGGGTGGCATGCCAAATTTTTCATTAAAACAAAACAAAACAATATGCGTCCAACACACTTACATCAAATTTGAGAAACACAAAAATTTTAGAAAAAGACATTTGAAACAGTTATTTGATATGTTGTTTCAACATTTATTCTCTTTAACATCCACAAAAACTATGATGATTAAAACTTTTGTTTTGAAAATGGTGAGGAGCAGCGACATAAACATTTTTTTTAATTCTGATTATTTATTCAATAAATGTATAAGTTTTATAGGGTTTTACATGTCTTCATTAAATAAGACACATTTATTTATCATTAATGAACATTAGTATGACTTATTAAAGAACACTGGTCTTCCCTGGAGTGGCCAATGGTGTGTGATTCAAACAAGCTCCACTCTTATTTTTTAGTGTAGAAAGCCAAAATGCAACTTTTTGAGAAAGGACAATGTCATAACCTATGACCCACATTGTCAAAGTGATACATATTTGACTCATTATTGAGGGGAACTAGACGAGGAACCTGTAACAAAGCAAAGAAAGGAGTAGGCATAGAACCAGGTCCTAGATCTGAGACTAGAAACTAGGCAAAGAAGCAGGAAGTAGATTTAGAGCCAGGAGAAAACCAGCAGTGAGAACCAGCAGTTGGTGGGACAACTTTGTTAATTGGACAATGAATGGAGCCGTGTCCCTTCCTTCAGCCAAGGTCCTCGCTGAATGCTGTGCCTGAAAAGCGTCCATTATGTCTGGGTATTTGGACTGGCACAACTCCCAGTGGACAGGGTCCTCCTCTTCTGTGGTTTTAAAGTGAAACAAAGTTCCACTTGGTCATCATCGGTCCACACAAATGACTCACTCCTTGTTCTTTGTATTCCTCCTCCTCCTCCTCTTCTTTGGTTTACAGTTAGTAGCCAGGGTGCAAGTGGTCCTGTTTTTGATGCATTTTTGGTGTGGTGCTGCAGCTCTACATACAAGCCCGGCATAGTTATTACAGTGTTTAAGATTAGGCTGTTTTGCACCTTATTATTTTTTTTTTTTTTTGAAATGACAGAAAAATGGATCATTTAAGAAAAAACTTTGTGTCATTGTGTATGGCCTGTGTTATGTTGCACTGGGCAATGAGCACGTTTTGGTGCCGAGTTTAACTCATCAGTAAACTTTGTGCATACATTTAGTACGTTTATTTGGTTATGATATGCTTATGAGAAGTTTAAAGCATGAAATATGACAAAAGTAAAAAAAATTTAAAACCTAGTTTCTAAAACTATTCATTGGCCAATATAAATAGAACGACTATAATAATCAGATTTATTTGAATAACTATTTTACTGTAGCAAGTAAATATAATTGGCCCTTACCACCTGTAGATCCTCCACTAAAGGGCAGTAGACATGTATAGGAGTAGATATGGCAGGTATCTGGTGAATGTACTAATCCTGATACTCCATCTGGACACTTTGGGCTGCAAGTGGTTTGATGCAAATATGTAACAGTGGTCTACTGCAGGGGCTAAACTTTAAATATGAGAAAATCAGTTGCAATGCATTCAAATGATGTGTGTTTGTGCAGTTATTTAGAGATTTTTGTCTTTTTTTCTAAGTTCCGCTATTAGATGCATCTCAGCTAAACTTTTTATCAATAATCTAAAATATTCTTTCTTTACTTGTTTTCATTGTGATTCTTAGAACTGAATTTCTAACATTATGCACCAGGTTAATTCAGATCAAATTTACTTCCCATTAAAATAAATAGTACTTTTGTTCAGTGACTTACAAATGATCTATTATTATTGATTTTATCATCTGAAAATGATCTTTTTTCTGCAAACAGCTGAGTCTGTTTAACAACTACCAGTAAAAAGCAAAAGCAGACACGATAGCCCCCCGCTGCAGTCGGCCTTTATGTTCGGATTTGGTTTGATAAAACTATTAAATCATGTGGGAGGAGGAGAGTCTAGTCAAACCCGCTTTTACCTTCCATTTGTTCTCCTGTGGCAAAAAAAGAGCAGAGTCAGAGATGAGCACCCTAATCCTTTGCCTCGTGGTCATGTGTTACAACCAGCTCTCCCTACACACAACCACTAAGTTTTAGTGACAGGAGCAAAACACTGTTAAAGCAAAAGCATTTCTCAGCAGGCTCGTATAAAACCCAGCCTTTACTGGCTCGTAAAAGAAAGAAACATGTTAAACCAACAACAGTGCTTGCTGACGCGCTCCAAGTTACTTCCCCTGCAATGAAAGTCTGTTGGAAAAAGCGCTGAAGGAGTTTGCAGATTGGAGACGTTAAATTCCTGTAAGAAAGGTGGTGGGATTTATAGCAGCAGATCAAAAATGTATGCATGAAACTGTTTATTACCACTCTGTATTTATTAGACTGGTTTGGAAGATGCCCGAGGAAGAAGAATGGGCAGATATCCATAAATGGGACAGGGAAAGCCGCCTCCAGTGTCACATCCTGTATTGTTCAGTGTTGCATAACTTAAGTGAAATGAAAAAGAAATAAATTACTTGCTTGGCTGGTTGCACATTGATGACTATCATTCCCCGCCTTAAATTGCATCCTGTTTTGAATGATGAGAGGCGGCTGCACGTGAAGTGGTTAGGGCTTGATGCATTGAAATGCTAATTGATTTGTTGTTTTGTTTTGCAGGGAGCGAGTTTTCGGGGAACCCCTACAGTCATCCGCAGTACACAACCTACAACGAAGCCTGGCGATTCAGCAATCCAGCATTACTAAGTGAGTTGAACCAGAGCTAGTATAGTTCTTAACCCTACAGAGCGTCACATGACACTGTAGTTACACTAATGTCTCACTGCGCTGAGACGTTGGGGACAAACTGAGAATGATTTTTCAGAATGAGTCTCTAGAATGTTCATGAAGGTTTTCCATGTCCTCACTTGAGTCAAACTCAAGTCATCATAAGCATTTGGAACTCATCTTGAACTCCTCAAGATGTTTTCTGCGATTCAGACAGTGAAAAACAAATCATAGGTTCTGGAGGAGTTATGAAGCTAAGCTGTGATTGACTGGAGACAGAAAGAGTAGCTGAGACAAAATTGGTAATAAAATTTGGGTAAATTGAAGAACAATTAAAGGTCAACTTCAATGAAAAACATTTTTTATTCATTATTTCTGATTATAATCCGTCACTCTGAGTTTTTCATGCAGGCTGAAAATGAAAATAGTCTCCTACACCTATCTCCTGCATTAGCTTCTGATAGAAAACAGACAGTGAAACTTGGTTTAACGTGCAGGAAACAGCAGAGAACATCTCAGCTAGTAGAAGCTAACCGTTAGCATTAGCAAATCCACCACACAGCAGAACTCCTCCAGGCTTGTGTTTTGTGGAGATAAAACATCAACGTTGCAGAGTAAACAGAGTCAGTGGTAGAGTCACGTTGCTGTCCCCCCCCCCCCCCCCCCCGTATGACTTGAAAGACAATCATTTCTAGTAGACTACTGCAAATGTATTAGAAAATGAGTAAAGTTGACCTTTAAGAGACAATTAATGCACTTTGTGACTAAATTATGACAAAAATATTTGCTCACATTTGTCATTTGTTACACCTTATTCAGAGTTTTGAGATGCCTAAAAATGTCAGTTCTGCATGATTCTAACTGAAAATTTGCTCATTTTCCTCATTATTTTGACTAGTTGGCCCAGTGAGACATGAGTCATATTGTTTGTTCACTAAAATAGTGTTTTAGTATTTTAATGCTGAGATTATTTTTGTTTGACAGCAAATTAAATCAAACCTGGGTTAGAACACTTTATTATTTTTGTGAAAACAAAATTATTTCCATGTTTTTCTTAGAAACCTCTAATCAGAGTTGTTGGCCTTTTGCTTGTGACTCTGCTTTAAGCCTCAGAGCTCATCGTGTACATCTTTTAGGACAGCTTTCATAATATTTCATCTTACATTAAATCACATAGAAACACACAAAGAGTATGACTATATTTATAAATATTCTTGCATACATGATTGGCAAACCATAGTTTATAAAATCTGTCAACAATCTTACTTAAGACATGATCTTGTCACTTTTCTATTATGCAGGCAAATATTGTAGCTTTTTATTATTAGGCTTAATTTAAAGGTGTGGTTCAATGAAAAACATTTTTTATTATTATTTCTGATTATAAGCAGTCACTGAGTTTTTCATGCAGGCTGAACATGAAAACAGTCTCCTACACCTATCTCCTGCATTAGCTTCTGATAGAAAATAGATGGTGAAACTCTAGGATTAGAAAATCCTGACAGCGTGACATCATGCTGTCACTGAACATTCATGGTCTCACCCATCTTGACTCACGACAGGGAAGGTTGTTGTTGGTTTAGCGTCCAGGAAACAGCAGAGAACATCTTGACTAGTAGAAGCTAACCGTTAGCATTAGCAACTCCACCACAGCAGAACTCCTCCAGGCTTGTGTTATTTGTGGAGATAAAACATCAACGCTGCAGATCAAACAGGGTCAGTGGTAGAGTCACGTTGCTGTTAGCCAATCAGAGGAGAGATGCCAAAATATCAGGAAATAAGACTCCAGATCCTGTCGTCTGAAGCTCTCCTCTGATCTGGCAATCTTCTAGATCCTGAAACAGATGCACCAGGGATTTTTGTACCCAGAGTACAACTTACAAGGCATTCAGTAAAGACCACTGCAAATGTATTGATTAATCAAGTGAACCGCATCTTTAAAGTAATCAACTGTACATTCTAACCCTATTTTTTTTTTTCAAATCAAGTAATTGGTTATAGATGAGTATAGTCAGCAGCTTATTAATTATCATTTTAGGTCTAAACCTTCCTAAACAACAAATGAATTTATCAAATGAAAGAAAAAAAGAACCGTATCTTAGTGAATTCCAGCAGTAATTGTTATTTGTAAATTTCTGACTCTCCTTCCATCATTGTTGCTGTGAGGCTGTGTGTTAGTGGATTGCTGGAGTTATTCCCAGACGTAATTCCCAACACTGTCAGTTAGAAACTTTTATTTTCTCCCTCTGTTTTGTAAAGTTCAGATAGTTCAGTCTAAAACTAATGACATCTGCTTTTCATGATCTTCCTTTGTGTCAAATGACAAAAAAGGCAAATGATCAACAACTGTTAGCAACTTTATAAAAGAAACGAGTAAAGACTATATTTGTTGTTTCAAATGGTTCATTCTTCTGTTAACTTTCAGGTTCCCCTTATTATTATAGTGCCGCATCGAGAGGCTCCGCCCCTCCCACTGCTGCCACTGCCTATGACCGTCACTAGTTACCATGGAAACCAAATCAACCTGCAGGACCATGGCCTCAGCCTCCATATTGCCCCGGTGTGAGCAGCACGGTCCACTGGACACTGAGCAGCAGCAGCAGCAGCATAAAATGTTCCCGACTCACTCACTCACACATAAAAAACAAAAAAAACAGAAGAAACTTTTTGAGATTCAAGATGACTGCTGTTCTTTCTGATTGCAGCTTTTTCTTCTTTTTTTTGGACACTCAAAGCAAAGAATAAATAAATAAATCTGAAACACATAATAATGGACGCTGAATAATTCTTCTCATGATTAAAGTTGTGGCTAATTGCAGCGGGCTTAGAGGATAAAAAAATGAAAACAGAATTTATTTCCCCTCCTGCAGCGTCACACTTTAATCCGGCGGTGGATCAATACTGTACATTCCTCTTCTGGATGGGTCTCAGAGGAGACACTGTCCAGAGCTTGAGATGTATCCGCACTCGTTTTTTTGTTGTTGTTCTTTTCTTTTTCCATTTGTCTCGGTTGGAAATGCAGAAATGGGAGATCAGCTGTTGTTTTTTTATTTTTTGACCAAACCTTCAGCATGAGTACATCGATCGCTTCTGATGCCATGAGATTAGGACATGCTCTCTGTGATACACAATCAACATGTAAAAAATGAAAATGATCAGTTTGAGTTCAGAAGGAGCCACATTATTATAGCGCCGTAGCTCCGTCTTTGCAAGGTTCAAGTAACTATATCCTTAAGATGATTTCTTATTTCATTTTTATAATTAGTGATGACTAAATTAAATGGCAGACTGCTTGGCTAGTGTTTGACTGTTTGTCAGGAATCTGAAGTTAATCAGGCAAAACCTTTGAGTGTTTTTTTTTGTGTTCATTTTTGCACTATTTTTGAAGGTTTGCAACACTGGACTGTTAATATGCAGAAAAATGTGCATTTTTGTTTAATCTGACACGTAAACTGACTGTAATCTAATGTCTCAATCTGAAAAGGCACTTCCAGTCTTACGGTTCCTGTAATCCAAGGCCCATCGTGTCACTGACTTGACGTGCACTATACTACTTTGTGTTCTCACAGCCTCGTATTTTAGTTTCTTAAGTCTTTGGCATTCAAACACTCATTAATACGAAAGGATTTAATAGCCATTCCAAGTCTAACCGCGATCACGATTCGTCTGATTTGTTAACAGAAGTGTTTGGGTTCACTCTGATAGGATGATTCTGACAACTAAAGCAGGGCGATGGTTTCAGCTAAATGCCTTAAACATGTTCCCTCTCAACTTTAGCTCCCTCATGTTTCAGGCCGAGTCATGTCTGAGGAGGAAAGCTGGAATAATTACGTTTCTTCATCTGTCAAGTGAATGTATTTGCGTTTGCCAAAGACTTAGTTCTTGTTCATGTTTATTTACAGGCTGCCAATATGCATCATGAGCAGTGTTATTATTATTATTATTATTATTATTATTATTATTATTATACGATAAAGCCCAAAATGTTGATGAAGTAATTGTATAAATTCTATGCAGTGCAGAGATGGTCATATGCATATTCAGCTGTAAACCTAAAGGTAGGTGGAGTTTATTTAATGTTATGTTATTTACAAATTTTGTAGAAA
Source organism: Aphyosemion australe (assembly GCA_006937985.1). Classification (NCBI taxonomy): domain Eukaryota; kingdom Metazoa; phylum Chordata; class Actinopteri; order Cyprinodontiformes; family Nothobranchiidae; genus Aphyosemion; species Aphyosemion australe. The sequence continues at coordinate 285,465 of SSNS01000268.1, read as the reverse complement.
CATTTTTTTGTTTGTTTGTTTATGTGTGATGTGAAGACACTTCTCTGTAAATACAGCAAGGAAAAAAATGTCTTTCATGTTCATGGGTATTATCACTTTCATTATGCTGGTATCACTTGTACAATAATAAAAGTGTCTGAAATCTTTTATGCAAAACGTCTGCATGTTGTGTCTGACTGAAGCTGCAGCAATATATCCAACCGACTCTCTAATTCATTCATTCTGGAGTCTCATTGGCTTTAAACATTTAGTGTAAATGATCATTTTCACTTTTTATATGGATTTTAATAGAAATACAATTAAATATTCCCTAAGCACAAGACACAATGTTGGCTAACATATAAAAATGTTCAAATAATTATAATAAAACATTAAAAATGGACATTTAAATAAGTAATTGTTATTCTCTGAGTTGTAGTTTTTGCGAATTTCCAATATTTGAACGTTTCACTAATGTTCACTTAAATTATGTAATTTCACAAGCTATCATCACTATCATCTTTATTTATAAAGCATTTTTCAGTTGCCAAAAGGCAAACCAAAGTGTTATACACACACAAAAAATTGAAAACATCATTGACCCAATCAAGGGCCCACAATATATAAATTAAGACAAAAGCAGGCGATAAAACCAAATATGATAGTAAAAAAGAGATTAACAATGAATAAGAACTGGCTAAAATATCTAAAAATACAGCTAATTCACATGCTGAGCGAACGCCACAGTATAAAAGTGAGTCTTCATCTGACTCTTAACCGGCAGTGAGGGTGCTTGTCTGACCGTGAGTGGAAGGTCATTCCACAGCTTAGGGGCCAAAACTGAGAAGGCCCTGCCCCCTCTGGTCAAGCACCTCACCCGTGGAACGACCAGCAAGACTTGCTGTGATGACCTAAGTGCACGTGATGGGACATATCGTGTGAGAAGATCAGAAAAATAGCGCAGAGCACAGCCCTGCAGAGACTTGTAAACAAAGACAAGTATCTTAAAGCGTACCCTGAATGAAACTGGAAGCCAATGGAGATGGGCCAAAACAGGCGTGATATGCTCCCGCTTTCTGACTATGATAATTGTATTAAATTTACTCAGTTGTTTTGCCATATTAAATATTTTTAGTCCCTATAACTTATTAAAGCATGCACTTAAGCTAACTGGGAAATAAATACAATTAAATGAAAAATTTGAACATTTGAATAAAAGTTTAACTTTATTGTTATTAGAGTCACAAATTCATTTAAAAAATGCAAAAAAGAAAAAAAGTACTTGTTTTGTCCCACAGTGAACATTAAAGCAGGGGTTCCCAAAAATGTTTTCTTTGAGAACCCCCTGGCTCATGTCCAAGAGAACTCCTACAAGCATAAACACATTAAATGTGATAATTTACAAACTTTATACAGACATACAGAGTTCTAACTTTTATATGGAGGTCTGATTATACTGTAGGATGTGTTATTTAGATTTTATAAATGTAATTTTTACAAATAAAATCTTTCTAACCTCACAATCTCAGCAAAGACAAAATTGTGGGGACCCCTGTATTAAATCATTGACTTAAACATTATTATTATTATTATTATTATTATTATTATTATTATTATTATTATTATTATTATTATTATTATTATATAAATAAAAGGTTTTAAGGAGCAGCTACCATAACTAATGTCAAAGCAGTCACATCAGAAAACAGAAACTTTATAAATTTGTGGGGAAAAACAAAAAGACACCAAAGTGGAATTTACTGTTTACAGAGTTAATTGTTATAATTTTTCTGTCTTTATTCATTTTAACTAAAATAACTAAAACTGATGAACTGTGAAGGAAGTGAGCTAGGACTGAACTTTGACCCCTAATGAAATATTTACAAAGTAGAGATTTGCCCTTTATGTCGTTAGAGTCAAACTTTTAACTTAAATATAAATCAGTTTATTGCTGTTCATCACATTTTAGCATTAAAACACTATATATATATATATATATATATATATATAAATTTTTCCAAGTACATAATAAAACATAATAAAAAAACAACTTTGCCTGAGACAACAAACACCCTCTTCTGCAGAAACAAACCCACACTACGTTCTAAAACCCATTACCTATTTTCAGATGTTTCTTTTTCAGCTAAAGACCACGTAGCAGAGAGAAGCTACAGTGAGAATGCCTCTGAATGTTTTCTCCATGATTTGGATCACTGAGCAGCACATAAAGTGTTTAACCTTTCCTCGCTTTGTAAAGCTGAATTAATTTTTCTAGCTGCGCGCTTGAATTCAATTTGTGCTAAGTTGCAGGGAGAGATTTATGCATAAAATCCCTCTCAGAGCTTCTTTTCACCCTTTCTTTGCTCAGTAATCCCTCTGCCACCGGCGCCTTGTATGACTTAGTTATACGATTATTGATTTATAACAAGTGGACACTGCTCTGATTAGAATGCTGTGATTTGCAAAGGCTTTGGGCGGCGTGAGTGCACAATAAGGCAGCATGTACATTTGAATTAATGTCAGCTATAAAGTGGGACTGCAGCTCAAACTGCCATTTTTTTTTTGTTTAAATGCCAGAAAAGAGAGTTTATTTACTTCTCTAAAACAAACCTGGATGCATCTGAGGTGTCAAAATGAGTCTTTTTCTCTGCTTTCTAATTCAATTTCCCTTCCTTTGTGTGTTTCTCAGCTCCCCCATGAAGCATCAAAGCTGATGTTCTGTCAGCCTGGAACTGTCGTGTACGTTTGTCATTCACAGGCCTGGTTAAAGAGGAGAATTCCCACAAGTGAAATTATTCTATGTGGAAACTTCTTCTTTTTTGTCACTTTCCCGTCCAAATTGGCATTTCTGGCTCTCTCTTCTGAAACCAATAAACTGGGAAACTGAATGTTTCTGTCAATCAAGCTCAAACGGACTGCAGCTTGCCAGATGACAGCAGCATCAGCTGCTTGGTAAATATATAAATATAAATGTTTCTATGGTTCTTTTGCATCAAACACCCGTGATTTTATCTTTAAAAACACAAAAGTAAAAGTGCAATGCAGCAGAAATCAAATAAAGGATTTATAAAAAACTAGGCCACTAATTAACTTAAAGTCCAAATGTTGATTTATTACACATTTTTGGACAAGAATGTTTAATTTATTTGAAAGACAGACATAAATGTGGCTTTCTGTAAGTGTGTCTTGTCTTCTGTGCAGCTTTGGAGCTCGCTGTCTAAAAGAGATTAATGTTTTAGTTTCATTTGATGCAGGGTAATCCCATTTATCTATGGACCATAAACTTTGCATTCATAAAGAAAAATAATCAAATCAGGATTAAAAGTTGCACAAGATAAAAAAAAGTTATACAAGATTTTTTTTTTCTTTTCTAACATGTCTTCTCACAAAAGGATAAATAAAATAAAATATACTTTGAAGTATTTGTTCCCAATGAAATCAGGGAATTATCAAAATCACAAATTATTCAAGAGGAAATGTCTGAGTTGCAGAGAAAAAATAACATTCCAGGTATGTTTCTGGGCTCTCCCTTAGAGATAGGGTGAGAAGCTCAGCCATCCAGCAGGGGCTTGGAGTAGATCCGCTGCTTCTCCACATCGAGAGGAGCCAGCTGGCCAAAGAGGCTGGGGAGAGGGAAGTCTGGGCCTCCTTGCTTAGGCTGCTGCCCCATGGATGGATGGATGGATGGATGGATGGATGGATGGATGGATGGATGGATGGATGGATGGATGGATGGATGGATGGATGGATGGATGGATGGATGGATGGATGGATTTTTAAACAAAAATAGTTGTGTAAGAAATCATCTGGGATGATCTTTGCAAAAAAGTAAAATATTTCATGTAAAACTTGATTCTGAACAAATTAATTTAAAAGAAAAAAGCAAGAAACACGAGTAAGTTCTGTGTTTTTGAGTTAAAATACAGCTGTGACAGCAATTAAGTCCCATTAGAGAATCTCATAACTCCAAACCAAACTGCTGACCTTTGGAGCCGCTCCACGCCCACTAACGTCTCTTTCTGTGTTATCTGTGAATGTGTGGCTGCAATTGAAATATAATTTGGTTACTGGTGTGTCAAATGTACAATAAATCCTCAGGATGTTATCATTTGTGGTGACACTGGAAAAGGACAGCGAGAACAGGGGCGGGGAGGGAGAAAGGGTGAGAATGCTTTCTCCCTATCATCAGCGTGTCATCCCAGCGCTGGTTGTGAAGAGAGGGAATGGATCTGCTGCTTTATGTGCTGTATCTAATTGGATATGGCAATATATAATATGATTCTCCAGTATTCATCAATTCCTGTGTTAGACCTGTTTGCGTGGCCGTGTCAGAGGGGCAGCCCGGCTTGTTATGATGCGTGAGCGGCAATTATGAGGTCATTTTTGACTCTGGCTGTGTGAGGCCATCCAGAGGATACTTGAAGGGAGGTTCCTAATGAGCGAGCATTGATTGATTGGACGTAATAAGTGCCCTGCTTGACGGAAAGTGAGCGTGAGGAAAAACAGGGGAGTTGGTGGGGGTTGGATGACAGTAAATTTCCAAAAGCAGCAAATGAGCGACTGTTAGATCTGTATAGGTGAGCGCCACACCTCTGCCAAACTCAGCCCAGTGCCAAACCTCATTTACACCTCACCAGTAAATAATTACCCTAATGGCTATTGTGTGATACATGATGCAATTAAAGCCTGATACCATGCACCTTGCTTAGTGATCCTGTCAGGTTCCACATACTGTAACAGGCGCCGGTGGTTCTGGGCTAATGGTTCTCACTACCTGACTGTTCAGTAATGGGGATATCCTCCAAAGCAGACAGAAGAGCGCCCTAATCAGCTGGATCTGTCAGGCGCGGGTGTTTATTTGCAACCAGGGGGAAGCGGGGGCTGCAGCTGGGAAATATTCAGAGAGAAGGGGAGGAAGGAAAAGCTGAATTTGAAACAGGCTATTCCTGTTAGCAGGGGGAGGGGAGGGGGGGGTGATGGAAGCAGGTTTGAGAAGAGGGCAGAATCATCAACCCAACCTCATCCACTGTAACCCCAGCTTCTCCTGTAGCCCCCCGCCCCCAAACCCCTCCTCTAGCACCAGCACACTCCCAGCACCCCCAGTCACTGTCAGGCCAAACACATGATGAATTGCCCTGTCAACAGAATTCATTCAGGGACCAATTAATTCAGCAGAAATGAACTAGAGCCATCAGTCGCTGAAAAACTCCGAGCAAAGAGAGCAAAGTAGCTCTCCTCTGGAAGAAGTGAGATGGTGTGTGTGTGAGAGGAGGAGGAAGGAGATAGGGGGGAGGATGAGGGAGAGGGTGCCAGGGGAGAGCAGTGGAAGTTAGCCTGACAGGAATTGGTCATTTAATGCTTTAGCGCACTGGAGACAGCCCCTGTCATAGAGGAAGCCATGACAGGACTCCCCTGGTACTTTATTTATTAATTATCCAGAGCAGCAAGGGGCATTTAACTGTCTCACTCCAGGCCTGTCAACTCGACTTCTTGTCATTTTCTCTTTTTTTTCCCAGTTCCTTTAGAAACAATCAAAGCAGGAGAAAATGTAATTGTTCACAGAACAGATAAATATTTTTGTCGCAACAGCTGTTCGACTCAAACAAACATTCAATTATGACACAGGGAGTTGTTCAGGAGTGTGATCCCGCTCAAACGTTTGATTGCGACTGAGGAAACCATCTTCAGCCGCTACAGTCCACTCTCACACTTCTTAACACAAGCATCTTGATTCTATTTAATTATTTAGGTTACAGATGATGACCTCAGCATTTGGGTTGTAGTGATCTGTTTTTGTTTGATTTATTCTATAAAACACAGTTTTTAAAATTCAGTACAATAAAAATACAATAAAACAAAAGCGTTCTTACACAAGTTATTGGTGGGTTTTGACTTTAAAATAACTTTTTATGACATTTAAGGAGTTTTTGACTAATAATGCCTCCTAATAATCACTCTTTCACGTTAGATTGGGCTTAATTTGAGAAGTAATACAGGTAACGTTTTACAATAAGGGTCCCTTTATTAATGTTACTTATTAATGTCCCTTATTAATGTTACTTAGTGCATTAATAAGCATTAATAAACAAAGGATCCCTTTATTAACATTTGTGATTTTGTTAACTATTAAGTGTCCTTAAGGTTAGGACAAAGGGTTAAGCAGTTGTTAATACTTTATTAAATAGTTTATTAATGCTTAATAATGCACTAAGTAACATTAATAAAAGGACCCTTATTGTAAAGTGTTATACATTAGAAATCAAATGTTTGACCTTTTCATTCAGTTAATATTAAAAAAAATTCTTTCAAAACTTTGGACTTTGAACCTGGCTGAAATGCAAAAGTACAAACATTCAACCAAATCATTTTCATTCCTGTTTTTGATCATTTTCTCCAAAAAGCTTGTGAAGTATAAATAAATATAAACTAAATTTCCATCCACCACCAGTTGGGTTTCTCCAGAACGAGAACTATTTGTGATCAGCTCTGTTTTCCCAGGTGAAACCCAGTAAGTCTACGACTGAACTCATCAGCCACTGGTTTGATCTTTCCCTTTTGTTTTGTGTTGATCAGGCAGTAAATATTTGATGGAACCTTTTCTTAAGCACATCATGCATCCCGGTGTAACAGGAGGATGGAGGAGCAGCTGGGACGCTGCTCAAGCTATCAGGTGATCCTTCACCAGATCAAGCAGCAGCTGAAAGCAAAACGTCAGAATCCCCCAAAGGCATTACGAAGCATTTTAATAAAGCAGGAAATGCGAGGACGCTGCATGAAGAAAAACGGTAAATGACGTGTTGTGGGAGTCACAAACCTACCACCTATTTCCCTCTACTCTGCACACACAGTAATGAAAGTCCCAACGCTAACTGAGCAGCAGCACCCAACTGAGAGCTGACGTTCCCTCGAGTTTGAAACAAAGGCGACACAATCCGGAGGAAGCCAGAACTAAGGAGATGTGCTGCAGAATATAATTAAATAAATGAGACTAATTAGGAACATGAGAGCAGGTGCCAGGCAATGGGTTGACAGCATAGACAGCCAGACAACAGAAAGCAGGAGAGAAAAAAACCTATGGGTAAGGGGTGTAACGTGACAAGAGGAGGGACAAAGCAACTTTCTGTGTTTTGTCACATGAAACCTCCAAGGAATATACGTGACAGAAACTGTAGACCCAGACACCATGGGGGTCTCTCTTTCTTTGTTTAAGACAGGTTTTCATTTCACCAATTTGTGGTTGATGCAAGCAAGAGATTTTCCTCCTCATTATGTCTGAATGTTGATTTAAATCATTTAAACGCTGCAACTGAGATACTAGGGAATGTGCGGTAGACACGGTGTCACGAATTTAGGCCTCTACTACAGAACTTTTTAAGTGTTTTTAAAACTCAGGAAGGAAAACAAAAATATCCTTCTCCAGGCTTTCCAGCAGATACTGATTCCAGATCGGTAGGTGGTGATGCATCAAGATAACAACACATCACAACACATGCATTACATCAACATTAATAGTAACTGGATTATTAGAAGCTGAAGCACCAATGTAGTAAAGCACCCCCTAGTGGCTGGTTGCAGTATCAAACATTTTCCTGGCTAAAAAACAAGATACAGCTAAAAAATGAAACAAATTCTAGACATCTTAATGATTCAAGTAGTTCACTTGTTGCAGTATTTATTTTTCCAATATATTTAGTTGTAACAATTTTTTTAAGAAGCACCTGCACTCACCTTGTGTGCAGGTAAGTGGGCGGGACTTTCAGCTCCACATCTCGACAGAAACCTGCAAACGCAATATTTAGACTTCACTTTTGAACAACTATTGTAGGTGGAGATGCTACAACAGTGCCATGTGACTGATGTCATCAGGTAAAGATTTCCAACGTAGAAATAAAAAGTTAATTGCTGCAGCATCTTTTATGAGTGAAACCATCGTGTTGGAATTTAGATGGAGGAACCTCTGATTTTACACGTTGGAAATCCGGCTCGAGGAGAACGTTCCTGGTGATTTTTCTGACTCAAACTCAGACTGTCCCATACAAACGCAATGCACCAACTTTCTGTAATAGTGACTTGTTTTCAAATCTTCTCTCAATGATCAAACTGGCTAATTTGGCAAGCAAGCGCCAAAATACTGCAGAACTAGACCATGTTATTTATACAAGGCAAACGAGAGCTTGTGCAAATTAGTTTGAGCGCTGTTGTTTAAAAAACACTTTTATTCCCCAATGCTAAGAATCATACTTTATCACCGAAAGCTAAGAGTAGACGAGCGAAGGACAAGGAGGAGGAAAGAAGCTATGGCTCTACCCGGCATTCATTCGTAGTCCGAATATTCCCAGGCTGCCTTATTTTTCACATTAAAGAGACAGTGTGTAGTTTCCTAGCGATAGGGGGCAGTACATACATTTCAGGGTAGTTTTACCATGACTGTCATTATGGCAAATGTTACCTATCGAGCAGAAAGCATGCAACCTCTGCGCGACTCCTCAGACTTTGATAGCCCTTCAGTTAATTCCATCGAGCAAATGCAATGCTGATGCTAGTTTTCTGGTGGTGTAGGTTCTGGATCTGCTCGGGGTCCTGCCTCCTGCATCTGCTGATGACGTCAAACTACGGCAAAACCACTCGAGCAAAACTTATTGCATCTCTTTTTCGATTCTGTTCTTTTACATAGGTTTTTGGAGTTTAGCAGTTTTGTTATTAAACTCATGTCTCTTACCATCTAAATGTTTTCTAACGCGGTAACGTAATTTCTGTAAGTCGTACGTCCAGCCAATCATCTAGTGTGACATCATCAGCAGTTGCAGGACACCAAGCCGGCTCACGTAGAAGGAAACATGGCATCCAATATGGCGTCTCCCAGAGCCCTAGACTTGAACCCTATGTATTTTAGACCCGATTTGTATGATTATATGTTACGAAGCCAATATTTTTCAACAACTGGACATCATTTAATTCATTTTCAACAACATTTCGATGGATATTTCCAGAGATTAATGGTAAAAACTACACATTGTCACTTTAAAAATCTACAATCAGAAATGTCCATAGATTAAAAAAAAGGTGTTCTTAGGACACATTATTTAATTATCTGCAGACAGGACAAATCCTATAATCATAACACTGTTTAGTCATACCAGTTTAGTAGTTCCAAATCCAAAAGAATATCAAGAAATCTGTTTCACAACCGCTGATGTGAAGCATTTTGTTGTACAAAAAGGAGACGGTGCTGAAAGAAATCCACATTTCTGCTATAAAAAGCTCTCCTTACTTCTTTTTCTCCTCCTCCAACATTATAGAAAGTCCAGCTTGATCAGTCAGAGAAGCTCAGAGAGGGCATCGGTCTATTTTATCACAATTTGCTCGCTAAGCAGTTACAAATGTGGCATGTGATGACAATAATGAGGCTTGATGTCACTTAGCCTTTGGGCTGTGTGTGTGGAATAGTAAAGCAGGACGCCGGTGCTGCTGGTCCTCTACTCTCAACACCGGGAGGAATCCTGCTCATGAGGTGACAGACACCTTGGTTAGAGAGTGAGCTGCCTCCCTAACAGCATTATAAATTACTGTAGATCCTATTTGTGTCAGTGGAGGCAAGTGAGGGGAAAATTCAGCATCGGCCTATTTATTCATTTACTTATTCCCAGGCTGAGCGCCGCTGGAGAGCAGCTCTACAGTGCTGCTCTGCCTCCGAACAAATGCAAAGTGTTTCCTGCATGTGAAACTCATATTTCAAAGAACAAGTAAAACATGGTTTCACAGTGAACTTGCTCTTTTAGACAGCAGCAATTAACTTAGGAGTTGGTTTGTTTTTAGCTAATCAATTAACTTGACAAAACAACTCCAGTCTCTTCGATTTCTCACTGAATTATGCCATAAAATGTTAAAGATTGAAGATATTTTAAAGTGACTGTGTGTATTCTCTCTGGCGATAGGGGGCCTAAATCATTGCAAGCAAGCAGTATTTTTGTGTTCAATGCCTGGGAGCACAATTTTTGAACGAGTACTTCGTCAGATCGTTCAACCTCCAGCAAAATGACGAGTACATCAGACTCCCTTTCATCACTGGCAACGAACTAAGAGGTAAATGTCTGAAACAACAACGTTTATGAATGGCGAAAGTTTTGCAATCGCTTGTTACAAATCAGTAAATGTGTTTTGTCCTCATGGGCTCCCGTAGAAGGAAACATTACGTCTAATATGGCGTCACCCAGAGACCTACCTGGCGCGGAACGGCAGTGGAACGTTGCTGCTTCAAATGGAATCCATTATAGTCTGTGAGGGTAATTCAAACCAGCTGCGACACGGCAATTTCCAGGCGCATCCCAGAAGCGGCACACTGCGCCGCACAGCGCCACTAAAGATAGGATCAGGATCTATTTTTGCCGCAAGCCGCATCTGGGATGCATCATTTTCCGCAGTTAACATACAGTTTCAGCATAAAATGTCTGGTAATTTTCAAAATAAAAGTCTATTGCAGTGATACAATTTCATATCTACATAGATTACATCTCTCCCTACAGCTCTAGTTAAAACCTGCCTCTCTTCTCTCACTCCACTCATAACTGATATTATTCAAAGCTCCCTAAGCTCTGGAATTGTCCCGCCAACTTTCAAAACTGCAATAGTTACACCTCTCCTGAAAAAACCTGGCCTAGACCCCACGAACTTCAATAACCTACGCCCCATTTCCAATCTACCCTTCATCTCCAAAGTTCTTGAAAAATCTGTTGCCTCCCAACTCCACGACCACCTCATCACCAATAACATCTACGAACAGTTTCAATCTGGCTTCCGTCCTCTCCACAGCACTGAAACAGCACTCCTGAAAATCACAAACGACCTGCTCACTGCCTCTGACTCTGGTTTATTGTCCATTCTCATCCTTCTTGATCTCACAGCAGCATTTGACACAATCTCCCACAGCACTCTCCTCAGCAGACTGTCATCTAAAGGAATCACTCACACTCCTCTTGCTAGGTTCACCTCCTATCTCTCTGGCCGTACACAATTTGTTAAACTGAAGTCATCCAATATCTTTCCTGTTTCTGCTGGTGTGCCCCAGGGCTGTGTCCTGGGGCCTCTTCTGTTCATCATCTATCTTCTCCCACTAGGTTACATTTTCCGTAAACACAACATTAACTTCCATTGTTACGCAGATGACACCCAGCTCTACTTTTCAACCAAAACCTCAGCTTCACTCCCACCTTCCTCCCTGACCCTCTGTCTCCAAGAAATCCATTCTTGGTTCACTTATAACTTCCTCAAATTGAACAGTTCTAAAACTGAAGTCCTCCTCGTAGGCACACCTCACACTCTCTCCAGATCTAACAGTTTCTCCATCTCTATTGACAGCTCAGCAGTAACTCCCTCTCCTCATGTTAAGAGCCTGGGTGTCATCCTCGACAGCACACTTTCTTTCCAATCTCACATCAACAACATTACCCGGTCTGCTTATTTTCATCTGCGTAACATCTCCCGTCTCCGTACATCTCTCACTCCTCACACCACTGCCATCCTTGTCCACAGCCTCGTCACATCCAGGATTGATTATTGCAACTCACTTCTCTTTGGTCTCCCCAACAAATCCCTCCATAAACTGCAGCTTCTCCAGAATGCTGCAGCACGTGTCATCACTAGGACTCCATCATCTCATCACATCACCCCCATCCTGCAACAACTTCACTGGCTGCCCATTAAACAGAGAATCAGTTTCAAAATTCTGCTCATCACTTTCAAAGCTCTTCATAACCTGGCTCCATCCTACATATCTGATCGCATTCACATCTCCACTCCTGTTCATTCACTTCGTTCATCTTCTGCTCCTCAACTCTCAGCTCCCCCCGCTCGCCTCGTCACCATGGGGAGTAGAGCATTCAGCCGCTCTGCTCCCCACCAGCTGGAATTCTCTTCCCCCTGACCTTCGCACCACTCACTCTCTCTCACTTTTTAAATCAAAACTCAAAACACACCTGTTCACACAAGCTTTTACCACCTAGTTTTAATTATGTCTTAGTGTTTTTATATATTTTTTAACGTTTTTATCTTGCTCTATTTTTATCTTGTACAGTGTCCTTGGGTGACTTGAAAGGCGCTTTTAAATAAAATGTTTTATTATTATTATTATTATTACATCTATACGTGTGACATCACGGCTTATTTACTCCCTGTATCTTTCGAAAAGTGCAGTGGTGTGTTTTTCATGGCTTTAATCCTGGCAGTGGAGAGGAACAACATTATATATGACATCAAACAACGATGTCAAACATGATTTCTTTCTTTTTGGTTTAATGGCAGATGGCATAAACAAACCGTGACCTTTGAAGTCTCAAGGGATTTTGTGATCTTGCAAATCCAGCGAGGAGCACGGCAGAAATGCTGCTCCACGGCTAAGATTCTCCCGGTGTGGACTTGCGGGGCATGAATCTCACAAGTAAACCGTTCCGCTGCCGTTCCACGCCACTGATGCGTCCAGTGTGAATTAGGGAATTTTCCCATACATGTAGTATTTTAGACCTGATTTGTATGGTTATATGTTACGAAGCCGCCAATATTTTTCAACAACTGGGCATCATTTAATTAATTTTTAACAACATTTTATGGATATTTCCAGATTAATGGCAAAAACTACACATTGTCACTTTAAGATGGCAGCAATAGGCCCGTTTCAAGGTGTCCTAACAATGGCTGCCAGGCTTAACTCATTCCCTGCCATTGACGACTAAAGTCGTCTTTTCAAATCCAACCGCTGGCTGCCAAAGACGACTTTAGTTGTCATTTCACTTTTTTTACGGGGTGACTCTTCAAAAAATTCCTGCAGCTGTGGACGCTGGCTGTTCAGCAAAAAGTTAACAAATGCCATCATTAATATGCCTGTGCGTTTCCTTCTATTGCAAGTCAAACTGCCCCGTATGCTTTTGGTCTTAGCTGTTATTTGACTAGCTGTTAGCTCATCAGTCCTGAAGGACTCTAAAATAAGCCAAGAATAATATCTATAATGGAAGAACTATCCTTTGTTTTTGTAATCATAGCCGCTTCTTTCCACCGGACGTGAAAGCGCCATGTTACATTATAGCAGCGTTTCACCCGCAAGCTCCCTTCCAAGCGGGAGTGATTCAGACGCAAAATGGGAGTGAAAGCGTTCCACGCCGCTGGTCCAACAAAGACACAAAATCACGGGAGAATTGCAACGCCGCGTGTGATTTCAGAAGTCCACACAATAACAGCTGCATGTATCCAAAAAAGTCTGTGGTTTATTTTCTGTTCTGTTTGAATCGGCTTGTGGGGTTACGTACGTGACTTTTATTTTGAAAGTTTCCAAATGTTTTACACTTCTTTCGTGTTTGACTTCCTGTCTTCCTGTCTGGCCCGATCTAAACTGCAGAGTTTGACATGTTTTGGAAGCATAGCGCCTAAAGAATAGACTCAAAACAAGAAAATAATTATAAAAACAGAAACTTTACATTTGAAACAGAAAAACTGGATTAGCCAGTTTGACAAAACTCACCTGCCTGATTGAGCGATAATGTTGGCAGTTCTTACTTTGTAGAATCAATAGCAGGGAATAAATCCAAAATCTAAAAAAAGGGTAATTCAATAATGCCACAAGTGATTTAAATGAGCAAAGTGACTGTGGCTTGATATGTTTTTCTGCAGATTTGTTAACACACACACACACACACACACAAACAGCTATTTCAGAAGACATGCAGCTTTAGTTTAATTATCAAGGGATGGCTTGGACTGTGCATCATCATTAGTTTGACTAAATAGCGTCGGTCAGTGACTCAAGTAGTGGTAAATGGCACAATTAGCAGGCTGAGCAGGGAGAGGTATATTCAATTTGAAAGCCTTCTTTCTTAATCCATCTCCTGTGATCATGAGAACTGCTGAGCTATAGGCTTTTATGCTCAATGACATTAATCAGGTTAATTCCAAGTAAAATGTCAACATTGTAATCAAGAACTAGCACACTCCAGCAAAACGTCTCTGGATGCTGAAGTTAAATGTCCAACAGATTTCCCCTTCTTTGATCTGCATTTGTGTTCTTTTACAAGCAAACTGACACATTTTGCTCTTCAGCTGGGCTTATTTGAAAAAAGAAGTGCAGATTAGTTAGAAATCTACATAGCTACTGACAACAATGAATAGTTTAAGCACAAACACCCACCAGGGAGGTGTTGACATGCTTCCTTAGCATGAATCTGTTGTTCCTTGTTCTGCTCCTCCCAGTGCCCCAGTGCTTAATCCCTCTGTGCACTTGCTCTGTAGCCCCAGCAGGTGCGGCGGGAATCCATAAACACAGCTGGTGTGTCTCAGTTCTGAAGCCCTCAGATGTACCTTCACCTCGCAACCTCACCCCACAGAAAAAATTACCCAAAATACCACACATAGCCCAAATTCATGATGCTGGCTGAGTCTTCTTTCAGAGCAGCAGCCCAGACAAGGGTTATTGTAAAAAAAAAAAAAAAAAAGTTTGTAATGTTTCCCACGGGAGTTTCTGAAAAATGTTGAGCTGAGCAACTCAAGTGTGTGGGATTTCCCCCTTTAGGGGTTAAAGCCTTAACATCCGAAGCAGTTTATTCCCATACGTTTTAAGGGGAAACAACTGGGCAACATTTGGTGAGAGCTGCTATTTTAGCTCATGAAAATGTACTTTAGGATAAGTAAATAGCTGATATTAAAATATAGAAATCAAGAGGAACATTATAAGAGGTTGGCTTCATTTTGCTGATATCAGATTTATTTCTAAAGCACTTGTAAAAGCAGCAGGGTTGACCAGTGTTATACAAAAAATACATTTAAAAAAGGCAGAAAACATCAAATCTAGCATAAAAAAGACAAATACAACAAAATTGATTAGAGATAATCTAAAACAACGAACATAGCTCTGATTTGACTCAAACTGAAGTTAAAGTTAATGTAAACACGTGAGTCTTTAGAAGGGATTTAACAGACTGAACAGTCTGTGGAGCAAACATGAAAGAGCAGGTTGTTCCAGAGTAGGACCTGCCATCGCACAGGCATGATCCCCTCTGAGCTTCAGTTTAGACCTCAGCTGAATTAGGAGTATCTGGCTGGCTGACCTCAGGGCACCCTGGGGGAAAAAAGTAGTTCCATTGGTTGCTAAACTATTTCAAACTTTAAAAATTAGAAGAAGAATCCTAAAAAAATCACTGAGAAAACAGAAAACCGAACTGATGTGATCATGCTCTCTAAGACCGGTTAAAATATGGGTGGCAGAAATCTGAAAATGTTCCTTAATATTGATCCTAAACACTTTATGTGTGACAAGAACAGAATGGGACCGAAACCAGACCCCTGTGGTATACCACAGTAGACTGGTGCAGAGTGTTTCCCTGTGAATTCTGGAAGCCATGATAGAACTGTTTCCTTATGTCCAACTGGTCAAATGTTGTGATCAGTTGTGCCAAAAGCAGCAGTTAAATCCATTAGAACTGAAATAGCAGATGGTTAAAAGATCACTGAAAACATTTTAAAGTTCCTTGGCAATGCAAAAGTTATACGATGTAAATAATCAACTAAAGCTCCAAAGCGTAAGTTTGCAAAAAAGCCTGAAGCACTTTCTCCACCTTTCATGAGACTTATGATTGCAGTAATTTATTTTTTCATGAGTTACCAGAGTTATCTACAAATTTTAATTGAAATTTCAACTCTCAGGGCCAAATTTATTGTTTCAAAACAAGTTTTTACAAACTGTAACAAGTGATAGTGACTCACAAAGTCATCAGTAATGAAGATTTTTATTGTGATTTGGTTTTGTTTGTTGCACATTTTTGTGCACATTTTGCACTAAAAATGTAATAGCACTTGGTTGTGTTCTAGATTGCTAATTTAAGCTGGCTTGTCAGGCTAGGTGGATCTATGATAATGAACAACAAGAGTAGCAGAATCAACGGCACACAAATGGCAATCAAAAGCTTTATGGTAAAAAATTTAGGGAATTTGAATGAGATTCTAAATTTACCAATACAACAATATCTTTTAAATTCAAGTAATATACAAAAAATGTGTTTAAGGATGGTTTAAGTCCATAAATTGCAAAGTCTAAATAAAGAATACTGCTTAAAGTTTGGATATGTTCATGTCAATGCCCTAAAATGTCACTGGGTGTCTCTCCTGTGTCAAGGAATCTTGATGATGAGCAGGTTGCCTCATTCTCACTGATTTAATATTCTACTTGGCCTTGCATTTTTCCCTGGCTGAAATGTGGTCGTCCACAGCTGCCAGAAAGCGTTAGTCCTGATTGCTCAGGAAATTCGCCGCTGTCTTCCTTGTGATGAAAGCGGACAGGGGTTAGAACAGCTCAATAAGAGAGATAACCAGTCTTTGATCCAAACAACCATGCAGAACATGCAGACAACAGCATCAGAAAATGTACTGTCAGGAATTTTGGATTCTAAATTACACCTGATTAACCTGAAGTGAGCATGAAGTGGAGTTTTAACAGCGGTCATGTGATCTGTCACGTTTTAAAGTCCACATGAAAGTCCTCACTTGTCAAATGCAAAAATAAAATCTGAAGTCTTGGTTTTATCTCCTGCACCTGTCATTCACTTCTATCTTGTGAGCTGCAGAAGTGTGACAAACAGCCCTTGCTGATCAAGATCAGTGAACAGTCTCATGTCTGCAGATGTTTGCTGTGTCTACAATGCACATCACACTGCTGCCTTCAGACATGCATCAGGGAGAAATTTAAACTTGAAACTGCAACTAAAACAAAACAGCAACCTCAGCAGCAATTTCTCCAGAACCTGGTTTATGCATACAGACTGGTGCATGGCGTTTCAACTGCAACCAGCAACGATTGTATAAAACTTTGACCTGTTTCCACTGGCTATAGCAATAAAGAAATGAAGAGTTAATTTGCTAAAACATAAACTAATTTTTTATCAAAATCACCAAACTTTATTTGACTAATGTCACCTGAAGTAAATAATAAAAAGATGCATTTATTTTGAAAATGTAAAAAATGTAGTTAGTTAAATTAATTCTTCAATTAAAAACTGCTAACTTAAATTATTTAAATAGTGGACTGAGATAAGGAAGCTTGATAGGTTTGCCCTAACAACAATTAAACCTTGGTTTTAAAGGCACAATATGTAAGAATTTAATAGTGAAATAATAACACAGCAACCGTCTAGTGTCTCAATCATGTTGGAAGGAAGGTTACATTGAAACAGATTTCATTCTCAGCCGGCTGGGGGGGGGGGGGTTTCAGTTTTTCTTCTTTCAAAAAAGCCAAAGAGGGACGTGGTCTTTGTTTACAATCTGTGAGCCTGAGGAATTGCAGAGTCTGCACCAAGTCAGCGCTGCAGCTCAAAACATAGCAGATGAAACCTCACCTAATTGATGGCAGACACCAGACACGGAGAAGTGGAGAAGAAAAATGACTGTGAGTTTAGCAAGCTTTTTATCCTTCTCAGGACGGAATTTTTACAAGCTAATAAATCACAAAGTACATGACAGACATACATACTTTTCATATAAATTGAATTGCAACATATGTGTGATTCAAGGCGTAAGGCAAAGCGGATTATAGCTTTTATAGCCCCGTTCACTTGCATTAATTTTTTCTTTGTTCCGGGGACCCATTAGCCGACCAGAAGGGGAGGGGACATAGGCTCCCTATTAGCAACAGCCATCAAACTCACGGAACGAGAGTGAGATAGTGACCAGTGTGTTTAGAAAAATGTACTCAAATTTGACCACAGGATGATGTTTTATTTCTTGTTGAATAAAGACAGCTTGGGTGGTCAACAGTAGCATGCCAAAAAGTCAAAGCCGTGTGTGACCTACTTTTTATGTAAATTAGAAAGTTGAAAAAAGCGAGAGAAAAACTTCTGTTCTGAGAAAACCTTCCTTAACACGTCATAAGGGGGAGCCACGCCTCCTCAAACCTGCATGTCTCCAGTGTCTGAGGCCTTCTGGGGAAAGTAACCAATCAGCAAGCAGCTCATTATCATATTCATGTCCTGGCCGAGTGGGAGGGGTCAACAGCTCTTTTCACAGCAAGGCTGGTTTAGGGGTTTAGAATGGCCTGTATCAGGGCTCCTGGGACAGATGAACGCTAAATAGAACATTTCTTATTTTTAGAGACTCAAAGGTCATAAATAACATTTTATAACAATGTATAATTTTTAGTTGCCTGTGACACGCTATTCCAGTTAGAATAATATAATATATAATGATATAATAATATAATGATGCACAGTTAATTTATTGTATGTGAGGAAATGAACAGGTTTTATTTAGTTAGCAGGCTATATATGTATTTGTGGTTCTAGATTTCGTGCAAAAGCATCAACTCTAAAACACGTATTATGCATGAAATTAATTTTTATTCTTATAACAAAAAGATTTTGGGGAAAAGCACTTATTGTTTTTGTGTTTTGCTTTGTTTTTCTCAGAAGAAAATAAGAGATTAGACTCTATTGTCATATTTTCTCCCACAAATTACCTGCTAATTATCTTTGTTATTCATTTTAATATCAGAACATGACCAGTCATCGAAAACAGAATAAAGTCAAATATTTCTAACAGTCTATTTTCTCTTTTTTTATCTATTCAACATGCAGTCAACAAGGTATTTCCTTTGCAACTGTTTCATTAATTTTTCAGTTTTTATTAAAATATCTTTTTTTCAAAAAGATACAATTTGTATTAGATTTAGCATAAATTAGGTCAATAAGCATGGCAAATTACACTCTGTGTAATTCCAGAACACTTGCATGGAAACACATCCCTTGAGGAGACACGTCCTTTATGTAATTAATTTTTTTTTCAAATAGGATTTTAACAATTCTTTTCATCTGACATTTATTAAAACAGCAAATTGATACTAAATATTGTTTCAAATCCCTCAGCTCCTGCAAATTCACAAGGGTCAGCTGAAAACACTGTGATCAACCAAAGTTGCCACCCATTCATAAACGGACCCTCAAAACACCTGAGGGGGAAAATTACTTCCTTATTGGCAGGCTAATGGTATTCATTTCTGTTAATCTACAGCCCAGTGTTTTCCAATTTGGAGGGTGTATCCCCTCGACTGTCTATTATGCTCCAGGGCCACAGAGGCTACTTCCTCCCCATCTTGTGGCACTTGAATTAAATAGAAGCATCTTGATAGCTGAGAAGCACGAGGCCAAGTGAAAGCAATTAGGACGCTGCAGTTCTTAGACAAAAGATGGAGCAACAACGGCTCAGGAAAGAATTAATTTGTATATAATGAAAGTCTTTTTATTCACATTTTGTTTCATGGCTCTTCTGGGCTCTTTTGTGAGGGAAGTGCACTTCTTTCTTAGCATGTTGGGAAAATGAAAACAAATCTGTGGTTAAGAGGTCCACTGTGGACTGAAGAAGTCTATTACTGGGGTGAATGGGAGGACTCGTAAATACTTCCTTTCATAATTCTGCTGATTGTTTTACTCTAAAGTTGTAAACTGGTGTTTCTAGATAAATAATCAGTCCTTAAAGGTTGGATAAGCTATATTAAATTATGGTTTCACCAGCTGCATTTACCACAAAAGTAAATAGAGTCCATGATGCTCACTGACGGCAAACGGACTTGTAAAAGGTTAATAAGCCCCATGCACGTTCATGAAACCCATGAAGAGTATTTAAATCAGACATACATTTGCTGAGGAGAAATAAAAAAAACTAGCTGGGCTTGACCAACATGTTTAGTGTTTCTGCAGAGAACAGAGTGTAAAATTTTGAATATGATCATCTGGAGCAAACTGTTGGTGTTCTTGACTTGATTTGTTTGACCAGCAGGTCTGACATCAGGTAGAGAACATTTTAATCCTTACTGAAACACTTTGACACGTGCTGAACTTAACAAAACAACAAAGCAAAAAATAAATAATAATAATAATTATTATTATTATTTATTTACATTTTTTAAAAATTAGGATGTTTAAAAAAATTAAACATCTTTTATTTTATATTATATAGGAACGGCCCCCCTGATCTGAATCCGAGTGGTGTTCTGTTAATGGACTTCTGTGCTCGTCATGGATTGTCCATAACAAACACCATGTTCAAGCATAAAGGTGTCCATATGTGCTCTTGGCACCCGGATACCTTAGGCCACAGGTCGATGATCGATTTTGTTGTCGTTTCATCTGATCTGCGGCCGCATGTCTTGGACACTCGAGTGAAGAGAGGGGCGGAGCTGTTAACTGACCACTACCTGGTGGTGAGTTGGCTTCGATGGTGGGGGAAGATGCCGGTCAGACCTGGTAGACCCAAACGTGTTGTGAGGGTCTGCTGGGAACGTCTGGCAGAGTCTCCTGTCAGAAGGAGCTTCAATTCCCAACTCCGACAGAACTTTGAACGTGTCCCGGGGGAGTCAGGGGACATTGAGTCCGAATGGACCATGTTCCGTGACTCCATTGTCGAGGCGGCTGACCGCAGCTGTGGCCGCAGGGTGGCCGCAGGGTGGTCGGTGCCTGTCGTGGCGGCAATCCCCGAACCCACTGGTGGACACCAGTGGTTAGGGATGCTGTCAAGCTGAAGAAAGAGTCCTATCAGGTCTTTTTGGCCTGTGGGACTCCGGAGGCAGCTGATAGGTACCGGCAGTCCAAGCGGAATGTGGCTCGGGTGGTCGCGAAGGCAAAAACCCGGGCATGGGAGGAGTTCGGTGAGACCATGGAACAAGACTTCCGTACGGCTTCGAAGAGATTCTGGTCCACCATCCGGCACCTCAGGAGGGGAAAGCAGTGCACTACCAACACTGTTTACAGTGGGGAGGGTGTGCTGCTGACCTCGACTCGGGACGTTGTGAATCGGTGGGCCGAGTACTTCGAAGACCTCCTCAATCCCACCGGCACGTCTTCCAGTGTGGAAGCAGAGTCTGGGGACTTTGGGTTGGGCTCTCCAATCTCTGGAGCTGAGGTCACTGAGGTGGTCAAAAAACTCCTCAGTGGCAAGGCTCCGGGGGTGGATGAGATCCGCCCGGATTTCCTTAAGGCTCTGGATGCTGTGGGGCTGTGTTGGTTGACGCGGCTCTGCAATATCGCGTGGACATCGGGGGCAGTTCCACTGGATTAGCAGACCAGTGGAACTATTTAAAAAGGGGGACCGCAGGGTGTGTTCCAACTACACAGGGATCACACTCCTGAGCCTCCCTGGTAAGGTCTATTCAGGGGTTCTGGAGAGGAGGGTCCGTCGGATAGTCGAACCTCGGATTCAGGAGAAGCAATGTGGTTTTCGTCCTGGCCGTGGAACACTGGACCAGCTCTATACCCTTGGGGGGGTCCTGGAGGGTGCGTGGGAGTTCGCCCAACCAATCTACATGTGTTTTGTGGATTTGGAGAAGGCGTTCGACCACGTCCCTCGGGGGGCCGTGTGGGGGGTACTCTGGGAGTATGGGGTACCAGGCCCCTTGATACGGGCTGTTAGGTCCCTGTACGACCAGTGTCAGAGCTTGGTCCGCATTGCCAGCACTAAGGTCCTGCCCCAAGTGGAGGAGTTCAAGTATCTTGGGGTCTTGTTCACGAGAGAGGGAAGGGTGGAGCGTGAGATTGACAGGCGGATTGGTGCTGCGTCTGCAGTGATGGGGGCATTGTACCGGTCTGTCGTGGTGAAGAGAGAGCTGAGCCGAAAGGCGAAGCTCTCGATTTACTGGTTGATCTACGTTCCTACCCTCACCTATGGTCACGAGCTTTGGGTAGTGACCGAAAGAACGAGATCGCGGATACAAGCGGCCAAAATGAGTTTTCTCCGCAGGGTGTCTGGGCTCTCCCTTAGAGATAGGGTGAGAAGTTCGGTCATCCAGGAGGGGCTCGGAGTAGATCCGCTGCTCCTCCACATTGAGAGGAGCCAGTTGAGGTGGCTCGGGCATCTGATTAGGATGCCTCCTGGACGCCTCCCTGGTGATGTTTTCCGGGCACGTCCAACTGGGAGGAGACCTAAAGGAAGACCCAGGACACGCTGGAGGGACTATACCTCTCGGCTGGCCAGGGAACGCCTTGGGATTCCTCCGGAGGAGCTGGCCCAAGTGGCTGGGGAGAGGGAGGTCTGGGCCTCCCTCCTTAAGCTACTGCCCCTGCGACCCGACTCCGGATAAGCGGGAGAAAATGGATGGATGGATGGATTATTTTATATTAATATGATAATAATATCATTTGAGACATAAAAAAAATTTTTAAAAGCAAATAAATAAATAAAATTGTCTGGCTTTTTTTATTCATCTTGCTGGAAAGAAACGTCTTTCAGACGTCCCTTCTTTAGTAAATCATACACGGTTTTTTGCATGTGATGTGCAACCTGTATTTTATTCTATCCTTCATCAAAAAGCATCTAAATAAAAATAAAGGATTTTTTTTCACAGGAAAAATAGTTTGACCAAGCCCTAACCCAGACCAAAATCACCTACAGCTTAAAACAAACACCTCTCTATAGTAATAATATAGTAATAAGTAATTTTTAAGTTCAGTTTATTTTCTTTGACCTATAGAATTTATTACTAAGTTTGAGAAAAATTCCAAGTTTAATATTGAACAAATTCATGGTGAATGTAGAAAATATATTTTAGAAGAAGAAGCAGCTCACGCTTTGAAAAGAATTCCAATTTTTAAATGGTAAAAAAAATGGTAAATGGCCTGTATTTGTATAGCGCCTTCTTAGGGTTCTACAACCCCCCAAGGCGCTTCACAACACAATCAGTCATCCACCCATTCACACACACATTCATACGCTGGTGGGGATGAGCTACGATGTAGCCACAGCTGCCCTGGGGCGCACTGACGGAGGCGAGGCTGCCGAGCACTGGCGCCACCAGTCCCTCCGACCACCACCAGCAGGCAAGGCGGGTTAAGTGTCTTGCCCAAGGACACACAGCAGCCTTCTCTGGCCGGAGCCGGGATCGAACCTGCAACCTTCCGATTACTGGACAACCCACTCTACCTCCTGAGCTACTGCTGCCCAAAAGGAGTGTATTTCTGTTGGAAAGCTAAAGCTAGTTTGGTTGTTTTTAGTTAAAGGCTGAATATGGAACACGAACACCAAAACGACATCTAGTGTGTGGAGGTTGTAGTTGCAACAATAAAACAAGATTTCCAGACATCAGGATGCCAGGTTCTCTGCTGATACATGAAGTGAGCAGCCAGCTCCATGTCCAGTGACGACCTAAACTCACTCTGGTTTTAGATCTTTTATGGTCGCTCCTCTTCTGAGAAGGATAACGACATCTTCTGGGCTCAGAAGCAGCTGCTTGACTTGCTGAGTCCACCATTTTCCACAGTGCCAGCCTCACTGTGCTGAGCGGACTGTTTACCATATTTGGAAACCTGCATCGGTGCCCTCTAGTGGCTGGTAGATGTAAACATAAACCCAGTGTCATGCCCGTCAAAATAAATATTTGATTATTTTATAATTAAAATATTAGCCTGGCAAGCCATCCTATGTATGTGAATATATAGTCTGGCCACGAACCATTGACGGCTCTCAGTCGTGAGGCGGGATCTACGGTTGTCTTTCAAAATGTCAGCACGCAATTGGATAGCGCTAGGACCAATCAGAGTGACGAACAACGTGACGTAATCACAGCGATGGAAAAGCGGGACCCACTAATGGCGTCAATGATTTCTGTCGTTTTTGTATAAAAACATGTGAATATCAGGTGTACTGGGACATTGCACTACTTTGTTTGACAAAAATAAGAAGCCGCTAAGTATATCCGACAGACTTACGCACGTTGGAGTCTAAATAATCCAATGTTGATGACAAAGCCGTTTCAAAAGAACGTGGCTCCGGCGCTGCCGCCATGTTGCTTGGGTTCGCGGCCGCAGCGCTGACGTCATCGGCTACTCCCGCTCTGTGATTGGCCCACAATATAGAGCGCTGTGATTGGCCCAACCAAAACTATAGCGAGTTGTGATTGGATAGACACAGCAGTGGTTTGGGCTGCGAGGTTTCCAATGAAGCGTGCCTAGACCAAACTCTGCAAAGCAAGAATTGGTCTAGTTCACTAGGCTATTAAAATATAGCTTTTAAAGGAAATACTGTACCTTCATTCTGCACACCTCTAAATGCCTCATGGAGGTATTATTATTTTTTAATATAGGTTTTTATTAAATTGTTCCATATTCAACATTTAAGAAAAAAAGATACAGCCATACTTCTGCATCAAGAGTCTAATTGATATTTGTCTTTTACCAAATTGATTAACTGTCTTTGTAGCTTAATTCATGATTTTTCATGATTAGCTGTTCCTGGGTGGTAGGGAGGGAAAGGAAGTGGAAGAGCAGTGATATTTTTCTAATCACAAGTGTGATGGGTTATACACACTAAATGTTCAAGAGCAAACAATTTTCTCTCCAGCTGGCCTCTTTATAGATCATGAAAATATACAACTTAAATCAATGGGAGACATCCCACGCACAATGGCAGCCCTGCTGTTCTCTGATGGCTTTTGTACTGGAGATAATCTGGAAAGGTCATCAATCATGTCATGTGTCCTATTCAAAACACACACACACACACACACACACATGCTTGGTAATGTAATAGATTAAAAGAAGAAGAGTTGCTCCTTCTTCACAAAAGGAAAATGGGTGAGCTCCTGGAATCATCTGAGAGAAAGGATGCCACCATGTTGGGGGAATACGCCACTCTAAACTCCATGGGAGTCAATAAGGCAAATTGTTCCAAATTCACTGTCAGGCATGTGGTGAGACAGGCACTTTCACAGCAAAAGACTCCCCGGTTGAGCTGGAAATGTACAATTGACCCTGTCTGCCTTTTCAAAATGGTGCAACATTATAACCTGGGGGAATGTGTTGTCATCCAAATGAGATAAGTTTATTTTCTGCAGTGTAGCATTTGTTCCATCAGGCAGGGAGGCTATAAAGCTCGAAGGATCAGCGGGGAGCCGAACTCGGCACATGTGGCGCGAACGAGGAGCCCGTTGAAAAGGGTTTGGCCACCGCCCAAATCTCTGCCTCTGCCTTCTGTGCGGGCCCAGCCTTGGAAAGCAGGAGGCCACAATATTGTGGAACAAATTTCCTCTAATCTGAGCGTGCTGGTCCAGGGCTCCGGTGGGAGAGCTGCTCTCATGTGCCCTCGCCTCCTGTCCCACGGATCACACCGCTTTTACCCTTCACAGTGCCAGCACACTCCATGACGGATGAGTAGTCGGCGGGGGGAGGGCTGGAGCGGTCCTCGGCCCTCGCATGGGCCGCTCATGTGTTGTTCTCAGCAGGCCCGTCTTTGCCTTGGGGAAAGGAGATGAGTGGAGAAGGGCTGGCACAAGATCGTCCAGCTCCCACCTGCATGCTTCCAGCCAACACTCGCACCACTTTTAGCACCAAAATTAGCCTGAGAGCAGTTCGTGTTGCTGCTTCAATCATAAACTCTCTCGTGTTCTTCCTTTTGAGATCAGTAAATCATACCAAGACGACAACAACAGATTTGTGTAAACAGATGGAACAGATGTACAGAAATCTAACAAGTCCGTTTTCGGATTTTAAGACGTTTCCAAGATCCCCACATGGCTAAGTGAGCATCCTTCTGTTGTCACGGACAACATGTAGATTAAATGTGGTGCCAAAGGCGCTGATGGAGACAGGTCACATGCTCTGTTGGGGATGGTATCCATCAGCTCCCAGCAGCATGCAGGGCTCCACGGCTCAGGATTGATCGAAACAGGAAAGAGTGGGAGTGATGAAATGTATAGATGATAATTATTTATGGTGTCACTTTTCCTTTTCCCAGGCAGCATGTTAAGAAGTATGCAGTGAGGTTTAGATGAAAGCTTTAAAATAAAATAATTAGATGGTTTTATTTGACTTCTTCATTACTTTTATGTGCTTTGTTCTTTGAGAAATAATGAAAACAAGTCAAATCTGCTATCAAAACTATGATAAAAACCTTTTAAATTCAGTATTTTATTGTGAAATTCTGCAAAATATTGAAATAGAACCAAGTAAAACGGTTTAAGACATTTCCATTTAACTTTTTTAGACCTATACTGAAATGGTGTTGCACCTTTTCAAGAAAAAATGTGACTTGAATATCTCTTTTCTTCCAGTGTGCAACGTTTTTACGAAAAAGGTGAACGTGGAGACAGAAAAGCAGCTTTTGCAACATTAGATCAAGTGAAATGGTTATTTTAACTATTATAACGACTGTATCCTTTTTTAATTGTCTATTTTGACTCCACTTGGTTGCATAACTGCAGAAGTTTTAGAGAATATTGAAAAACTGTGTAAAATTAAGAAAAAGAGGGTTTTATTCTAGTCGTTCCTTCTCTGCAAAGCCGAGCTCAGTGAAACATTTAGTCTCAGCTTTACAATAAAGTCTGTTTGAGACGGGGCAGAACAACAGAAAAGTTGACTTGTTAACACAGAGAGAAGGAGGAGGACTTGTATGGTCTCAAATGAGCAGTCTGGGGCACTTGCATGCACGCTGAGGGGTGGATGGGCAAAGAGGAGGAGGAGGAGGAGGCGTGATTTCCATAGCAACAGTCAAGTCCCCAGCTGTCATGTTTGGGCTGAGATAGGTGCTGTGAGCACAGGGACCACTTAACCCCAGCCACACTTCAACTTAGGAAGTTAAAATGCTGCTGGGTGTCTGTGCTGTGCCTCACTTAAAATGCAAACTCTATACCCCTGGGAAGATAAGGGAATGTTTCTGAATTAACCCGGGGACACAAAAGCTACGCAGAAAGCCTCCTCTGAAATAATTAACCATCAATGTTTTGGATGTCCATGAGTGACGTAAAGAAGAGAGGAGAAGAAAACAGATGTAGAGTGTATCCATCAAAGCACACAGAAAGAATTAATTCACTGTTTAACAAAGATTTCAAGATCAATAATAAAAGGAATCAGGATTTAATTAATAAAATATTATTTTATTTTTAAGTAATGTATATTTTCTATTTGATGAGCTTTACCGTTCTGCAGCACAGAATACTGCTCTACTGAAATGAAACGGTTTTATAAGAATGAACCTGTTTTTAGAGCAGACCCTGTATCTGACAGTTATAGTTGGTTAAACATTCAGCAGTCTGACACGGTTTAAAAAAACACAAAAATGTGAAATTGTGCCACTTTTTTTTCTGTTCATCTGATACTGTCACTGCTTTTGTTGAACCTTTTGTTTCCTTAAACACAATCAGAGTCAAATGTAGGCAACCTGGCTTTAACATGGATCTGTAATTAGCATGTTTATCCCAATGCTTCCTTCCCTCTGCAAGAGTTACATTTTTTTTTATTTTTAATTTTTGGAACTTTTTATGATGTGATGTTTTTGACTTTAATGATATGGTTGTTTGCACACTATAACAATTTGCAGATCTATAATTTCTATTATTGGTGTCTCCTGCTCCGTACATCTATGTTCTGTGCAGCACCAGTGTTCTGGAGAAACGTCTCGTTTCACCATGTGATGGACAGCTTTATATGGTTGGAATGACAATTTAACTCTCTGAATTGTAGCTTTGATAGGCCAGCTGTATGAAAACTAATTGTCTTTCTCTTTAGTTAAAATATTTGTTTTCCTCTTTAAGTTATGAAAAAATATTTTTAATGAAAATTTTTATTTTTGCAACTTTTTGTTATTTTACTGTGAAATTCACTTTTAAATCTGACTGAAAGTTAAAATGATAGAAACACTTACATCTGATTTGAAACCTGCCACATCTAATTGTATAAAGATTGTAAAAAGGTACAGGAGGATGAAGCTGCATCAGAAGGTAATGGGTCTGATCGTGAAATAGTTGTGCAAATAAAACATGCGGTGTATTTGTGGACCTGTAAAGTTATTACTTGCATGCATTTAGCTAGTTTTTAGAAACTGTATTCTTATTCATAAAAAATATAAAAAAACAGCAATCCATGTTCTTTGGCATGATTTCACATTTCTGATGGATATGAAATTAAACCCTTTTAGATTCAGCCAAACATTCAACATGAGCATTAAATCTAAAAAAAACAACAGACTTTGGGTGTCAACATTTACATGATTTTATCGATTATTTCAACTGTCCTCCATATATTTCCCCAAACTCCTTTGAGGCAGCTAATGGTATTTATTCCTGGAGCTTCCTAAATGGAATTGTGTTTTCTTTTTTCAACAGCTTTTTTTTATATAAATATGAAATGATGCTGGGTTACCATGAGGAATGACCTCCTACAACAATAGATTCCTATATGATTCTCCTCTGAGCTTCTCAAGCAACTTTCCTAAAGCTAATGTCTCACTGGGCTCAGATTGTTGAACAAAAGCTACAAAAATCCTTCATGAAGAAGTTTCAAAAATCTCTCAAATTGCTAGTGAGGGTTTCTCCATTTCCTTCGCAGGGCTTTGTTCTCATGTCACTCATATTTTGAACATTTTCTGTAGAAATTTGAGAAACTAACATCCTCTTAAAATTGTCCCTGAGTCGTTGTAGGCTTCTGGAACCTGTCTCAAAACCTTTTCAAAATAGCTGTCCGTGCTCAGAAGGTGCAGGACATGTGAGACAGCTTTGGGTGAGATTAAATGAGAGGAAATTGCAAATAAATCAAGACACTTTGTGACTATACCGAAACATTTAGCACAACTGTAGCAATTGTCATGTGAGCTACATCTCATTGGAAACTTTTTGCAAAAGTTCAGTAAGATTCAAAGTGAAAATCTACGTCTATTCCTGCAATTCTGTGTCTCCAACTCGTCCCCGACAGAGGCAGCCCTGTGAGATTCTGGCTTGAACACACATTGCTTGTGACAGGCCAGACAAAATGTCCCAGTTGTTTTGCAAGGGAAAATGTAGTATTGTCCCCTTCTGGGTGTGAATGGCCATCTAATCAAGCCTTCCCTTTCACTGCAGCTGGTTTACAGCGAGCAGCGTGCTGACCTCTCAGGGGCCCGCCTCCCCCCTCCCCGTCCTCTGGGACCCTTCAACAAGCTTTAGAGGCCAAATGAGGTGTAAGTCTATTAAAAGGGAGTTTGTGTGTAGATCACAGTCCCTCTGGGGGTAGGAGCCTTTGCCTTGTCATTCAGGTGCAGCTAATTTCCTTCTGCTCCACACGGAGACATGAGGTCTGCCCATGGTCCTCATCGCACTCAGACAAGACCTGCTGCTAGAATTTCAAATGTCTGCTTCTTGTAAAGGCAGCAGGTGATTTATTCAAACGGAGCAGTGAAACAAAGAGACATCACCCTCATACGTGTGAAAATGTGAGGTAATGTAGCTACAAATGTAAATATTTTAACTTGTTCGCTGCTTCTTATTAAATTGCTTCAGAATAAAGCTGACAGGTGAAAAAAAAGGGAAATGCGAGAACAAGGCCACGGGCGATGCTTGAGTGGATGTGAGTTAGCGTTTGCGGTGTAATTTGATTGTAGTTGGAGCTTGTCAGTATAACAGGATGTTGAACCAATCAGGGGTGCTGTAGGGAGATCTGTTCATCACATCTCCTGGTGAGCCACCTTCAACCTCTCAGACACACGAGACACTGGGGTCCAGTCGGCGGTGGGACTCTGAATCCCAACAGCCAAAATGCCACACGGTGACTTTATGCAACATTGTCAGGTTGTTAGAGGATGAGTTACACACCTGGAGACACTTTACAGTCGAAACACGAAGATTTGTAAAAATCCATTATTTTTTACATGTCTGAAAAAAAAAACATGACAATAATTTGTGCTTAAAGATAGATCCTGCAGGTCTGGGCTTTGACTGCAGCAGAGCTTTTCTGAATCAACTATTGACAGTGTCCGTTGGGGTTGAGGTGGGGGGTCAGTTAAGCAGCATTAACCTCTGGAAGGCCAGCTCTGTGAAATGCATTAGTCACATAAGAAGGAGGAGGGATGTTTTGTAATAGATTATTGACCAGTAGGCAGCAGCCAGCATCGCACCATGTGGTCCTCCTGCCGGCTGCTGACCTCTTCATCAGATGTGGACCCACCCACCTGGCAGCGTGGCGGGAGGATGGACAGATGAAAATCCTCATATGAAGGATGACATGCAAAAAAAAAATTATCTCTTTGGTTGCAAAACTGTTTGGACAACTTCCTTCATGGCAAAAAAAATTTGTTTTTGGCTTGTCAAATTAAAAATGCAAAAAAAACCAATGGGAATACATAATCAGAGGCAGCCAACTTCTCTCTGGGATCTTTAAAGGTGCAGTTTGTAAGACTGACATCTTGTGGTCAAATGTGGTTACTGCAGTCCAATTTTTAAGTAAAAATAATAAGTAATTTGTCTCCGGCATTAGTGGAAGTGTTTGTCATCTTGCAGTTAGCTTGTTGTTATAGTTCTGAACAACTCATTAAAGGAAGTAAAATGTCCCAATTGTCTCAATATTCACTTCACACATACATTTCACTGTAATATCAAGTTGTTGGTAATTGAAAAAGTAGCTTGAGATATTTTTAGAGACAACTATTTGTTTTTAATTCACCATTAGCATTGTTAGCTCAACGTTAGCCGCTAGCCTGCTTCACCTGATATTAGAGTAAAACAAAAAGTGGTACAAGAAATAACTTCTGGGTCGCTCCTGTTTACTGGCTTCTGTTCTTTAAACAACTCTGGAGCTTTTTGTCTGCTGGTGTAGAATTACAAATGCCGGCGAGTCAGGATCTGGCTAAGACTGGACTGAACAGACACAAGCATAAGTTGGAATGTGGTGTGTTGTATGACCCAAGCTTGGAGTGGACTGACACTGGGTTTGAACAGACAGTTAATATAGGAGCCACGGTGCGCAGCTCAAAGGGAAATGAGAGGGCGTGTGGTTCCAGAAAAAAGGAAGGCGACTTACTGGTAATCAACAGGCTGGACAGGAAGACTGACTGGACTGGACCTGGAAAACTCTGGACACAGTTATCCGGAAAGCTGAGTGAATCGGAACGCTGAAACTCTGAAATGCTGACTGAGCCCTGAGCAGTAATTCCGACTTCCTGAAAAAGGAAGTCCATGTGGGGCATGATGGGAAGTGGAGTCCTGAGGCTGGTTAGGTCTGAGGGAAATGACTAGTGGGATGAAGGCTGGTTTCTGGTGTACTGGAGCAGGTTTGGGTCTGAGGTGGGGAGTTCTGGAGTGATTACCCCCAAATTCCACTATCTCCGCTCCGCTGCGCTCCGGCACAAACTGTTGGGTGGTTGTGATTTCTGTACATTGACTGCGGAGGTTCTCCAGCGTCCGGCAAAAATAGAATCGATCCTATTTTTGCCGGATGGTGGAACGGCGGGCGGCGCACTGCGCCGCACGGCCGCAGTAGTGGAACAGCTCTGATTGACTACAAAGGAACCGTTTTTTGCTGCGGAGTTTCTTGCCGGAGCGGAGCAGAGATAGTGGAATTTGTGGGTTAGGCTTGAAGTGGGGGTCGGGGAGCCAGGATCGTGACACGGTGCTACTGCATTAGCTCACTGCAGATTCAGCAACCTCACAAACTCACATAGAGTGTAAACAGTAACTATGTCCTTTGTTTTTTTCAAAAGGAGAAAAACTGACAACCTTCCAGCCGACTGAGAATAAAGTCTTCCAACATGATTGAGACATTAGACTGTTTTGTGATTATTTCACAGTGGAATTTTTACAAATTGCACCTTTAATTGAAATCAAAGTTAATTTTTGCTGGAACACAGAGAGCAGAATCAGGTTCTGGTGTCACAAAGAACTTATTTCTACAAATCCTGAGCTTTAAAAACAAGATCAAAAACATGCAAAAAAAAGACATAAAAAAATGAGACCTAACCCAGAAAATGTAAAATTTCTAAAATCAGTATCGTCTGTGCTCTGTTTCTCTTGGCTCTGCCTGACTTTTTTTTAATTGTTTGATAATTCATCTCCAAGCTCTAATTTACCCCCCATCGTCAGCCCTGTATGTTGGACCATTGTGTGAGACACTGAGCTGAATTCCAAATGAGCTTGTAGCGTATGAAGTCTTCCTTGCAGGGAGAGCACCTATTTATGGGCATGTTTGTTTGTTTTTCATCAGCATTAACCCTTTGGGCGAGGAATGTCCGTATGTCATCTTTTCCAGAACACTTCCAGGAACGACCTTGGGCAGGAAGTCACACTGCTTTAGTTAGTTTGATCTCCACGTACAAAACACAAGATCTTTTTTTGTCACTATCTGAATGTGACACCTTTGGGAAGGCATTTATCTTACAGCTTTGTGCAAAATTCCTCTGGATAAAAAGACTTTTTGAGGTCTTTCTGCTTTGATTTTAGAGATGTAAAATGATCCACAGTCTCTTGTTGAACTGTTGCTGGAACAATTACAGCAACATCAGCACATGCATTCAAACACGCTTGCAGCACTGAGAAGGAAGTGAAAAGCAGAATAAAATTGTGAAGAAAAGGTAATAAAGCAGCTAATGTTGAATATGCACACTTTATTTTCTGTAAATGCTCCAAAAATGCTGCAAACTATGCTAATATCTGTGTTTTTGAATGCTAATCCCTAAAAATCAGTAAATATAAATAATAGCTGCAATAGAAGGTGATGTTATTGCTTTATGCAAACTAAAATCTCCAGTTTGTGCTAGCTCAAATCTCTAGAAAAATATAAATATACAATGGCTGCGACGGATGAGGGTCAAACCTGCAACCCACTGGATGCAGGGTAGACACTTAACTCCTTTGCCACTGTCACTCTCTTATCTCTGGTGTCTGAATATCAGGAAATAAGATCCCAAATCCTGTCTTCTCCTCACCTTTGTTCTGTCTCACTTGTACTTCCTGAAACAAGAGTGCCAGAGCTTTTTTCCCATAGAGATCAACTCATAAAGCTTTTATTTAAACTAGAGACCACTGCAGATGCATTGAAAAAAATTGTGAACTTGCTCTTTAAAGAACAAAGTTGAGAACTGACAGCATTTTTTGATATTTTGTTTTGTTCTGTCTTTTCATTTGTTTTTTATTTGTCATCAGCAGATTATCATCATGTCTTCTATTATTCAAAAGCACAACAATCAGCTTAAATTGAAGGGGTAAAAATGTATTTGTGATGAAGACAAACTAAGACTTGATGTCCTTCATCTCAACTAATTGGAATCCCTCACAGCCTGCCAAACACCCAGCTGGTTCTTAAACTAAACAATTTCCTAATTCCTAAAGTCAGCTATGATTAAAGTTACAGTTTATTAAATGTATTGTTTTTATACATGGAAGCCCACTAGAATTATGTGGTTTTAAAATGTTATTTTATGAAAAAGTCACTTTTTCTGTGCTTTAAAGCACAGAAAAACCCAGAAAATCAACAGTCTATAGTTATTTGTAAATATTTTATTCAGCGAGCAGTAGGGCTGTAACAATATTGGCAATATCGCGATATCGTCGTAGTAAAATGACCACAATATCGTCGTGGTCTTGTCATGATATCGTACAGTACGTCTTGAGGTAAAAATAACACTTTTCAGTCTGCTCCACCGGACTACATAAACTACATAGACCATGATCATTTGCTTCCGCGTCATCGGCCAGTTTGCCAATGGGAGTGCGTGCAGCCCACAAAGCAAAGATATACAAACATGGAGTAGGGAGGCTACAGCGGTGAACGCAGCACGGAGGATTCCAGTCAAAATATTTTATGTTGTGAGTCTTATTATTGTGAGCCTCCCCACAATATCGCAATAAATATTGTATCGTGAGATTTTTATATTGTTACACCCCTAGCGATCAGTTCAGATTTACAGGAGAAAATACGTCCCATTTCTCATCCCAACATCAACTTTAAATCAGCTGCATTCATTGTGTCTCAGTAAAAAATGATTAACTCTGTGCTGCAAACTTCCTGTAACAGTTATATTTAATTTGAGTTTCAAAGCTCTTTGGATGAGAAGCGAAACATCTTCAAGAAACCAAAGACGTCCAGTTGCCTTCAATCCAACCCAGTTTGGATTACCATGACCTGGATGACTGAGAACCTTCACCAGCATAATCACAAAACAAGTCAACTCTGTCGTCTAACTTTAATTTGTCCTTAATGTTTTTCCAACGAGAAATTTAAAATATTGTTTGTTTGTTTACTTCTTTGTTTGCTTGGTTGGTTGTTGTTTTTTGTTGTTTTTTGCATTTTTTGAACGTGGCATAATTAACCCCCCCAAAAAATAAAACTCAATTTAAAATAAGACTGTTTTAAAAAATAATTTCTAATGTAAGTCTGTGACACTAAAAATGATGGAAGTCTTTGATATATGATGCAAAAAAATCAAATTAGGTGTGTTGTGTTGTAGATTACACATTGGCTCATTTCAGTGTGTTTATCCAAACATACACATCATTTAACCATATGTATGCTTGCTTTGATTTTATGATGGAAAAAATCTATTCCCCAAAATATCTACTTAAACTTTAGTTTTATGCAAATTCAGAATCACAAGTTCAATCCTAAAAACACCAACCAATGTGATTAAAGATCATTTGTGAACAACATTCAAACACACGACTAAAACGCTCGTTCCGCAGAGGCATTGTGAATCTTTCACAAGACATACAGCTCCACATGAACACACACACACACACACACACACACAGCACTGAGAATATGAGGCCATCAGAGCTTCACACATTACATTGACTGGTGGAGGTCTTCACTGTTTAAGTGGGGGTGCCTGCTGAGGTTTTTCCTCCCCGGCAGCAGGCCTATAAGAGTGGTAAGTGGCAGTGATGAGACACTGTCCCCTGTGCCTCCTTCAGCTGCCATTCCCTTTAAATTGAAACAGAGTCCTGCAAATAAATGCCACATTCTGAGCAGGGAGAGAACGTCTCAAAGTTGCATTTCATATAAGCACCCATCAGGGAATTGGCCCCAGAACAGTCTGCTTTATTCGCTCTCGGTTTTTGTTATTTATATGACAAAGGAACAGGGCTACATCAGGGTCATTCAGTGTTCATTTATCTTTTTATGTTGCTCTGCTAGGCAGGCAGCATTCTAGCAGGCTGACTGCGGGTCTGCAGCACGACTCCCCCTCCTATGGCTGTGTGAATATTACAATCTGATGCTTTCACCTCTTGATATCAATATGCATTAGTTTTACCCCCTGTTCATTAGCTTTAAATGGTATCTCTCTTTAAGATTAATTGAAGCTGGGATAAAAGAAGATGGCTCCCAAGAGTGGCATCCTGTTTGTTATTCCTGTTGGCCTGAAAACGGCAACAGTAAATCCTCCAAGTTGTTGTTAAGCTGGCTGTATTACCATATGTGTGCCATTTCCATGGAGTGACAGACCCCTCCACACACACACGCACACACACACACACTTGCACACAACGTGGATCAAATGGGGACTATTGATCCTGCAGCACTCCATTTCAAGTTAATTGTGCTTGAAATGAGGTGCACACGCTCAGGCATACCTGCATTGGGAAGGCTTTATTTATTTATATTTGTGAGGGAACACGTGTCAGATAAACAGCAAATATTCAATTCACGTCTTATTCAATTTTGCTCAAAAAGCTGGTGGTGCTGAAGTGCGCTTTGACAGTGGTTGAACCAGATTGGATCAGACTTTGATTCACAATAAGGCTGCTGCTATTTGAGGCTGGGGGGTGCATGCTTAGACAAAACAATGCAAGGGGATTGACTGGAATTATACCAGAAAAGCAACGATTTAACCTCATCATTGGAAGAAAAAACCCTTATTACAGCCTGACAATATTCTCACTTACTCCCTCCTTTTCCTGCTCAAGGCCTCCCAGCTTGAGTGGCTTGTCCCTTCCCTGACTGGAGACCAAACTAAACCTGGCTGAAATATTCCAGTAGGGGTCAGGTGAAATCTGGCCCCTCCCTGACCCCTATTCCCTCTGACACTAACAGCGCAGGCTCCTAGCTAACCAGGCATGAACAGCCCAGCAGAACTAAAGAGGCTGGAAGCACCAAAGTTCCTCTGCAGACATCCCCGTCAGCCTTCAGCAGGATCATGTGCCAGATTATGAGTGTGAATACACACAGCAGCCGACAAATCACCTCATTCCCAGCAGCGTGGTGGAGTTAAAGGGAACATTTAAGTGAGGGGAAAGTCGCATTAGGTTACATGTTTCAAATAGGATTCAATCAAATCTCATACTGAACAAATTCTCATGGCAGATTAAGACTGAATCACAGAAGAGTCAGTGATTATGGATAAAACTGAAAAACATCTTTGGGTAGCTAAAAACTAAAGGGACAGCTTGGATCTGTTGCTTTGAAGTTCTGTGAAAAGGATGCAAATAAAAAACATGTTGAGCAACCTCAGTTTGGAAAAATAGAGATTAGTTTTGACAAACAGACACTATCTTAATAATGTTCTAGCAGTTTATGTATCTAGCAGTTTATGCAGCTTCTGTTCAACTAACCCTTACCCCACAGTCAGGTCTTGCAGAAATATTCTCCTTTTAATACTGTAGGTGTCCCAGGCTGGACAGGAAACGACACACCTTGCTGCTTTCATTATTCTGTGCATTAAAATAATCCATTCATCTTCTAAACTGCTGCCTCCTTACTAGAGATGCAGGAAACTGCTGCCTATCTCCAGCGGTCATCATGCTAGAGGTGAGGGACACCAGACCATCGTAGGGACACATATAGACATACAACCAAAAACACACTCACTCACTCGCCTGGGGACAATTTAGAGTCACCAGTCAACCTGACGTGTGTGTTTTTGGCCTGTAGAAAACCACAGAATCTAAAGAAAACCCACTCATGCAAGGGGAGAACATGCTAACGCAGAGAGGCTGTGCAGGTGGGATTCAAACCTGCAACCCTCTCGCTGTTAGGCAATAGTGATAACAACTGCAACACCATGCAGCCCCCATTAAAAGAAGATAGAAGTAAATAAACATGTAATGCAAAATCAACATGAGCAAAACTTCTAAGCATTTGCATCAGCCACCATGAGTTACTTGAGAATGGAGTATTTTCTCAGGACCTTGAACACTGACCTGTTTGGCCTAGCTGTTAGCTCATCATTCCAGTCAGGATTAAACTCTAGCTGTGTTTTCACTGTTGGAATTCTGGGAAATTTCTGGGAGGGGGGGAAAGTGACCAGGAGATATGATGACTCAGTCCTCTAAGCCGTTGTGTCTCCATACAAAATCAGCCCTTTCAGAAATCAGCATATCACAACCACAGGGCAGTGATTTATGTCACTGATCAGCACATAAAAACATCCACGAACAGTAATAACACTAAAAGTTGTATTCGGTCAAAGTAATTTAATCCATTTGGGGCACCAGGAGAGCAGCAGTGTGATGGAAAAAGCTGCATTTAATGCGGCTGTCCGGAGTATTATTTTTATCCGATGGCACCATCTAGTGGCTGACAAGCATATCACACCAAGAGTCATTTGATTCGGTTATTTGAGATGGCGACTGCACGTTTCTTGTTTATGAATGTGCTTCTGTAGTCGACAAACAGAGCTAAAACACGTTGTTTCACAAGTACACATCAAATTCAGCATGCTCAAATTAACACCGTCAGAGTTGATTTCAACACTTTTAAAGTGTCTATATTGGGCCACACCAGTAGGAGTTAATTAACTCTTTTAGGAGAGTTGGTACTTTACCTCTGATTTAGTGTCAAAAACCAACTCTTCTGGAGTTGACAACTTAACACCAGTGTTAGAGTTAATACAGTAACTCTTAACACTGGAGTTAAATTACTAAACCAGAATTAAAGTACCAACTCTACAAAAAGAGTTAAATTAACTCTTACTGGTGTGGACCCATGTAGACACTTTAAAAGTGTTGAAATCAACTCTGACAATGTTAATTTGAGCATGTTGTTGTGTAACAGTCACACTGAAAAACACCAGCTAACTCATGCTCTGTACCCCTCATGACTGTGGACAGCCAGTGAGAGAAGACCACAAAGAGCAGAGTCCTGAGCATTTAGTGTGAACCATGCTCCACTTCTTTATTGTGACAGTGGAACGGCACAGGAGTCCCATTCCTGTGACCAGCCTCCTCACTTATGGTGCCAACATGACACAACAAGTAACACCACATTTGCAACAGTGAACGAAGTAGTAACTAAGAACAACACAACCCCCCAAAAATAAACATGCATAAACACCCCAAAATAGAACAAATTACCTAAAAACATGACTACCCACAATGCACCTCGCCCACTGCAGCTCTCTGCAGCCAATCGGTTGCTACCCGTCCAACTTTTGAATAAAGGGGTGGAGTCTGTGAATTAACTCTGCAGGTGTTATAGCCACTGTGGGAGTTCAGAATTAGCTTTTCAGGAGTTATTTTCGTCCAAAATGTACGGTGGCCCTGAAGTGCAAACCACACCAACAAATCACTAAACACAACAACAAATTGAGAAACACAAACAAATTCAGAAACACAACAGCAAAATTGAGAATCACAAAAACAAAATTAAGAATCACAAACACAAAAGTGAAATCGCAAAAACAAATTACGAATCACAAACACAAAAGTGAAATCGCAAAAACAAATTACGAATCACAAACACAAAAGTGAAATCGCAAAAACAAATTACGAATCACAAACACAAAAGTGAAATCGCAAAAACAAATTACGAATCACAAACACAAAAGTGAAATCGCAAAAACAAATTACGAATCACAAACACAAAAGTGAAATCACAAAAACAAATTACGAATCACAAAAGCAAATTGAGAAGCACAATTACATTAACAAAACCGGAAAGGGTAGGTACCAGTCAGCAACAGGAGACCATCACTGATTGGACAACTGAGCTGTTTGTGTTTGGAACCGGAAGTTACTCTGCCTGTAGCGCATTTCGTTTGAAGAACGATGGGATATTTTGTCCTAACTGTGGGAAAAAGCTCATTGAGGAGTCACCGAACTTTTGCAGCGGCAAGAGGCTTTATGACGCATCTATCATCAGAGACACGTCACACCCAGCTGATGTACTTCCTTAAATCTGAAGCACCTAAGCGGTAGTCTAACGCTATTGGTTAGTTCTGGGATGATGGTGGCAGAGGAGTTAAGTGGCCACCTTGCAACCAGAAGGTCACAGGTTCGCGTCCCACTCAGCATGTCGCTGTCGTTGTGTCCTTGGGCAAGACACTTAACCTGCCTTGCCTGCTGGTGGTGGTCGGAGGGATCGGTGGCACCAGTGCTCAGCAGCCTCACCTCTGTCAGTGCGCCCCAGGGCAGCTCTAGCTACATTGTAGCTCATCCCCACCAGCGTGTGAATGTGTGAATGTGTGTGTGAATGGGTGAATGACTGATTGTGTTGTGAAGCGCCTTGGGGGGTTGTAGAACCTTAAGAAGGCGCTATACAAATACAGGCCATTTACCATTTAGTTCTGGTCGCTGCTCAGTTTCCTATAGCATGGAGCTCTATGGGGCAGGGGGCGGACTTAGCAAAAAAAATAAAAGGGGTAAATAACACAATGTACATTATATCACATAAGACAATTTCTGAAAAATCATACATAGTTCTTGAAATGGGAAAACTCCGGATTGCTGTTTTAATGGCCAGAAGAAATGTTGTTTTTTACAGCGCTCTGTAGGAGACCAGAGCTTTGTGAATTACTGCACTGTGGAGGGATTTCCGTGCATTTTCATTGTTGAGAGTTTAAAAACGGATATTTCTTCTCCTCCCATTCTGCTTCAACTCTTCCACTTTTACAAATGTCGGTTGTTTGGTGACATCTGCCAATATCATTTCCTGAGTTACAACAAATCATGAGTTAACCACAAGTCCTGCCCAGTGACTACGGGGCCTTTTCAGAATACATACCCCAGTTCAGGTACTCCTAAAATGTCCTGGAAAATGATCCTTTAGGGCCGGCTCGATAAAATGGAGGTGCGCGCATGCCGCGAAGGTCCAGTAAAATTACCCAGAAGTTCCAATAGTGGAAATGGGCCTTCTGTTTCTCCAAACTGAGGCTGTTCAAAGAGCTATGATGTTAACTGATCATGGCTTTTCCACAGAAGCCTCTTTTAAAACATCTGCAGTATCACATTTATGTAGCTTTGAGTTGTTTTCTTTACTTTCTAAAGCGCTGGGAGCTGGGGGCTCTAACAGCTCAGCACCATTTAAAGAACAAACCCCTCCTTCCTTTTGTTTATACGCCCATTCTCTTCTAATAGTATATATAAATAAGTAAAACTGTGTAATTGATAACAATAAACAGGCAGGCATATTGAGGCAGGATTTAATTTGCATGCCAGATTAGCTTGCTATTGGTTGGGCCAGTGCCGTAGGGCAGCCTTTTCATTAATAGGATCTAGTCTCTTTTAATCCATTAAGTCAATTGAACTCATACATAATCTGATTTCAGAGGCGCCGTGTAAATGTGGTGGTGTAGGCTTGTCTTAGAGCAGGACTCGGCAGCGTGTGTGTACGTGAAGAGACACGAGAAAGACGTCAATACATACAGAAAAAATGACAAAGGTGATTGCATGTGTTTCTTAAAATCCATAATTCTGACATGATTGCTTTTTATCACACATTTTAAAAATTGTGTCCTGAGGAAAAACTCATTTGTGGCTGAAATCTCCTCATTTGGGTCACTGGATGCTAACAGCACAGCATATTTTATCTATTTTACACTAACATCAGGTGTTTTTCTGTAAAAAAGTAACCTTGTTCACATAGCAAAACCTGTTAATACATAATATGTTCTTATTAAAACATGTACCTTGCCATCCAATGAGCTATAATAAGCTTTAAATCTAATCTAATTTATTTATTTATTAGTTTTGCATATTTATTTGTCTCAATAGGACTAAAAATGAAGCTGTAGTTTCAAAACAAATCTTTGCACCTTTAATGTGACACATCACATGATGTGTGGCGGTGACTCCCGGCCACGCTTACAAACTCCCGGATGATGCAAGCAGGGGCCAAGATGGCCTAAATCCTTGTTTGCGAGGCTGGCTGGTCAGATTTGAAGAGGGAATCACTGCTGGAGGCATTCACGAGACAACGGGACTACATAGTCCAGGTCATGCCTGAACAACCCAACCAGCCCCAGATTTACACACAGCACACACACACACCCCAGCATCTGGGCCAACAGGGAGCCTCACACACACTCAGATGCACACACACATACACGCTGTAGATGTGAAGAAAGGACAGGGACTCACCGTTGGGAAATCTACACTGTTTTATAATTGGGGGAAGCTATAAGGAAGAAGAGAACCATAACAAATCTACACAAGGGTGCATGAGACTAAATAAACCTGAAAGTCTTAAAGAAGACACAGCAAATAGGAGGATTTCTGGATAAAATGACAGATTAAATCATTTTAAGTAGATAAATTCATGCAAATAAGCAAACATTTAGCAGGATTTTCCTTGCATTATTATACTCATTTTAATTTCCAGTTTTTGCAAGAAAATGCATCCTGTAGCAACCCAGAACAATCAAAAATTGTGTTCATTACTGAATAACAGCAATAACTGACTGATTATACTGCTAACAGCACCCTAAAAGAGCAGTTAACTTCTCCTCACCAAGAATCAAAGACTTAATTTGCAATCCCTTAGCAGTAGCACAGTGAGTTTTGTGTCAGAGGATTTGTCACTGCTGCTGTGAGGTCTTCCTGCTTTAAAAAAACACACATCACACACACACAATAGGGAAAATTAAATCCCCAGAGAAGGATTTA
This sequence comes from Aphyosemion australe, assembly GCA_006937985.1. Lineage (NCBI taxonomy): Eukaryota > Metazoa > Chordata > Actinopteri > Cyprinodontiformes > Nothobranchiidae > Aphyosemion > Aphyosemion australe. The sequence goes on along the minus strand of SSNS01000268.1, from coordinate 243,926 downwards.
GACACTTATATAACTCCCCAATTATAAAGTTTTTTCTCCAAGAAGCCTCAGTGGCCTCCCTTCTGTTTATATGACTCACAAATATCTAATACTGAACTGTGTATAATGCCAGTATGCCCACATGACTGCAGAGAAGGCTCTTTTGCTTTCTGCCCGACTGAGTCGGGCATAATGGGAGGCTTGAAAAGCTGCGAGCTTAAACCAGCACACTCTCGACAAAGCCTTGGTGGATCGCTGGGACGCCGTGCATTCTAGGAAGTTGCCAAAAAACTAATTTTCAGGAGCACTCAGCATGGTCTTAAATCTATCTAATGGAACCACACCCACAGGCCACTGGACATTAAACACTTCAACCCTGTGTGGGCAATTTGCTGACAATTTAAAGTGAGAAACTAAGAAATAATGCAAATAACTGTTTTAAATTACTAACATCAGTCTAGATTTCAGCTGCTGGAAAGTTTCACTGAGGAGTTCAAATCAAAAGCTGTTTTATTGTAAAGGTATAAAACCTGCCCACTGTGTTTCACTCCACTCCATCCCTCCATGGCTACCAACAGGCAACAATGTCAGATTCTCAGTGACACAGTGCAAATGCATTCTGTCTACTAGATTTTCAAAACTAAAGATAAAAATAAACATTTAAATAAAAGACCTAGAAAGGGTGGAATGCACGTGACGCTTCCTTTTTCATGCCAGAGCTTTAAATTAAGATTTTGTGTAGAGAAATGATTGATTTTTATTTGTTTTGGTGAAATCTTTAAAAGAACATCACGTGTGATCTGTTAACCAGTTAACCCAAACTTTTCAGATTCAGACCCAAAAAATAGCAATTTTAAGACATGCAACCCCAGATTATCCTGGCATGCCATCCTATACAGTATATGTAAATATTAGGGGTGGGAATTTAACGCGTTAATTCTGATTAATTAATTAGATGAAAATAAAGAGTTAATAAAAATCAGTGTATTGGGCCCGGGAAACCTTTTTTACGTGCTCCAAACAAAACTAAAACTACAATCAAATGAGTTATTGGAAATCCCTCTGAGTTATTGGAAATCCCTAAACCCTAACCCTATAACCCTCTGCCTCTTTATTTCTAATTTTTAAAAATTGCTTTGAGGGCAAATTTTCTTGAACGATTAAAATGCGATTAATCAAGATTAATTAATCACAAAGCCTCTAATTAATTAGATTACTTTTTTTAATCGAGTCCCACCCCTAGTAAATATATAATCTGGTCACGACCCATACACAGCGCTCACTCAGGAATCTACTGTTGTCTTTCAAACTGTCTCCACATGCAATTGGACAGCGCTAGGACCAATCAGAGCAGTGACACAACAAGACATATTCATCTCTATTGAATTCTGTCAACGGAGCAGTTCGCTACACATCATCAAAGAAGAAGCAAATACGTCTTTATTCAAAATAAAGACCCTAAGTACCTCTATCTGCTCATGTCTCAAAGAAAGCCCAGGTCTAAATAGCTCAAAGTTGAGGTCAAAGCTGTTTCAAGCAAGCGTCGTTCCTGAGCCGACGACATCTTTGTAGTATTCCTCCATCACAGCTCTGGTGCTAAGCCCGCCCAACGTCTCTCTACAAACAGAGCGCTGTGATTGGCCCAACATTAAATTGTTTGATTAAATGGTAGACCTGCTGAGGCTAAATCCTTTGCTACTACAATGGTTGGTCTAGATTTCTAGACTAACCCCACATATCTCTGATTTGCCAACACAAACTTAAAAAGCTAAATAATTCAAGACATAAAGAAAAGCCTTCAGATCATATTCACTTAAACCTATGTATATCAGGTTAGTTTAGTTTTGCAACAATTATGCAAGAAATATAGCTTTAGCAACTGTTTTTCAATTTTATTTTGATTTCCTGGATGTGTAGTTCTTGGAGACCCAAAGTTGGGGTCCTGACCCCACTGTCCCCGACCCCCAACCCCACACAACCACTGTGTTGTGGAGCTACTGCACATTAGTTTAGCTGAGTTATAACCATGTTTGTTAATGTTAATTAGATGTTGATTTACACCCAATAAAGACTTCCTGATTATTAGATCAAATGCATCGAGTGGTTCATAAGGTATTTAGGCAAAAACATGTGAAAAAGGGTAAAAGAATCCTGACTGGGGATATCATAATATATGCATTAAAAGGTCACAACTGATGTGCTGAAACAAATATCCAATCAGCTGTCATACACTACCATAACCTTCTATAACTTCTGGTTGTTATTATTATGATTATTTTCCCTAATTTAAAGTCGGCTTGAACTTTCTCATCACATATTTTGGGGATCTGAACGTTGTCAAAGATAAAAGTAAAAAACTAAGATGGGAAAACGAATCTGCTGCACAGCTAAACTCAGGTCACTTGATCCTTGTCTGATGCAATGAACATCTTCACCGTCTAATTCTAATGCTGATGCTTTCTTGTTTGTTCTTTTCTGCCAATATGATTACTGGTGGTAAAGCAAAATAACTTAAATATATGTAGGATATAAACTATACATCAGGGATTGTGTGAATGGGTGAATGAGGATTGCATTCTGAAGGTGTTTGTAGAACATTGTGATGTGTTAATGATGTCACTTAAAACTTTAGAGAAAGCGTTTTTACTGCAGAGAGAAGAAAATACACAGCCTGTCCAAAAAAAAAGTCTCCACCTAGATTTAACTAATCAAATAGGTAGGAGCCTCCTATTAGATAATTGCTGCATGGGTGATTATCTTTCAGCTGGCAACAAGTTATTTAACCCCAACTGGTGCAATGAGTTGCTTCTCATTTCTTAAACAACCATGCTGAAAGGCACATCTGGTGGTCGTGGAAAAGGTGTTAGTCTGTTTGAGAAGGTTCAGATCATTGGCATGCATCAAGCAGAGAAAACATCTAAGGAGACTGCAGAAACGACTAAAACTGGGTTCAGAACTGTCCAACGCATTATTAAAAACTGGTGTGATGAGTCCAGATGGACCCTGTTCCAGAGTGATGGGTGCATCAGGGTAAGAAGAGAGGCAGATGAAGTGATGCACCCATCATGCCTAGTGCCTACTGTACAAGCCTGTGGGGGCAGTGCTATGATCTGGGGTTGCTGCAGTTGGTCAGGTCTAGGTTCAGCAACAGGATGTGCTCCAAAAATGAGGTCAGCTGACTACCTGAATATACTGAATGACCAGGTTATTCCATCAATGGACTTGTTCTTCCCTGATGGCACGGCCATATTCCAAGATGACAATGCCAGGATTCATCGGGCTCAAATAGTGAAAGAGTGGTTCAGGGAGCATGAGACATCATTTTCACACATGGATTGGCCACCACAGAGTCCAGACCTTAACCCCATTGAGGATCTTTGGGATGTGCTGGAGAAGGCTTTGTGCAGCGGTCAGACTCTACCATCATCAATGCAAGAGCTTGGTGACACATTAATGCAACACTGGATGGAAATAAATCTGGTGACATTGCAGAAGCTTATCAAAACAATGCTACAGCGAATGTGTGCCGTAATCAAAGCTAAAGGTGGTCCAACGATATATTAGAGTGTGTGACCTTTTTTTGTTTGTTTGTTTGTTTTTTGTGGTGACTTTTTTTGGCAGTATATTTAGTAACTTGTGTTTTATTCTTTCATTGGACTGGGTCAAAAAATGCCTGTACTATATAAAAAGTGATGATTACAGAAAGTAAATAGAAATATTATCAAATTCCATTTTTAAAAACATTTTTTTCTAAACTCATGTTCTGTTACAGAACACACTTGGTACACACAACCCAGCCCCAGCCCCCTCCGACCCCCCCTCCTTGCCTTCTTATATTTCAACCTTGATATTTACCTGTCTGTGGGTGGTCCGGCTAGTCCTGAATCAAATCCCCTCCCCCATAAGCAGACATATCGAGGCATAGAGTCCTGTTTATCTCATTTCAGACAGCGGCTAAAGCTGCCTTCTTCTTTGCCCGTTTGCGTTATTTACATAATGAAGGTAGAGCTAGATGGAGGGTCTGAGTGGACGAGATCGATCAGCAGAAAAGTTCCCTGTCCCAGCTTTAAGACCACCTAACCTGTGGCTTCTATTCCTGACCTCATAATGCGAGTGAGGGGGGGGACATTACCCTTTCGCCGACAATGCTTCCCCATATTCCCTGACCCCACAAAGACATTACAGTGGGCAAACATAAAGCAGGGCTTCATCAAGCCTGAGCTTATCTGCGCTCTGAAAGTATGTGAGACATGCCTGGGAACAAAAGGCCGTCTCTGAGCCCGGGAGCACGCTGAGGGGATCTCTTTCAGCGGCCACAGATTGCCCTGTGTTTTCTTAATTGACAGACCCCAGCCACATTTGATAGAAATGACATGCAGCTGGCAGGACGCCCCGGCCTTCCAGGTAGACCACCTTTCAGCAGGAAAATTGTCTTCAATCTACTTCATAAAGGAGTTCGATGGAGGTCTGCATCATACGCTGAGCCACGGGAGGTTCACCTTACTTTGGGTTACACCTGCGTGGGAAAAGCTGGTGATTTCCCAGACTGGGGTCAACTTTCCAAAGATTCCATACAGTCCCCTATCAGCAAAGAGAGCAAAGACTTTATAAAGCATGTCACAATGTTACATTTATGAATAAATAATGAGTTCCAGTTAGGATTATCTGAACATAAAAAAATCATTCAACTGTTTTTATTATGTAAAATATCAACGTTCCCTAAATATACAAGTAATTATGTTTAACTTAAGGCAACTTTTGTGTTTTATTAAAACCAGAAGGACACGTTTATTAAAATGAAGAGTAAAACAGGTTGTGTACAAATACTTTTTATTATTATTATTATTCATGCAATTCAACATGAAGGAAAGCAGCGTTTAGCTCTAAATGAATCTGTTACAGAGGTGAGGGTAGATGGGACCATGGAATATGAGGAAAGCATGCCCTCATCTGGCCAAATGAAGAAGTGCGCCCCTTTAAATATGTAACATTAAGCAGCAAAATAAGGTTTATGCTGTTTTATTATTTATGTTACTTTTGTGTGTGAATCCTTAGAGAACATTGGGTAATGAAATGTAAACGAGTGAACACACATTTAGTTAACAGGGAACATGCAGGTGTTACAGCACAGCATCATGACGATGATTTATTTATTTAACTAAACTTGAATTACAAATCAAACTATACATAATGTTTTGGTCACATTGAACTCTGGTCATTTTCATATGATGTTGGGTTATTTTTCAAGGATAAAGTTTAAATCAATCAGAAACTCTAGAATTATCTGAGAAAAAAGTTTGTTTTCAATCAGTGAAAGAATCATTGTCCCAAAATCGGAACGATTGTTCTGTTTTTACTCATGAAATTCTTTAATGATTGGTAATTTTCTAGATAATTTAATAATGTATCAATAAAAAACACTATATACAGCTTTGATTTATTAAAATCTCTTACGGTAGATGAACACAGCCTGTATTGTTTAAAGTTAGAGTCCATACATGTGACTTAACTGGAATAGTTTGCAAAGTGACCTGAAAATTCAAAATGTTCTCTTTGAACTTTTTAAGGACTTCTAAACGAGAGGCAAGTAACTGGAAAATGTCTTTGATCTTGATAAAAATGCTGATAATTTATGTTTGTTTGATGGTTAACTTTCCCTGCTTTAGCCGATTCTGATGCAGGTCAGAGCGCTTTTGAAAAAGAATTTTATTCTCAATGAGATTTTTTTCTGTTTAAATAAAGGTTTGTTTAAAAATAACACAATCTCAGCACAATTCTACGTTTTAAATCATCTTTCAACAAGTAAAAATCACACTAATCTCATTCTTTTATGATGATCAGCTTAAATTTTGTTTGTCTTTTTGATTTGAACTGGTTGCATACTTGTAAGATTTAATGCTAAAGGTGTGGGAAACTCCTTTAATTAATACATTTGCAGTGATCTCTGGTAGGAATGAATGCCTTTCAAGCTGTACTCAGGTCAAATAAAGCCCAGAAACGCTTGGATCAGCACGGACAAGTCTACTGCTGCGTAGAGTGGCCGCAGACGGCATTTGGAGTCTTAATTCATAATATTTGGACATCTCTCCTCTGATTGGCTAACAGCAACTCGACTCTACCACTGACTCTGTTTGCTCTGCAATGTTGATGTTTTATCTCCACAAATAACACAAGCCTGGAGGAGTTCTGCTGTGTGGTTGTTCTCTGCTGTTTCCTGGACGCTAAACCAACAACAGCCTTCCCCTTTGTGAGTCAAGATGGGTGAGTCCATTAATGTTCAGTGACAGTGTGACTTAGATCTGTCAGGATTTTCAAATCCTAGAATTTCACCGTCTATTTTCTATCAGAAGCTAATGCAGGAGATAGGTGTAGGAGACTATTTTCATGTTCAGCCTGCATGAAAAACTCAGTGACCCATCATAATCAGAAATAATCATTAAAAACGATGAACCACACCTTTAAATGTTCGCTGAAAGTTCAATGAAATAAAACTTTAAAAACTGTTTTCCTCTAAAAAACCTTTCTACGTTCTTTTTATTATTAAATTTGTACCTAAAATCATTTTCTTTGCCGGCGATAATTTAACTTTCTACCAAGATATTCCAAGCCAGTCAGAAATGTAAAAAAAATTTGATGAGTTTTTTTCCAAATCAATAAAATAAAGTTCACTAAAGGTTCATTAAAACAAAAACGTGTCTCAAAACATTTTTATCAGCTATTAAATTATGAATTTCCAGAAAACAGACATCTGTTTGGGATCTAAGCTGCTACTTAATCACATGTATGTGTCAGCGATGACAAACAGCATAAACTGCCTAAATGCTTTTGTCAAAATGTCTCATGTGCATTTAGGAGCTGGGTATCCCAAAGGCTGGAACTCCACAGAGAATAAAACGGGGCCATATGGCATCCATGTCTCAAGCCCCCGCGATCCACTCAGGATGATTTCCCATCCGGTGGAAGAAAAAGAAAAAAGGATTTGAGGGTGCCAAACAGCGTCGGTCCCCAGAGGATGTTAGTGGGGCATGAAAGATAAGGAAGTACCCATCACAGCTCCAGCAGATAAGGCCAGAGAGGGCCCCAGCTCCATCTGAATCCCCACCGAGCTCCATCAGACACTAACAGCTGTTAGTCACTGCATAAATAACACTAGGTTTTTATATTAGATCATCATAGTAATCAATAACAAATACAAGAATTAGCATGAATTTCTGCAAAAATTATTTTTGATGCTTGAAGTTGTGAAACCATGCTGACATTGCAATAACATAATTTTCTATAAATGGTAAAGAATTTACCAAAAGCCAAAGTACCTCATATTGACCTTTAATCTTAAATGAGCCATTCATTTAACAGAAATAACACTGTTTATATTCACCAAACAACATATTAAAATGTGTTTATTGTTCTATACAATTGTTTGCTGTAGCAGGGAAGAAACTCAACACTGTGAAGGACACTTGGGAGACGGTGTTGTCCTATGAGTGATTTATGGCCTGGTCTATGAGACATTGTTTTAGGTGTCAGCACTTTGCATCAGTGTCCTTTTACCGAGTGCTCACACATCAGGAAACAGTCAAGTGTTGGTCTGCATGCAGCAAAATAACTTTTTAAATAACAGATATTTATTTATGATGATTTCAGAGCAGAAACCAGTTTTTTAAGTTTTGCTTCATATGCATGGAATAAAATTTAGGCCTTACTTTTAAAACTTGACACCTAATGGCACTTCAGTTTAAAACTGCCTGCAGGTCATCCTCTCTGTACTGTAGCTATCTTGGCTAAACTGGTGCATTATGGTATGGTGCGATGCTTTGAATATACCCAAAGTGTCACGGCTGCAGCCTGTCATGCCTGAGCTGCTGTTATAACATCTCTCTCCTGCAGCTCTCGTGACCTAATTACCTGATCATCTGCACCAGGGTAGCTCACCTGTCTCTCTGCTTTTCTGTCTTTTCATCCTCAGTGTTCCACCTTCTGTTTATCCTGGCTCCTGTCTCGTGTGCCTGAGTTTTCTGACCTGACTGGTGACAGAGCTGACCTCTCTCCCCTCTCAGCTCTGTACGTTTTGGATCTGACTGGATTTCTTTATTCTGGATTGTAAAATCTAAACCCTGATACCTGATTCTGACCCTGTTCTGATCTGTGCTCGGATTGCTGTATTGAATCAGATTTTTGGAACTGCATTACCTCGATTACTGACTGATGGATTTATGCTTACATTTTTAATCTTGTCACACTAACCTGTTTCTGCCCTTTCTCAGCACTACTGGTCACAATAACAACCGTTCTCAGGGGTAGGAGAGGTTTCTCACCATCAAGTTATTCAAACCAAGATGCTGCCCACAAGGACTCACCAGCCTTTCTCTGAGGACCGCTACTCCTTGATTGGCTCAACAAAACACCATTATAAATAATGTCAGGTGATGGTACATAAGTTCCTCTTTATCAAACAAAACATGGATGCAAACACAGGTAGAAATCACAGAACTGTTGTGTTTTAGATTTGTAAAGAAAGCATTTCATAAAAGATGGTGAAAAGCTCATTTAAAACATAAATCGGTGAGATTAAAAAAATCTTTTTTTTCTTCATGTGTAACAAACTCGTTTTCCCTAAAGAGTGGATTACTGATGCCAGATTAAGAATTTGTCCTTTAAACGGTTTTCAATTTATAGTTTTATGTTTAGACTAGATTAAAATGTGACAGATATGTTACATAGATGGGCAATATCATCTCACTTATGACATATTAACTAGACATCCTGCAATAATATTAGACTAAATGATGATGTATTCCCAGTATTTTTATTCACATCGTAAAAATGCATCAATTTATAGAACTGCCATTTAATTTTAATGTATTTTTTCCAGATTATGTTGGGTTTAAAATATTATATAAGTGACTTAGCATGTCTAGAATTAAAGCTAAAATATTCATGTCTAATAATTAAAGGAAATATACAGAAAATTGCATTTAGTGCAATAGACAAATAAATCATTTATTAAAATATTTTGACTTAAAATTTTAGAAAATGTGTTGTGCATTGCATTTTATTTGCACCATTATGCTTTATACTTTTAGAATACATTGGTTTCATTGTTTTAAAGTGGTCCTAGAATTTAAAACCACATTTACCTTGAATAAAGGCAGCTTAAGGTGTTTAATGTAGCGTACAAAAAAGTCAGAGCTGTGTCCAACCTGCTTATATGTTAATTAGTAATGATGTAAAGGCAAGAGGGAAATGGTTCAGAAAGGTTGGTTTAACACCTCATAAGCAAGACACACCCTCTTATATTTGCATGTGCCAACCCACTTTAACACTTCAACTTTTTCATATTTTTAAATCATGTTCTTGAGCCAGTATGTGCTAAAATGACCCTTTACAGGGTTAATGAAATGTTACTCCCCCACCACCCTCTGTGGCCAGAATATCGCACTTGCAACTTCAGAGTGGTGGTCTGGTTCCTTTTGGAAAAGAGCTGACATACGTGGTGCTGCAGTCTGCTTCCAGCATGTTTCCTGCTTGTTTTAGATCATGAACACAGCTGATTTGTTTGATTTAGTGATGAACCGCTCCTGTAGACACTAATGAAGGCTGAGGAGACATTTCAGCTGTTAGATTAAAGTGTTAAAAAGACGAACGCACAATGAGGAGATAAGTTTCGCTTTTGTTTCTATTAACTGGACACTAGGGGGTGCTAAAAGCAAACAAAAACTGCATAGAATCCCTTTAACCCTCCCGCTGTCCTATTGGGTGACCCCACCAGGAAAGGTGACGTTTGAGCAGGGTTGATGGTTTATCCCTTAGGGTCCACATGGCAGAGGTGAGGACTGAGCACCACCTCACCCCTGCCACGTGGACCCCAAGGGATTAACCATCAACCCTGCTCAAACGTCACCTTTCCTGGTGGGGTCACCCAATAGGACAGCGGGAGGGTTAAAGCAACATTCTGCAACTTTTACACCTTAAAATTATGCTTTTTTGTAAAGTTTTTGCATCAAAGTGTTATCTATTATGTTCATTTTCATACCTGTGATAGTGTTGGGGGGTCCCACGTCTGTTTACTGCGCTATACAGTTTTTGTGCTTCGGGTAGCGACGGAAGTACTGACTGGGTGTCGTTTTACGAAAGAATATGGCAAGCCAAAGGGATAATAAAGCGCGCGTTCTAAACATGCATTATGTCCGCCAAAATGCGCGTCTTGAACACACGTTTTGACGCCAAAGGGGGCAAAAACATGCGTGTTCTAAAAGCGAGCATTATGTCCGCTAAACGCGCGCCTTGAACGAGCGTTTTGGCGGACATAATGCGAGTTTAGAACGCGCATTTTTTTTATCCCTTTGGCTTGCCATAATTGTATAATGTAGACTCGCTGTAGCAGCGGCAGATTCACCAAAGAAAGCTAGAAATCCCTTATCAGAGGAATATAGGAAAAGAAAAAAGAACGTGATAGAGCAAGAGCAAAGACCAGAGTTATTATTGGGCCGTCTTTTCCTCGCTGGAGAGCTCTTTTAGAAAGAAAGGCATGAACTACGGACTCTAACCTAGCCGTGCTGCTAATGGCTAGGTAAGTAATAAATGATTTCACCAGGGTTATTGTGTTTGGTTGGGCATAAAGTTGCTATACAGTCCTGATAAAACTGTTTATTCAATGTGTGGAGGTGGAAAAGTTTGTTTTCGTTGTTTTACCTGACATTAAGAATGTAAACATGCCTCTTATGTCCGAGAGAGAGATTTAATGTTACGACAGTGACGTTACGCAGCAAGCCTCTAGAGGGCGACAGAGACCATATAACTGCAATGTTGCGGAATGCTGCTTTAAAGGCTCAGGAACCCTTTGCAGGTGTTCTGGATTCATTAGCTGATTAGAGTGTGACACTTTGAGTCTAGAATATTGAACCTTTTCACAATAGTCTAACTATCTGAGATTTTGAATGTGGGGTTTTCATCAGCTGTAGCCATAATCATCACAATTATAACAAAGGCTGAAACATCTGGCTTTGCCTGGAATGAGTCTATCTCACAGATTAGTTTCACCTTTTAAGGTGAATTACTGACATAAAAGAAATTTTGCCCTATATTCTAATTTTTTGAGCTGCACCAAATATAGGTTGCGGTAATGCTAACCGTAGAACAATGCTAGCCCGAGTTAATGCTAACATCATTGTTTGGCGAGAGGAACAAAGAGAGACAGAGCACCACTCACATTCCAGGATGTACTGGGAATATCCAGACTATTAATGAATGCCAGATAGAGCCACAGCTTGTGATCCTTGTCCACAAACCCCAGCTCCACCACCAGTCAGGTTGTTGTTTCCATAGTAGGGGTTTATGATAGGGTTGTATTTGGCCATTTATCAGGGCTCCTGATAGCCCCAACAAAGCTTCATGTGCTTAATAGCGGCTCAAAGAGCAGTTTCTCATTGTAAAAACACCTTTAAACAGTACATTTTCACTTGGTTGCACAATCACATTCATCTCCTGTCTTAACTGATCATTCTTATATTTGTTTCATGTTCTGTGCCTTTAAAATTCCCCAGCAGAAGAACATGATGCTCCGCTCATACTAAGATTATTTCACAATCAAGATTCAGCCCACATGAAACTCCATTTTTCTGGCCTTCTCATTTTTCTCCTCAGCCCAATAATGGCTGCGTCTGGAATTTTTAGCCAAAAGACGGGTCACAACTCCCCTCTGCTGCTCAAATAGATGCTGCTCGCTTAATGAAGTAACAACAAATTGGGCTTTGGACTAATTTGGAATGGCGTTCCTCGGCCCCTCTTGGCCCGTGGAGATGTGTTTCATTTTCTCTTATCAGTGATTCAGTCATGTGGATTTACGCATGAACGCCTCTGTCTCCCCTGATCGCCGTGCTAATGGAAACTTCGTTAATGTCATTAATCTGTGGGCCGAGACTTGTACCAAACACATATTTTGCTGTTTGTGCTCCATTTGTTAGATAACACTGAGAGCCTCCTTTGTGACAGAGTTTACTGAGAATGACGTATGACTAAGATGATGGTTTGTGTTTGTTTTTGAATAAATCTGCTTCAATCTTTTTGTCTTGCCTTGATTATTTAGACAACATCAGGGTATCAGTCATCGTATTTAGTACAGAAACTCTCGAGAGGGAATTCCAGGGCTCAAGCCACTACCTCTTAAATCTGATCTTTGTCCCCCACCACCACCACCACACCATAAGTAAAAGATGAGACAGCCTTTAGCATCTCTCAGCATCCACTAAGCATAACAAGATGTGATCTGTGATTATGCCAAAACACTGAACTCTGATCTCTGCTGCCTGGAGGACACAAGTTCAACACAGTTACTCACAATTTAGCAGGCCAGATTAGTCAGAGGGCAAAATGCTCCTGCCAACATAAATCCCCATCATGCTTATCGTATACATATTCTCTATTAGGTGTGTCGGTGTGTGTATATTGCCACCAAATTGAGCGTCGCTTCAGAACTTGGCTGGTGGCTGCTCGGAGTCGGGCCGGTGACAAGAAAGCTGAAGGTCAGAGAGGGAGGTTTGCAGGAGGAAGGTCACTTCTTCAATGGCAGGACTAAATGTGTCTACTTTTAAAGAACTATTAAATGTGAAGTCCTCTTTGGAAATAATCTGATTCATAGAGAGGATAAGAGGTTGGGAAAAACTTAGCGATCATACAGCAAAGTCTAAATGGATTGTGAATTTTTCTATAATCTATTTTAAATGATTTTTTAAAAGCAGCAAAGTCCTGCTGGTGTGTCTTGTAGGTCAAACCAAATTAGAGACCTCGATTTCCTTGAACATCTGATTTCTTTAAGAATCCTGATCTGATCTCTGCTGCCTGGAGGTCTGATTACCTCACACCTCAGAGTTTCATTCATCATACAGGCAGTGGTGCTGCAAGGTTGCCGTGGGACCCCAAGCAAAGAGATCCGCCGTCCGGCGCAGATTAGGAATCGTGCTGCTGTTTCTCCATCTGAGCAGGGTGGGGGATGTTTGGACTCTGGCTTAGCAGTCAGGAGGGAAAGGGCTCATTAGGGAGTGTGGGATGGTCAACAGCTTTTCACTCTTGCAACACTGTTGGGGTTCTGACATCAAAGTCTTCTGACCCTCTGGGGCCCTCTTGTGGCCTGGGGACCCCAAGCAATTGCCTGCCTTGCCTGTCGGCACGCGGCACCTTTGACATGATTCAAAGTTTGAACTAAAGGCTAGTTTCTCCTACATCGGTGCGGAGACACGCAACGCCATTATCCGTCATCGCAAGGGCTCTCCAACAGGCTCGCAAGGATGGACGGAATAGAGCCCACTTTTCTTAATATCCGTCGAATGCAACGGAGACTGCAAGCCTGTGATTGGTCAGTACATCGTTTCCTTTAACTTCGTCAACAGTACCACCATTCCACCTCAAAGAAGTAAAATGAGCCGAACATATCAAGCAACAGACACGGAGCAGATTGAAGAACGTCTCGCGGAGAAAGTCCAATATAAACGTTAATACACCTGTGACTGAAGGAACACGAAGATACGCAGAAAATATTTTTATTTGTGTCAGAAAATTACAAGAAACATAAGTGGATGGAGAAGTGGAGGAAAAATTTGTCAGTGTTAAAAAGTCTCTGAAATACATAAACACATTAGAGACGTGACTTCAATCATGGCAGGATGCGCCAGAAAACTGCTACGCCCTCTGCTGTCCTGGCGGAGATTTGCTTCCCAACACTGACACACCAACGGAAACGTAATAAAAGAAAATGTCTCCGTCAATACGTGTTTGTGTGTGAGCGCAAAGTTGCTTACGAAGACGTATAGATCAGGCTTAAGGCAAACATCTCAGATTTAGATTTCTCTCTTCTCTTTTTTGACAAGCATTGTTCTAATATCGTTGAAGCTTTGCAGGTTTACTGCTGGGAAAACAAAACCGTAAAAACTGAAGTAATGCAATTTGCAAATAAATACTCGTATAGTCCTTTTCCCTGATCTTGGTGGAATAGCAACAAACAAACATTTTCTTCAAACAAATACGTAATAGTTACGATTATTTTTTATTATAATTTGATAAAAATGTATTTAAAAGTTCATAAAAAATTCTTACAATGAAAACGTGCATTATGTTAGCTCTGATTATGTTTCCAGTGCTCAGCAGCACAATAATTAGGAGAAATCTAATAAAAATACTTCAAACACGCTCAGAATAAATCCTGTAGGTGTCTTGCTTTGTCATTCACTCACAAACATGCCACCAAGCCATCTTATTTTTGGTTCATTTGTCCTCTTTTTTTATTATTCACATTTTGAGCACACATATGAACCCTTCAAAGGCTCATCAGCATCTTCCACAAGTACATCACCACTTTAAAAACCTGCCTAAACTGAGCCCCACAGATTTTAAACACACATGTTTAATCATGCCGATTTTAAAACCCGACATTATTTCCTGCTTGGTTGATCGACGCTCACAAAGGCACTGTAATGTCGTCATTAGTTATGCTTCTCTGGTGACCAAAAGATGGATCCTTAAGTCCCGGGATCCAATAAGTTTGTATATGAATGGTTGGGGGAGATAAACTACATCAAATAAATGAAATAACTGATGGAAGACGAAGGGAAAAGCCTCTTAATTAAAAATATGAAAATGAACAAAATCTCTGACACCGTTTTTGGCCCATGTGAACGGCTGCTGTAATTCAACTTAAATCAGGTCTGCTTGGGCTGTGAAGTCTTTTAAACTCATTTCTGATTCTTTTTCTTGAGCAGGATCTGGATTTCACACCAGCTGCAGATGAAAATGGTGTTATTAAATATTTAAAAAATATGGATTACTGTTATAGATTTATTTTATTCTTTTAACTTCTACTGTAGTTTGTTTATATATTTAGTGATTACATATGAGGAAATGTTAAAACATATAAATCAGGATTGTTTTTTGTTCTTGTGCCAAATTACTCAGGATTTCCTTTAGAACATGCAGACAAATTAAAAAAAGGAGATTTTTGCTGTTTGTTGCAGACATGTGATCCCAAATTTCCCTTATTTCCATCTGTGAGCATCTAGTTCAAATCTGGACTTCTATGATGCAAATATCCAAATGTCTTACACTTTGTGGTGCGTATATTCACACATGAAATAACTTTATTTAAAAGGATCAAACATCCATTTGTAGATTTGTCATTTGCAGGTTCTTGGTGAGCTGGAGTCTTTTGTATAACTGGTTGAGAAGATGAGTACACCTCAGAGAGGTCATCAGTTCTCAGGACAAACCCTGACAGACATTCAGCAGCCATATTCACATCTATAGCTAGTCGCTTTATATAAAGATGATGATGATGATTGATGATGATGATGATGATGGTGATATGACCTCCTGACTGTAGCAGTACAAGCACCAATCACCTAAGTGGATTATTTCTAATAAGATGTAAGTAAAGTTTATTTACGTATCCAATCACAGGAAGAAAAATCACAAAACACTTCACATGGAAAATCACATCAATGTTAAAACATCATTAAAAGACAAAAAAATGAATCATTATAAACAGAAAAGATCATTAAAACAAATGGAAAGGTCAGTTTCAAAAGGTTCTAAGTTTGATTAAAGGGTCGTTTTTTTTTCATCTTTAAATAAGATTTTGGATGTTGGTCTGAGCATGAGAACCAGAGCTTATGTGGGAAACAGAGTATTAGTAAATATTAAACAGGGCTGGGTTCCATTTAGCTCATTGGTTCAGTGCTCGGCTGGATGTCGGGTCACTGAAACGATGTGGTGACTAACAGAAACTGAGCTGACTTTGGAAAATTATGCAAGAGAAATCTTAGTTTTTTTATCCTTTCGTAACCTTTAGATTATAAAAAAGTATTTTTAGTAGCCATTTTTCTTATTGGGAACAATAAAAAATAAATGAATGAAAATATTTCCAACATTTAAGAGAAATGATTTGAATCCTGTGTACTCACTCTTGTAGATTATAGCAGCTTACTGGTCCAAATAAAAATGGCTGGTGATGAAAACAAAGAAAGTGTCATTTTCATATTCAAATTTTATATATTGTAGATTTAAAACACACAAAATTTCATTGCATTTCTCCATAAACCCAAATGTCTGATGCATGTACATTAACAGCCCTTTAACAGGATTAGCACTTTCTCAAGAAACCTGATGTATCAAATCATGTCTTCTGCCCTCTAGAGGAGGATTTGAGGACTGTAGGAGGCGAGTGCCAATTTTATCCCTTTTATTGTTTTATTCTGATACGATGATTAAATAATTATTTCAAAAATAATAATTCAGCTGTAAAATATTTAATAACTACAACTTTCTGTTTATTATTTCATATATAAGGCTTTGAATTATTATAAATGCTTAATCTAAGAAAAGAACAAAAACACCATAAATGCCGTTCCCACCCTTATTGTTTTGTTATGTCACACACATAAACAGAACTCACAATCCTTTAAGTAGCAGTTGTCAGCTAGGACTTTGTAAGCAGCTAGAGATTAAACTCAGATTTATTCATCGTTTTAATAAGTACAATATATTACACAACGCCTGGAGCTAAAACCTGCATCCTGAACAGAATGAGCCCACTTCTCTGGTATAGAATGATCAGTTGCTATTGATCAATAATTTAGACAAGTGCCAGATTATTGACAGGAAGACAAAATATGTTTGGCTGACTCTGTTTGAGAAATCCCCACGTACACTCAATCACTGGAACAGAAATTGCTCCGTGGAATATGATATTGCAGCAATGTTTCTTTTCCCTCCTGCAGATCAATGCTAATTGAGGTCCTGGATGATGAATGTAGTCTGAAATATTTTTAACCCACAGAGTGCTGCTTCACAACAAGAGTCGGAGCCTGGTGGGCCGCCGTCGTGTGATTTGAAGACTTATGACTCAGACTGACGGTCTAAAACTTCTTCTAAGAGGTGACAGTGGAAAATGTTCTGACTCAGTAAATGTGTTTTTACAGAAGAATACATGACGCCTGGACCTTTTGAGTCACAACACCATAGACATGATGATCAACACAACAGAAGGACGCTGGACGATCCCTAAAGCCCTCCAAACACAACTAACGTAGCACAAATTGAGCTTGTGGACGGCATGCAGCAGATGGGGTAAATCATGCCATCATGTGGAAAATAGACCTGTTGTGTTGTCACAGTGACAGGATGCAGGATGGTCTGCCAAGTGGACCACCAGAGGAAACTGAAGGAAGCTGTGGCATCAAGGGGAACTCAAATTATTGTGCTGCAAAGGCTGGGTCAGAAGATAACAAGGTCTTGTATTAGCTGTCCCAAACAGATAAATCTGTAAATTATCTTAATTTTAATCTAAATGTCTGAAAAAAATAAAACATTTAATAAACTATTATTGTTTCTGTGTAATAAAAATGTTTAAAAAACAGTGCAAGCTCTCAGATAACAGAATTAAGATAGACTAGTTTGTGACTCGATGCTGCCACCTTGTGGCAAAAGGTTGCAAAAATCCCCAAAAGCAAAAATAAAATGAAAATGATCCATAATTCACGTCACCTTTGGGAAATGTATTTCTATTCTCAAAAATCAGGGAGATAAATAATATTTTTCCCAAAGTTATTCATTTAGAACATTTACCATTATTTACTCTAAACTAAATCATATCCAAAGGTTTTACTGGGGTGGTTTTATGCAGTTATTGCTAAAAAATAAATTTAAAAAAATAAAAATGACCAAAATCAAGTGTGTAAAATAAAGTAGCATTTTTAAATGTTTTATAAAAAAAATAATAATAGTTAAAAGATTTTAGAACAGAAGTTGAATTGTGTTATTACATTCAAAAAAGCAGCACACGTTTCTTTAGGCGTCAGTTTTACATTTAATGTTTCATCCAACAGCAGAAACACTCCAACAAGCTCTTATAAAATCTATTTAGAGACTCAGTGGGAGACAGTCTTAATAAATTCATTAATACAAAGCCTGGGCATGTGCAAAAAATAATAATTAAAGAGTCGATTCCTTCAATATTGTCAACACGTGACATCCTGGTATCTTTAGGCTGGAAACCAGTTTAAACGGTTAAAGCAGCAAATAAATATGAAGTCAGAAAAACTCAGCCCTGATTCATAGCTGCAGCAGATATTAGAGGCATGGAGTAAATAACCCCCATAAAAATAAACAAATACATGCTGGTTGATTTGCATGAATTGGCCCTTTAAAAACACACATGCAAAAGGAAACGTTTAATAAACGCAAACATTTTTAAATGTTTCCAAACGAAACAGAAGACAAGTGCTTTTGCATTTCGCTTCAACAAGCAACAAAACAATAGATTTCATTTTGGTTAAAAACATTTTCCTATAAAGCCACGTCGTTACAAGTGATCAAGGAAAAATGTAGTGCAGTGATGGCTTTAGGATGTGAGGCAGTGAAGCTAGAAAACGTACATGGTTTCCTTCTTTGATTTTGCAAAATAAAACTTATTTTTGTAAAAATGCATCGTGAATCACACTTCAGGGATCACTTCTGTAGCCACACACGAGTAAGAACAGAACAATCCTGATCTTCAAGAAGCATCTCAACATTTCTTCAAACACAGGTCCATGTGATGCAGCTTTTAAAAACTGCTGTAAAAACAAAAATGCCTGTCAAAATCTTGTAAAGTTTGGTTTTGAACTTGTTTATAAGTGTGTCAGAAACTCATACAGCACAAACTCTTTTGACCTACCTGTGTGCCCCAGTTGGGTAAATGCGTCACCTTCAGCCTAAATCTGGAGATTGATAAAAGGAGCGAACCCCAGCACATCCTGCAGAAGAACCAGTGCCCTCTGTAAAGGTGGCTCCACATCAATCACTACATTGCGCTTCCTCAGAGGATCGAGGCTTGACTCTGTCACGTTGTGGCAGTGATTCACCCGCAGGGACTGCAGCTTCGGACAATACTCTGCAAGAGTCCTGTGGGCACAAGGGTGAGTTATTGTGGATAGGTGAACGTGAGAGATGCTTTGTGGGAAAGTGTGGGCAAGTTTGGCACTAATACACTTGAAATGAAGGAACAGCATACCTGATGGACTGGTTTCTGACCCGCAGACAGCCTGTCAGGTCCAGCTGCTCTAGCTCTCTGCAGTTCTTGGCCACCTCTTCCACAGACTCGTCTGTAATGTTGGCATTGACTGCCAGCGATAGAGACTTCAACTTCAAACACTTCCTGGCCATGTAGCAGATGGCGTCGTCTTTCAGCTGGCGGCAGGCGGTGAGGTCGATGGACTGGAGCCCCCCACAGTGGTCAGCCAGGCTGCGCAGGGACAGGCTGTCCACCCATTCGCAATGTGCCAGGCCAAGATGCTGCAGATGCATGCAGCTCAAGGACACAGCCACCAGGGAGTGGCGGGTAAGGCAGGCGCAGCTGCTCATGTCCACCCTCTGCAGATGCTGGTTCTGACCGATAACCGGCAGCAGCTCCTTGTCCGTAACCCAGTCTGAACAATTCTGAAGAGACAAGTTCTGGAGAACTTTATTGTCCTTCAACATGGTGCAAAAGGCTTCCTTTGGAACGCATGGTCCAATCTGTAAACATGAAAACAAAACAAATCAAACAGCTCAAAAACTGTAAGGTAATACAGCTCTCAGCGTGTATTATTACTTACCACTGATAACTTAAAGCTCCTGCAGTTAGAGAGGTAAACCTGGACCAGGCTGTGGAACTGCTTGCTCACCCTCTGCAGGTTGACGAGCTGCTGCAGCGGCAAATGGGACAAAATATGTGGTACGAGCACATCCTCCCAGGGCAGATCCAAGAGCTGACATCTGCAGGAGGGCAAACCGTGTTACAGCTGACCTTTGACCCTGCGACCGCCTCAACATAAACAACCATCTACATATAAGGAAATAAAGCAGTAACGATGACAATACACACTGAATGTGGGAAGTGCTGCATTAAACTCGTCGCGATAATATACCGTTAAACAGAACGTGTTCGCTAAAATAGGACGAGCTGCATTTCAGTGAATAACCGTCAATACTCGCAAGCTAAGCTGTTAGCCGGTGAGCTAGTCTGCCGGGTTCACCGATTCCGCTGCTTTTTAGATATGAAAAACGTTTTAAAAGCCACTCACGTTTGCGCCTTAGCGTCTTCCTCCATTGTGCGTTGGTTGGGTTAAATACCGTTTTTCAGGGCGTGTTGGTCTTTAATTAGATGCCAAAGCAGCATATTTTGCTTTAGCATCTTGGAAAGCGTTTGAGGTGTAACCCAAACCAAATGCTGCTTTCAAGGACTGTCGGAATAATGTATATTAGGCTGCCAATGAGTCTCAATTAGGTCTCAATAGTACATAAAGTTGTTTTCCATTTGTATGTTTTAGAGCATGAGCAGAAAATCATAACTCAGTCAAAGCAATTAACAACTGTCGCTTTAATCTTTAGTTGTTATTTACGTGTTTATCAAAACCCCATAAAAATAATATTTTGTTTTGTTTTGATTTTTTTTACGAAACCGTCAACTTGTTACTTTCTGTTAGTATTTTTTTTTTTTTTTTGAGTTTGTAAAAAATAAATATAACAAATGTACAAACTGACGTCCTGTCCCGCAAAACCGTGTTAACAGAATTTACTACAACATTTGAACGCCTCAGTCGTAATTTTCCGGGTTTGAATCTCAAGGCAAAAATCATGAACACAAAAACTGAAAAAAGCTTTTTTTTCGTGTGGCTCAAATAATGAGAATGAATGAAGACGAATGCAGAAAGAAAAAATGTATACATTTATATAAAAAAAAAATAATAAATTAAAATTTTCTAAATTTTGTCTTAATTTTTTTCAGCAAACTGCATTTTTCTGTTTGTGACTGTCACACTATGCGCATGGTGGGATTTAAAAGTAAAATTTGACCTCACTCAAAATTTACTTTAATTTTTAGTACAAGTTAAAAACTGAATAAAAGATTATTATTCAAGTCAATAGCCTTTATTCTAGACTCTTTTAGTCCTATTCACAATAAGTGAAAAGTATTCTTTAATTGTCATATAAAGCAAATATGCATTAGCATGTTATAGATTTAATAATCATTAAATAGGTGCACAACATAAAAATATAAGCTGTGGATCAGTTGATTATAATTATTGTAGATTTGTTTCAAATAAAATAATCATGATTATCCATTACAACCCAATTCCACATCAAAATACTAACTGCAAAGTTTTCTGCGTAAAATTAATTTAGAGAGAAATAAGCCAAATATAATTCAGAGTTTGGGTTATATGCCAGCCCAATGTGCAGAAAGTAGACAAAAATGGCACATTATATCTGTGACATTACAGCTCACAAATCCCTCAAAATAGTTAGAACATTTTTGTTTTTCTTGTTATCAGATACGGAGCAGAGCCCTAAATTTTACTCAGGAGCATTGATTGGCCCCATTCTGAGCAGCTGCCTCTGTTTGAGGTGCTACTCGTCCCATACACTGACCTGCCACCTCTGCTCTGCTCACCGTAACAATGAAGTCAGTCACGCTGAACAACTGCTGACCCATGAGTTGTATTTCAGTGGATGAGGTGAGTCAACAGGATGGTAGAGCGAATACTCTCTCTCGACTGACTGTAGTTTGTATACAAGCTGAAGGAAACACACGGCAAACATGTCCATCTATGACTTCTTTGCTGAGACGTTGGAAGGAGAGCAGGTTCCTCTGAGCATCTATGAGGGGAAAGTGCTTCTCATCGTCAATGTGGCCACCTTCTGAGGGTCAACGATAGAGGAGGTAATTCTTCATGAGTGCTGTCAGATTACGTTTGGACTGTTGTTGGAAATGCATAACTGGTAACGTTTGGCTTTTTCCTGCAGTATCACCGAATGAATGCACTGATGGAAATGTTTGGCAACCTCAGCTTCACTGTGTTAGGATTCCCCTGCAATCAATTTGGTCTTCAGTCACCTGGTAAGCATTTCTTCAATTAAAGCCATACTATGCAACTTTTTCATATTTTTAAATAATTTTCTTGAGCCAGTATGTATGTGCTAAAATGATCCTTTACAGGGTTAATGAAATGTCACTCAGACCCCCACCACCCTCTGTGGCCAGAATACTGCACTTGCAACTTCAGAGTGGCGGTCCGGTCTCTGTTGGATTGACATGCCTGGTGCTGCAGTCTGCTTCCAGCATGTTTCCTGCATGTTTTAGATCATGAACACAGCTGATTTGTTTGATTTAGTGATGAACCGCTGCTGTAGACACTAATGAAGGCTGAGGAGACATTTCAGCAGCTAGATTAAGGTGTTTAAAGATGAACTCACAGCGAGGAGATAAGTTTCACTTTTGGTTTCACTAACAAAACACTAGGGGGTGCTAAAAGCAATCCAAAACTGCATAGTGTCCCGTTAAAGAAATAATGATGTTATGCTGTAAATGATAATACTGAGAATTATTCCTCCACAGTGTAAATGTATTTATTAATGACTAATTTAGTTTAATCAAAAAAATTCTAGAATTTTTATGCAATAAAAGTATGATGAAAACCACAAGACTGAAAGTAAATTGTTATTTTGAAAAACTCTCACATTCTCATACTTAATACCCCTCCCCCCCTCATTTTTTTTTTCATATGGTAATGTTTTATACCTTAACAATTTGCAACTTTTTTTGTCTATGACAGAAGTTAGGCACATGTTTTTAACTTCAGTTTAGTATGTTTTACTCAAAGACTTTTTTTCTATTTCTATATTACATTGGAACTGCGTGTTAATGCTCATTTTTGTCATTTTGATGAAACATATGCATATGTTAAATAAAAAAATAACCCATTTTTGCATTTTTCCTTTCAGAGGTGAATCATGAAATGCTCAGTATTCTGAAGTATGTGAGACCCGGTGGTGGGTTTGTACCAAAGTTTCCTGTCTTTTCAAAGGTTGAGGTGAACGGATTAAATGAAGAACCTCTTTTCACTTATCTAAAGGTAAAATTGTACATTTTACAAGGAATTTTAACTTAAACAGTAATAAGATTTAGTGTTGTCACTACCTCTTCTTGTTCTCAACAGGAATCGCTTCCATTTGTGAATCCTGTCATAGGAGACATTAAGAAGTTCTACTGGTCTCCAATTAAAGTCAATGACATTAGATGGAATTTTGAGAAGTTTCTAATTAATGCAGATGGCACACCCTTCAAGAGGTAAAACCATCAAAAACAGACTTAAAGTAACTTAACATTGTATTTAAACATGTATCTTCCCTTTGCTGCAGGTATGAACTTCACTGCCCTATTGAGATAGTGGAGAAGGACATTTTAACACTTCTCTGATGGATGTTGCTTGATCTTTCACTGGTGGCAGAATGATGATCCCTCAGTCAATGCACATATGCCCCTGAGCTGGATCGGATGTGAACAGGAACATGTGTCAGAGCTTTGGTGCATTCACTCTGAGAACAAATCCTCTTCAGCCGCCTGAGGAGTTTCAATGTTGCTTTCATAGTTCTTGAAAATAAGCTAAGATCTGCTGATCAAAAATACAAATAAACACTATTGAAAATAAATATTGTGGTTACTTTGGTCATCATTGACAGTTCTATTAGTTAGATTGTAACATCATTTAGCACTTACCACCAAGTGGGACTCAAAGGGGTGAAAATGTAAATAAGTTTCAGAATTCTGTGTGAAAATGGGGGGATTTACCAACAAGAAAAAAAAACTGTGACTGTAGAAAAGAACGAACTGTTTTGATGAGGAGGATTGGTCCTTCCCGCAACCCGTACTGCTGTAGTTGCGCACGCGCTCATTTCATTCTGTCAGACAACAGCGGCCAGTAAATATGGCTGGTGTTGGTTTCCGACTGTGGGCCAAGGCTCTCGCTAAGGGGAGAGGTTCTGGCTTTTCGGCCCTTTTATCGGGATGTAGAGCAGGTTAGTGTTGTTTTATTCATGTGGTCAAGCTGTAGCTTTCTCCGAAGATTTTTGTCACAACTGATCGTTTGAATCCATACGTGGAGGTAACCTTGACATGCTAGCGTTAGCTTGGGCTAGTTGATTTGCAGCCGCTACAACGTAAACGTTTCCATTCATTCGTTTGAGAATTTAACTTTTATAAACGCTACTTGTCACATTTTAAAATGTTTTTATCGTTGTTCTAGCCTCTGGTATATCAAAAGACAGCCTGCCTGGTCCATACCCGAAGACCCCAGAGGAGAGAGCTGCTGCTGCAAAAAAGTACAACATGAGTATTGAGGACTACAAACCATATCCAGATAACGGCGAGGGGTAAGCTTATTAAATCCGACACATTTTCACGTTTTGTTGCTTTCAAATGTAACACTTATTTCCGTATTATTCATTGCATATAGAGAAAGCCTGAGTGCATCCATACCTATATTTTCATGATCAACTAAACTTGCTGTGTTGAAAACCAAAAGCCATCTTTTTGTTTTTATAGCTTCGGTGACTACCCAAAACTACCAGAGAGGTCTCAGCATGAGAGAGACCCCTGGTACACGTGGGACCACCCTGACCTGAGGAGGAACTGGGGTGAGCCGGTAAGAAGCTGAAGCTGATAAAACTTCTGGGTGTCGTTGACATTTTCATGAAACGAATGTTAAGAAAATTAAACAATGCAAATGTTAGGGTGAAAAGATGTATTGATCACAACTTTAAATATACACCTAGTAAAAAAATTATTTATTACTTATTTTTATTGAATATTTCAAAAGGATTGCTTCCATATTAATGTTTATACTAAAGGTCCACCGATATTGGTTTTTCTATTGCTGATACCGATGCTGATATGTAAAGGTCATGGTCAGCCAATGGCCGATGTGTGCTGCCAGTTATTTTGGGCTGATTTTCATGTCCGATAACTAGACTTTTTCCATCTTATTTTCATGCTTAAATGGCACTAATAACATCAGTTGATGCACAAAATTACTGTAGCTGAATCAGTTTTTGAACACTTAATTTAACCAATGTTAAATTTTAATTTTGTGCACCGATCAGTGTTAAAATCAGACATCTAACTTAAGTTAATCAAACAAATCAATAAACTGACCGGTATTAATTATTCAAAACTAAAACATTTTTTAGTTTAAAATAATTTTTAGAGCATTTATTATGCAGATATTATTCATGAACGTAAATATACATTTTAATTAAATTCTGCAGCAGCACTGGGCTGGTCGGTGCATAACTTTAAGTCAGCTCTACTAAACAGGTAGATGATGATGATATATAAAAAATAGTTAATATCGACCTAAAAAACACTACAAAAAACCCATATCGATCCAGTCTTTGGTTTGCTCTCATATCTTTGCAGAGTAAGATCTGTTTTTTTATTGATTTTGTTTCTGTGACAAACTGTTTTGGCTCCTATAAAAATAATTTATTGCTACATTTGTATTTACTGCCATTGTGTGCTTATTACTACAGCAATAGTAGTGGATTAATAGAGCTGCAGCATTGTATTTTAAATATCATTGCATCTCATATCTAAAACTTGAATTTGTTTAATAATGCCTTGGTTATTTGTATAATCTGGTAATTATCCTCATTATTATATATAATGTTGTTTTTAATGTTTGGCTCGCTTTGGTTCCACTGATAGTATGCTTCGCTAATAGCTGTTTAATGCCTTCATAAATATTTAATTGAATAATTATTATATTTCCATTGCTAATAACAGTAAAATTGTGTTTGCCCTTTAGATGCACTGGGACTTTGACATGTACATCAGAAATCGTGTCGATACATCACCCAGCCCAGTGCAGTGGTCCACTATGTGCAAGCATCTGTTTGGCTTCATCGGATTCATGTTGTTTATGTTCTATGTCGGGGCTAAATTCCCATGCTACCAACCTGTTGTAAGTATTCACACTATTATATTTCTTTCTAATTTAACTTCTTAATTTTATCACACTGGCCCAGGAATATTATCAACACCAGACAAAATTCAATATGTGGTCATCTCTTGCTTTTGAGTCACAAAATGTTGCAATTTTTTTTTTTTAGTCATTCGTTTTGTTCCCATGCATTTGTTAGGGAACATATTTGGGTCTATAGTTCACATAAAACAGGATTTTTCTTTAAAGTAACAGTAAGAGTATTCAAATGTTTAGTCATCTTGCACTTTTAGAAGAAAGTTTTTATTTGCTGTCATCCCCCAATCACTGTTTTGCTGGTGGTATACTAATGTGAATATTGAGGGTTGGGTAATAACATAAGTAAGGGGACTAGGTGAGCATGCAAAAATAAACTACCAAAGTAATTTTGCCCTTACAGGTGGCTAGGCCCATCCTTAAGGATAGAGTGAGGAAAGTTTAATGAGTAGAACTGGTGTTTATTTGCATCACACCAAGCTTGTTGCTGTGGTGTGTGAATTGGGTATGGCTGCTTTCTAAATGTTTTAGTGAGCTGTTTATGTATGCATGTCCCACTGGGAGTAGGCCTTGAGACAGCCACAGGAATTGCTGGTAAAATTATATTTAACTGCTTGCTTGTGAATACCTCAGTGTCTTCCTGGAAGAGGTACCTGGAAAGAGGGATGTTTGAGGATCTTTGTTTAGACTGTTTCCCTCAGTTTCTGCCTGGCAAAATAAAAAATACAAATAGTTCTACTGGTGTAATAAAAGACTACCTTTTGTGTTTCACGTCTTATGCATAATCTTCTCTGTTTTCTTTACTTATTAAAACTTATTTTTCTGTTTCAGGCTCCAAAGCAATATCCTTACAACGACCTGTACTTGGAGAGGGGAGGAGATCCAGAAAAGCAACCTGAGGAAATCAAACATTATGAAATCTAATACCTAAAATACAAACTTACTTGTGTATATATTTCTGGCAAGAATAAAGACTTATGCTAACAGTATTTTTGTTTGTGTGGCTTTCTACTATGAAAATTATGAAGTTGCCAAAAGACTTTGTTGTTTCACAAAATAAAAACAAATGTTGTAAATCTAATTGAAATTCTACGGAAAAATATGTTTTTATCGTTCTATGTATGAGTTTATATAACACTTTTGGGTTATATTTATGTTGGAAAGTGATTGGGGGTGTTGAGGTTACTTTTGGCCACTTTCTAATGAAAAATGTCCCTGTAGGCTTCCGTAGCTCAGTGACAACACGGCAGAAGTACTTTGCTCTGAGCTGCTAGCTCGACTCACAAGTAGCTCTGGAGCTTGTAAATGCGTACGGGCAAGTTGAGATATAGAAACTTTACGTAAGTAGCTTTATAAAGTATCATTTTTCTTCATTTATGAGTTTAAACTTACATTGTAAGTGGGATATTTTTTTGTTTTAAAATGATAGGGTGGTGGCTGCTGGTTAGCTTAGTAGCTATGGGCTGCGGATAAGCGCTGGAATAAAACTGCCAGTTGTTGACCCGTAGATCCATATTAGTTAATAAGTGGTGGTAAACATACAACATCATGCATTTTAATGTTGGAATTAGGATTGACCCAATGGGTGTTGTTAGATTTCCTTTGTAAAATGTAATTTCGTTGGAAAGGCTAACGCTGTGGTTGTCATTCTTACGAAATGCTAGCTAGTTAGCTACATGTCATACTATCTGAAATAAATTAATTTAACAATATCCTGGCCACTCGTTCAATGTCAGTTATATTATTGATAGCCAAGTTTGTTTAATTTAAATGTTGTTGAGCTATAACGGTTGTCATAAACGGGTTTTACTCCATTTGAATGTAATAAGGTTTGAGGTAATTCCTGTGTCAGGTAATAGTCGGGAGTCAGTGTGGTAGAAAGGGTTTGAGTAAAGTTAGAAACAGCACCAATCTAGGACATGCATGTTCAGATATAAATGTTTTAACGATTTAAATATAATAATTGCTTTGTTAATGCCATTACTTTATAAACAGTCTCTTAGTTCACTACAATAGGCTTGGTATTAATGTTATTTTATTTACGTATTTGCTAACCTGAATTAAACAGTTTGTTCTCCCATGTGTTTCTAAGATGCTGTGGGTGACAGTGACGGTGTAAAACTGAATCTGTAAAGTTACCAACATTTTTCTCAATAATAATCAAGCATAATGGCATTATGTGGTCATTCATTTGCCCAGGATCTTGAACACCTGTAGAGGAAGATGAGGCTGAAGGAAATCCAGAGGACTGCCCACCAGGCGTGGAGTCCTGCTGGACACCATCCCATCCACCTGGCCTTAGGAACGTCAGCGCAGCAGCTTGATGCTTCCTTCAACACTACAGCTGCCATAGAGATATTTGAGATGGATTTTGCTGACCCTTCTCTGGAGATGCACCTCAAAGGGTCATTACCCATTACTAACAGGTACTTAATAAATCAAGTCGATTTTCTTGGTAAATTACATTTAAACAACTCTTGTTGAATAAATGCGGCACAATAAAGCTCCCAAAATTTCCAAGAGAGCATTAAATTAAATGAGTTTTAGCAAACAAAATTAACAGTTTATATAAATATGATCTTCCCGATTCAAATAATCATATTCATCTTTGTTTTATAGTTCTCTGTTGTATTTGGTTTGCTATTCCATTTATAAGCAATATTGTTAGAAATATTGCCTCTGAACATTTTGTATTTGTACAGGCTTCAGCAACATCATTAACAGTCATTATTTTTTCTGTGCTCCATAGGTTACACAGTATTGTTTGGGTAAATTTTGGAATGGGCGCTGATGGTACTGGAGGGAGACTTGTTGGTGGAAGTGAAAATGGCTCGCTGACTGTATATAACCCAGAGGCCATAATTAGTTCTGGAGCAGACGCGGTGGTTGGACAGTCTGATAAACACACAGGACCTGTCAGAGCACTCGATTTCAACCCATTTCAGGTAAATATCCACAGCAGTCTGTGTCATTAGAGACAATATATATATGCGCCGATTACTAAATTTATAATATCTGTATTTTTTATCTTTAGAGTAATCTTCTTGCATCTGGAGCAATTGATTCAGAGATATACATCTGGGACCTAAACAACTTCAGCAGCCCAATGACACCAGGGACAAAGACACAGGTTAGTATTACGGGCCGAGAAATTACAAGATTTATTTTTGTCACCGAGACGCAGAGCCATATTCACAAAATACCAGAAACCTTAAAATCATTTGCTTGCTCTGTGTACCAGCAGGGTTTGCATGGCATTTGCATTTGATGATCAGGGATTTGTTTTGTTGACTCTAAAACCTTCTGTCTGTTGTTTCAGCCTGCTGAAGACATCAGTGTTGTGTCCTGGAACCGGCAGGTCCAACACATCCTGGCTTCTGCCAATCCCAGTGGGAAAGCAGTCGTGTGGGACCTGAGGAAGAATGAGCCGATTATAAAGATCAGTGATCACAGCAACAGGGTCGGTGGCTGTCTAAATACAGTTTACCTTAATATTTGTCTCTTAATACGTTTATACAAACTTGTCCTGTTTGTTTGCATAATCTTTGAACTATGAAGAGTTTCATTCAGTTTTCCTAATTTCTGTTGTCTGGCATATTATCAGATAATTAATGATCATACCGTTTTATACATCAAATGTTTTTTAATGACAAAGTAGGAACATAGCATATCGACAGTGTGCTGATCATCACACTACCTTTTTGTTAAGTTGTCTTAACAATCAATTAAAAACATTTCAAGAATGTTTAAAACAACAACATATATTATAAAATGAACACACGTAATTATGAATCTTGCAAAAATAATCTGTGTTCATCCTTTAATTCCAAGCTGCTTTAGATGTAATGTAGTGAGTTGATATGTTGAACCCTGTGATTTATTTTTTAGATGCACTGCTCAGGAATGCTCTGGCACCCTGATGTAGCCACTCAGCTGGTGCTAGCCTCTGAAGATGACCGACTGCCAGTCATCCAGATGTGGGACCTCCGTTTTGCCACATCACCTCTTAAAGTCCTTGAGAAACACACGAGGTAAAGCTTTGATTAAGTCAGTCATTCATTTTTTTGTAAAATTGCACAACGTCTCCAGTTGTCCCACTTTTGCTGTCTCACAGGGGGATTCTGTCTATATCTTGGAGCCAAGCTGACTCTGAGCTCTTGCTGAGTAGTGCTAAAGACAACAGGATCCTCTGCTGGAATCCTAACACTGGAGAGGTGCGTCACGTTCATTTCTGATTTTTTAAACTTCGTTAAGTTTTAACTTAGTGACTCTATTGATCTGAACTGGTGTCTCTTTTAATTTTAGGTCATTTATGAGCTTCCAACGACCAACCAGTGGTGTTTTGATGTCCAGTGGTGCCCCAGGAATCCAGCCCTTCTTTCAACCGCGTCATTTGATGGGAGGATCACAGTTTATTCTGTGATGGGAGGAAGTCTGAAGGCTCAGCAGCAAAGCACAGTTGATAAGGTGCCTGAGCTCACCTTGATTCATTTAATGATTCCCAAAGATCTTCTCCAAACTGGCAATGTTTGTCCACAAGGTGGTGCTGGTGTTAAACAATTAAAGTGTTTCTGCTAATTAGGTTGATTCAGAAAAACCATGAAATCACTTTATGGAACGTTCTCAGGCCTTGCTCCATTTTTTTCCTGAAAGAGAGAAAAAATCTTAAATTCTTTCTGTTGCTGCAAAAGAGCAGCTTTTATAAACGTTTTCTATTTTCTGTCTGAACAGATCTCATCCTCATTTGACACCATGGATCCCTTTGGTACAGGACAGGTGCTGCCTCCTCTGCAGGTCCCTCAGCCCACTGTGCAGGACACCATAGTCCCTCCTCTGAAGAAGCCACCTAAATGGGTGCGCAGGCCAGTCGGAGCTTCCTTTGCTGTAAGTGTGTCATGATATTATTTAATATGCATAAAATGGAGAAATTTTTATTTTTTATGCATCTAAACTTGGTTTATCTTGTTTGTCAGTTTGGTGGAAAGCTGATAACCTTTGAGAACCCAAAGGTGCCTCCAGTGCAGAGCCCACAGCCCGTCCCCAGGCAAGTGTTTGTAAGCCAGGTTTCCACGGAGACGGAGTTTCTTCAGCGCTCCAGGGAACTTCAGGCGGCACTGCAGTCGGGTTCTTTCAACAGCTACTGCCAGGCCAAGATTCAGAACGCCAAGTCAGACGCAGAACAGGACATATGGAAGTTCCTCCTGGTAGATCCTGGTTTTTACTCCTGAGTCTGTTACCGAGGTTTTTAGATGTTTCACTAAGCAACCTCCTCTAATTACAGGTGAACTTTGAGGATGAGGCACGCATAAAATTCCTTAAACTTTTAGGTTTCAGCAAAGATGAATTGGATAGAAAGGTATTCTATCAGCATTTCATCACTGTGGTCATCCCATAAAGTCTAATTCATTCTGTGTTTTAAATGTGAATTTTTTTTTCAGATTTCAAAATGTTTGGGGAAAAATTTTCAATCCAACGGGTTCGGAGTCGATGCCAAAGACCTTGCAGAGAAGATGCAGCGGCTCACTGCTGAGGTCAGTGTTTACCTTCAGCGTTTTCTAGCTCTGATGTTTCCGTTTGCTGTAAAAACACTTTACTGTTTCCAGAGGTCTGATGAAGCAGCAGCTGACGCTCGGACTTCAGGCTCAGTTTCGCCGGCAGACTTCTTTAGTCAGACCCCAAAGGAAAGCTCCCACTTCCAGATCCCTGTGTCGTGTGGTAAAAACCTCCTAAAATGTTAAAAATAATAGTCTTCTATTACATCTAAGTCCATTCATACAGATCAGATGGTGTGTTTGTGCAGACACGGACGGTTTGATAAGCCAGGCGCTGCTGGTTGGGAACTTTGAGGGAGCCGTGGATCTGTGTCTGAACGACGGTCGCTACGCTGAAGCCATTCTGCTGTCCATCAGTGGAGGAGAAGAGCTGCTGAAGAGGACCCAGCAGAAATACCTCAGCAAGCAGAAGAACAGCGTCTCTATGGTGGGAAAAAGCATCATCGACCACGGGTGAGTTCATTTAACCACAAGGAGCAAACATTAATTAGTGGTTTACCTCAACTGCAGCTCATTTCATCGGTGGTGACCCAAAACTGGAGGGACATCGTTGAAAGCTGTGAGTTGGACAACTGGAAGGAAGCTCTTGCTGCTCTGCTGACCTACGCTCATCCTGAAGACTTTGCTGGTTTGTGTGGTGAGTTTAACTTTAGCACGTAGATCGTGCTTTGACTTGTCTTTTTTCTGGGAGTTATACAATCCCCGCCCATGCTGCTTCTTACTGTAATTCCAGTATATATTCAGACTTATCCGTGCGTAACGTTTCATTTGCTTCGACAGACACTCTTGGAAGACGGTTAGAACACGAGAGTACAGAAAAGCGCTGCCTGCAGGCCTGTTTGTGCTACATCTGCTCTGGGAACATTGTAAAGTTGGTGGAGTGTTGGGCCTTGCACAGAGACTGCTCCTCCCCTCTTGGGCTAGAGGTACAAAATCTACAAAAGCAATATAATCCTATAAAAAACAGAATATCTCTTGAGTAGCAGTTTCACTGAATGTTTTTTAAGTGGTGCACTAGAGGCATTTGTCTTTGTTTTAGGATCTGGTTGAAAAAGTAATGATGCTGCGAAAGTCAATCGAACGCCTCCGCAACAGCGAGGTGGCCGTCCAGAGCCCCGTCCTGGCTGAGAAGCTAACCTGCTACGCTAGCATCCTGGCTGCAGAGGGCAGCTTATCCACCGCCTCGGCCTACCTGCCTGACAACTCAGACCAAGTCAGAAGCCTGATTTTAAAATCTCCTTTCTCTGTCTTCTTCTCCTGCCTTGTTAAGTTACATTAATGTGTTTTTCTCCTCAGCCTGGGATCAAGATGCTGAAAGACAGGCTGTTCCATGCTCAGGCCGAGGCCGCTGTCCAGCAGCAGCAGCCTCCAAACTCCTTCAACAGAGTTGCCGTGCCAACGGCTAAACCCACTCCTGCTGCTCAGACTGCTGCACCCAATGCACAAATTAGGGTAGAAACTAATCGTTTATCAGTTCTAATCATCTACAAGTTTCATTAAATCCCATTTAAACCTAAACATTTCATTAGGGTTTCTTAACCGCTGTGATTTCATTGCATTTCTTTTCTTTCTAACTTTAGAATCAGTACCAGCCCCCTGCTCCAGCTCCAGTGGCTCCACCACAGCAGCCTCGTTTACCATCAGCTTTTGCTCCTCAGCCCTCTCCGCCCAACCCAGGGCCTGGTCTGCCCCCCTCCTCTCATGTAATGCCTCCCAGTGCAACCCGTCCTGCCGTAAGACCCTCCTACCCACAACACCCCTCTGTGGCTCCAGGTTTGACTCTGCTTTAAGAGTAAACGTGTTCTGTTTAAAGCCAGTTGGGTTGAATTAAATGGTTCTTGTGTGATTTTCAGGTTTCCCTTCTCATCAGCCATTCCATCCTCAGCCCGTATCTGCTGCTGGGCCCTTCTCACCCACTGGGCCTTCAGTACCAGCTGCCAATTTATCAGGACCTCAACTGCCACCTTCATCATCAAACCCTGGAGGCCTGCCCCCCATGCCCAGTCCCGGGGTGCCGCCAACAGGCTTTCTGCAATCTACCTCTTTACCTTCAGGTATCATGCCACCCAGCTCCCAACCAGGGGTCCCGGTTTCCATGTACCAAGGAGGTTTTCAAAACCAGGGCTCTGCTCCTCCAATGGCATCAGGCCTCTTTGTCCCTATTGGATCAGGGTACCCCCCCGGAGGTCCCGGAGCCCCTGCTGTAAATCCCTTCCCAGGCTCTGCTGTTGCTCCTCCTCCTTCAGGTACGTGCTGCATCCTGTTACTCCAATCTGGTTATTTGTAACAGTTTTAACAACGGTTACAAAAAGATGAAAACTAAGAGATTTATCTACACAGTATTATTGATGTCAGCAGGAATTTGTTTAACTTCCTCTTTAACTTGCAGGATACTTTCCTTGGCTGAATTCCCAGTGTGACTATCCAGGTGACAGGGTTAGGGCTTGGTGTGGAATAGGGAGCATCGGTACATGAACAGCGTGGCCAGAAAAACAGAGACTTGAATATTACCCACAAGAGAATGCAAATCCATATCCCTGAAAACATTTTTTTCCTTTTAATTGGACTGCCTTTTTGTTTTTCTGGTTGGTTGTTGCTTGTGCTGCCCCGTGCCATGCAGGGAAATGTCAGAGTTGCTTTATTTTAAATGCATCTTTTAAAAACTACAAATAAGGTTTATTTCTTAGGGTTATTTAGTCACACCCTCTGTGATGCTGCATAACTGTAAAATGAAGGCTGAAGTAGAACATGTTGCAGCCTTTGTTGCTATTTTACGACACAAGTATGTCATTTATGCATCAATGTTTGTTACTTTTACGAGGATAATGAAACGCTGCTTGAGTATTTTTTGTCATATTTGCTTACTTATTTTTGCTTGAACTGCTACGGTTTTGAGCAGTTTTACAGCATGTTTTGACTCAT
This sequence comes from Aphyosemion australe, assembly GCA_006937985.1. Lineage (NCBI taxonomy): Eukaryota > Metazoa > Chordata > Actinopteri > Cyprinodontiformes > Nothobranchiidae > Aphyosemion > Aphyosemion australe. The sequence continues at coordinate 209,653 of SSNS01000268.1, read as the reverse complement.
TGTTGCAATGTAGACTAACGTTGGTTCAGATGGATTTATTTAAGCTGTTGTCACACATGAAGACCAAAGGTTAACATTATTTATACTTTTCCCTGTGCAAATTATATGAAATGAGTCAAATACAAAATATTAAAGAGGGCGGGCAGGCAACTCTTTGTTGAGTTGATGTTGGAACTAAATAATAATACGACTGGAGATGATAAAATCTATCAAAGTCCCACCAGACATGCCTGGACATTTGGGTTGCCTCGTATAGCTTTACAGCTGATTTCATTGCATGTGTGAAAACAGCTTTATTTTGGAGTTTTTAGGCTGCTTGAGTGAGTCCAGAAAAAAAAGACTGTTAGTTTCATTCCAGTTTAAATTTTTGTTTTCATTTAGGACTTCAAGAGGGCTGGAATGACCCGCCAACAGTACGGGGTGGACCCAGGAAAAAGAAGGTATCTGTTCTTTGATCTTCAGTTCTTCAACTTCATCTTTCAGTGTTGTTACATCCCCCGATGTGTTTTATTTAGTCATTTATTTAGTAAACTTAATCATGGTAAGTTATTATGGAAAACATGATTTCCTTATGAAGAGGTAAAAAAACTTAAAGGTGTGGTTCGATACATCTGCAGTGGTCTCTAGTAGAAATTAATGCCTTGTAAGTCGTACTCTGGGTACAAAAAGCCCTAGTGCTCCTGTTTCAGGATCTAGAAGATTGCCAGATCAGAGGAGAGCTTCAGACGACAGGATTTAGAGTCTTTATTTCCTGATATTTGGACATCTCTCCTCTGATTGGCTAACAGCAACACGACTCTACCACTGACTCTGTTTGCTTTGCAACATTGATGTTTTATCTCTAGAAATAACACAAGCCTGAAGGAGTTCTGCTGTGTGGTGGAGTTGCTAATGCTAACAGTTAGCTTCTACTAGTCGAGATGTTCTTTGCTGTTTCTTGGACGCTAAACTAACAACAGCCTTCCCCGTCGTGAGTCAAGATGGGTGAGTCCATGAATGTTAATTTTTAAATGGGATGTGAAATTGTCAAGTTTTTCCCAATCAGAGCATTTCCTCAACTATTTTCTATCAGAAGCTAATGCAGGAAATAGGGGTAGAAGACTATTTTGACGTTTAGCCTGCACGTTGTAGAGTGACCGATCATATTTCAAAACGGTTTCTCAGTCAACTTGGTCTTTAAAATGAGGTAATTTTCAATGACGAAACGCTTCGATTGGGAAAAACTTGACAATTTCACGTCACATTTAAAAATTAACATTCATAGACTCACCCATCTTGACTCACGACGGGGAAGGCTGTTGTTGGTTTAGCGTCCAGGAAACAGCAGAGAACACCTCGACTAGTAGAAGCTAACCGTTAGCATTAGCAACTCCACCACACAGGCTTGTGTTATTTGTGTAGCTAAAACATCAACATTGCAGAGCAGAGTCAGTGGTAGAGTTGTGTCGCTTTTATCCAATCAGAGGAGAGATGTCCAAATATCAGGAAATAAGACTCCAAATCCTGCCGTGTTCAGCTCACCTTTTCTCTGGCTAACTCAGTGGCGGTTCTACATGGAATTACTCCCCGGGCGAGACATCCCTTGAGCCCCCCCCCCCCCCCCCCCCCCCCCCTCTTCACACACACACACATGCACACAGTAACTATTCCTCAAGGGTCATGGCTGTGACTAATGGTGCGTTCCAGTTGTCCTCGGAACTCGGAATTTCCGACCCGGAAATGACGTAACGAGCTCGTTTTGCGTTCCAGATTCCAACTCGGAAAAAAATGGACGCCGCCAGTAAAGCTGTGTGTGTTGTTGCTCTGTATGAGTACAAAGAACTAATAACAAAGTATTTGCTGCACCTAAAGTCCCTCAAGGAGGAATGCAGGAAACGCATAGATAGTGTCACACACAACAATCGTCAGTTTCCACATAAAACCAAAAAAAAACATTAAAAATCAAACGTCAAAATGTAAACACCAGGAACAGTTAAAAAACCACAAACACCGGTCAATTTCAGCGGCGAGGCTGACGTTTTCAGCAACATAACTATTGATAACAAGAATAAACAACAACTAAATAGCAAAAAGAAAGGAAGCAGAACATATAAATGATGAAAACAATAAAGACTACAACACTGGGCGCGGCCATCTTTAAAATGGTGAACTCGGGGTCCTCTGAAACAAACGAGCTCGCAGCTCGGAATTCCGAGTTCATTGCGTCATTTCCGGTTAACTTATCTCAGAAAAACGAGTTCCGAGGACAACTGGAACGCACTATAATGTGGCCGATAAGATAGATGGCAGGTCTTGTCCAGCAGGGGAGGTGGGTGGCTCATCCTGACCAGTGGCAGATGATGATCCAAAATATTTTAGAATTGCCCCTGAAATTGCAATTTAAACTGACATAAAAAAAACCTGTAGACTACCAGAAAGGCCACCTTTTATTACTGAACAAAGCATGTGAAAAATAATCAGTGTAACAAATGCAATGAAGGAGCCACACTTCTGACAAATCTGTCCAAACAAGACTGTGGTCTGCTGCTAAATATGTGCAATAAAACAACTAAATGATGAAGCTGTGATGTCAGACTCTTCTTATAAAAGCCTAAATAATATGTATTAAATCAATGGGTGTTGTCTACTTCCCTCTTTCCCATTTGATATTTATAGTTAATATTTTATAGAACAATATTCACCTATATTTCAGTAACATTTTAGGTGGTATTAATATCACTCATCATCCTAGTCAAAATAACACATCTAAATATATCCACAGTTACACTATGACCAGTAGATCAGTATGTATTTCATTAACATGTTCAGTAGTGCTGGAGATGCTAATAACAGGATAGTTAGTGAGGACTGGGGACTTTTTTTCTGCTTGTAGAGTTTATTCATTATTAGGCTATGTGAACATGAATCATGACCAACGTGTTTTTGTTGTTGTTCAGGAGGCAGGCTGCAGTGCGTTTGGGAGAGACCCAGAGGTAAAATCCCCCGTGCCCCTCCCTATTCTTCACACACACGGCGCTCGCCTGAACCCTCTTAGTCAGCAGGAGTGCCTGCAGCTGCAGGGGGCGCCAACGTGCTGGTTCCAATCCAGACACAGATATGACAGGTAATAGAAAACCATGTTGCGGCGAAGGTTTCTTTCTTCTTTTTTTTTTTTTTTACTCAGCGATTGTGCGCCCCCTCTGTGTCATGAAAAAATGCCGCCCCGGGCAGCCGCCCGGTCTGCCCGTGCCTAAAACCGCTACTGGACTAACTTCTACTGAAACAGGAGCACCAGAGCTTTGTTTCCACAGAGATCAACTCACAAGACGTTCATATACTAGAGACCAGTGCAGATGTGTTGAGACAATGAGTGAACTTGGTCTTTAAAACCTGCTAAGGACCAGAAAGTTTTTTAACTAATCAAATTCATATTTGATTTTCTTTTTCTACACTCCTTATATCAACTAATTAAAATATACTTAATAACACCTAGAGTTATTGTTCTGCACTAATTTGCCTCATTTTCAGAAGTTACAAAGCTGTTTAACTCTGTTCTCACCTAACAAACATTTTTCTTGTGTAAACAGATACCTGACAACTACACTCCACCTGCCCCCATCACAGCTCCTGTCATGGGTTTCCCAGCAGAGCCCTCCAACCACACCCAAGTCCCCCCCGGAGCCCCGCAGGAGCCCAGCGTACAGGTTTGTCCGTAACAAGGGGTTGCTATCTGAATTTTCAACAGTAAAGCATACAGTGAGAATGGTGTGACACTGAATTTGTGTACTTGTGTTCATCAGCTCCTCCAGCAGCTACCAGCTGAGAGAGTGGAGCAGAGAGAAATCCCTGCAGAGCACATGATCCTGAAAACCACCTTTGATAGTCTGGTGCAGCGCTGCCAGCTCGCAGCAGGAGATCCGGTAGGCGTCGGACACAGAGCATCCTGTTTTATGATTCTTGTTACTAAAGGTGATTGTTTTTAATTAGAAAATGACCAAATTGTGTGTTTTTTAGCAAACAAAAAGGAAGCTTGATGATGCAGGAAAGCGTTTGGGGCACCTGTACGATAAACTGAGAGAGCAGTCGGTAAGGAGTTCTTGTTTTTATTCAAACTAAACCCTCATTGGACCACAGCAAGATTCAGCTAGTGCCTAGAAACATTCAGAGGTTCTGTGAGGATGTCAAAATATAACAGATTCTGTTTAATTACATTGTTTTGTTGCTTTACTTTTCAGCTGTCTCACAACATCCTGAACGGCCTCCATGAGATCAGCCGCTGTGTGGCTAGCCAGAACTACCAGCGGGGCCTGGAGGTCCACACTCAGGTGGTCAGCAGCAGCAACTTCAGTGAGATCTCTGCCTTCATGCCCATCCTGAAAGTAGTCATAACTATCGCCAACAAGCTGGGTGTCTAACACCTCGAGGACACCACACACCTGTCTTCAGTGTTATCATATTCTTCTACATGTATTTATTTCTTTATGAGCTGATGATGAGAATAATTACTGATAAACTTAAGAATGTGGTTCTCATCTGACCGTGAATGCTCCCTCTCTGAGGTTGATCGAGACAGCGGGGTGGTGGTTTTTTTGTGTGGAGGTCTGTTGATGTTGCTGTGATCATTTTACAAAAAAAAAAATATGAATGTATTTTGAAAGTTGTGATTTGGTGTAAATTTAACAAAAACTAATTGATGGAGAAAAAAGCAATTGTGGTTTGAATCAGTGGCTGTGGTGATGGTTCATTAACCATGTTACGTCTTACTTCCTTCTCACTCTGACAGCTGTACAAACGTTTTCATTACATACACGCAGAACTCCAGATTACATCCAGAGCTCACGTTTCTAAAAACGATAATAAAATTTGGGTTACGATCCATTCTGTCAATTTTTACTCTCTACAAATGACGATGTGTGTATTTATTCTGCTAGGTTTCACAAAAGCATCAAGATAAAATCATGAACCCTGTAAATGAGTATGCTGCTGTTATAGATTGTGTTCATCTGATAAGACGGGAGTTTTGGGCCAAAAGATTGCAGAGGATTGTAGTTGTGATTGTTAAGTCTTTAAATATATCTATAATTTTGTTGTACCTTAGCCCTGTATCAGTAGTTTCCCTCCTTTGAGATCTGCTGTAGTGTGCGTGTCTCCCATATCAACAACACTTATGTTAATTTTATCTGAACTGTTATCCCTCCTGCTCCCTTTTGTAAGCCACTTCCTTTGCTCTTCTTTCCATACCGGCAGCATTGTATCCTTTGGTAACTTTTTAAAACTAGAGTAGTTTTAGGGTAGATGACTCAACGAAACAACTTTAAAGATCTGACCAGCAGAAAAACAGGATTTTTGTAGCTGTAATAAACCTGGTTGTGGCAGCAGAAGGCAGGAAAGTGCCTCGGTGTGCCCGTTTTGGTTGCTAAGATATTTATAAAATCCATGTTGCTTACTTTACTCATTTGAGTTTCTTTTTCAAATAAAGTTTCACTTGAAATATTTGAAGTTTGTAAATGTAAAATTACTCTTTAAATCAAGTATTTCTACTAATTGTGTTACTTCCCTGTAGCAAGTATTAGAGAGCAGTTCACTTTAACCGATTATCATTATGCAAAAACCTCCACAAAGTGCAAGTCATCTCTGTAGGGTGCTTGAAAATCCTGAAAAGTCACCTTAAAAGCACTTGAACTCATTTTTGGCCCAATTTCTGTTTATATGTAATCATAAAAATCAGTTACATTAATAAACAGATAAAATAATCTGTATTATTATTCAGGTATTTTTATTCTTAAAATGTCCTTTGAAAGTAAATTTTGTGTGGAAATGTGATTATAGGTCAGCAGAATATCTTTCACAGATGACTGATCAAGGAAAGAAAATCATTTAAAATTGTATAAAGGCTTAAAATGAATACATCACTAAAACAGTTGTTTTTTTGTTTAATGTGCCTTTTAAGGCCAACAATAACAACTGTAAATTTTAATTTATTGATTGTAATCAAATTACTTTCTAATTACATGAGGCTGAGGGTATTCTTCCCATTTCAGACCGTTAATGGCTCCATCAGCCATTTCCCACACTCAGCTGCTGCACTTGAACGCACCAGAGTGATCAAAACTAACAGCTTGCCCCTGCTCTGGTTGTGGGTTTATGTCATTACTTTAACCCTGTGGCTGTGAAATGTTAGTAATGACTCTTAAATTGGAACGTTTGGTTCACGCGCTTGTCCCTGATTGGCCCAGACGGATCAGAAGTCAGGACCTCGTTGCTGATTGGCCGCTTCTAGTCGCACGCCGCTAGCTGCTAGTGGCGTGAAATTTTAGGGAAGGTTTGAACTGCAGTGACCTCTGCGTGCGTGGGTAAATGAATGCTACATCACCACACATCACACCACAGCCGGGAGCGGACTCGTTACTGAACGGGATCCGAGTTTACTCGGTTCATCATGAGGCAAAAATGTGCTGACTTAGCACCGGAGGTACACACAGAGGAGGCATGGTCCTGTGAAAACGCTCAGCTGAGACCACGGTGGATGTAATGTTTACTCATAAACCCACTTTAATTCACACACACTCAAACATTTTATCAACTATTTTTAATAAAAAATGTTTTTATAAAGTCAGCTAATGTTACTGATTTTAACCAATGCTAGCATAACTTCCAAAAAACTACTGGATCTTTAAATTCTGTTAAAATGAACAGTTTTAAAATGATAATGCATCCATCACGTTTTAAATATGTTTGGAATTGTTGGTTCAACACTCAATAGTTCAAGTGATTCTAAATAAATAGGCCCAAAATCATTTTTTATATTAAAAATTCAGTATTGAGTTCACAAACTGAACCTGATATAGTCTGATATGAGCTGGTCTCAGATCAGCACACTAGTCCCACATTCCTCTCTGTCCTGTCTGTGTGAAGCCAGCAGGCGAGCTGCTGCAGCTGAGGACTGAGAGCTGTACACCGAGCGCTAAAGCTAATCAGGGAAACTAAATTCCCAAGTCAACTCAGTTTTCCAGTTTTTGTGCAAATTTACAGTTTAGGTTGTAAAATTCAAAAAGAAAACAACAGAAAACGGAGCAAATGTTTATCAAACCCTAACTTTTATCAATCTAAATGCTTCGTTGTTAAAGGGGATGTGATGAAATGTTTGCAAAATATTTTCAGGTTTCCAATAGTGCCCTCACAATTGAAGAACTCTGAATAAAATGTGATATTTGCACATTGGTTAGGAATACTAATATTGTCTATAAGCTACATCAGTTCCAATAAAAAGGCTTTTTGTGGATTGGCCTAACAGCATTTTGGAGTTTGTGACCAAAGTCAAATTTAACCAGAATATAAGCAAGCATCTTTCACACTCCTGTGAACGATAAACCCTTAAATCACTAGAATAATAATAGTTTGTGTTTAATAACGGCTTAATTGCAGCTCAGTGCAAATTGCACACAAATAAAAAGTCAAAACTCTGCTCGCGGAAAAGCTGAACAAAGACACAATCACGTAAAACACACCAAAGCAAGAACTGTTGAAGGGATTGTAAGAGTATTGAAAATATTGTGAATTTTATTTCAGAATAGCACACAGTTGAGATCTGACATGTTGAAACTGAAAACCTGTTAATCTGTCAGCAGAAGGAAAAGGTTGATTTTCATCTCAGAACTTGTTTTCATGTGTCGTGATCTTGTCGAGTTGGCGTTGACGTTCCCTCAAGTTAAATCTCACAAATGGACATTAGTACCAGTTGGTTTTTGATACCATTAAACACGACTTTCTATTTTCCGGTCTCATTTTATTGTGGTGTTAATAAAAATATCCTTTCACCTGGTCTTTCAGCCTGTAAGAACTCAGAAATCGGATGTTTTCTGATACATTTCTGCTGTAGTTGCTTGGATGTGAAAACTGAATGCAGGTTATTACTGCTGGATTGAACTAAACAAGCGCTGCAGTTGGATATATTTGGCATATAATATACAATTCCGCCGAATATCAGAGTGCAAATCCATTAAGTTGTTTAAATAAAAAACAGAAGGGGAGGGGGCAAAACATAAGCATTCCGTATACTAGAACTTCCAAATAAACACGAAACATTGATGCACTTATAATTCAAAACTGACAATCACTTTTGCAGGACATCAAAGGGAAACTAGACCCCATCTCTGAAATCACCATGGCAACAAGTCTGATGATCCAAAAGCGATGCAGCTTCACAGAACAAAAATAGACGCGGTTCAGCCATGACAGTCACCGACACATCACCTCACCACAACACCTACGACAGTATATCGCCATGCATTTTGTTTATAACACCCAGATTGGTCACATGACTGGCTGCTGCAGGGATCAATGAGATCTCTGTCGCTGACGTTTGAGCATAAAATCTGGGAATAAGCCAGAAAAAGATATATTTCAATTGGGCTATCTGGAGTGAAAAAGAGAATATAAACTTGGAATGATGTGAATATGTCGCTGACTGGAATATTTTTGGCACTATTCTATAATCATTACAAAACAATTAAACAAATAAAAAAAATTGGGGCTTACATTGCTATAATAAAAGCTCATTTGATAATTGCACAGGCTAAATTTAGCACATGATAATCTTTTCCTAGTGATTTCTAAATATTTGGTCTAGCTGCAGAAGGCAACCATGTCTCACACTGAAGCACGCTGCAAAACTCCGTTTCCACACAGTTTTAGTGACACTGCAGTCAGATTGTAAGAGTAACGCATTGGGCTCCCTCACTTTTCTGTTCTTTGCTATATTTCATTATTTAAGCTAACAGGTTTTCAATCACAAATAAACCAAATAACTGAGGCTAAATGCTCATAAAGGTAATGTTCATATTAAAATCACTATCATGTTAAAAAGGCAAGTTTTCATTTACTAAATCGTTTCAGTGACGTTACTCTATATTTCTTGTTGCTTTTGATTAAATATTTGAGTAACATATAAAAAATGTTTGGCTACATGTTTTTTTTATGAATAAAGCGCATCAAAGTGGCAAAGCAGTTTTTTTTATCAGTTTGTATAGCTACAGCTAGAAAAACCACGAAGAACAAGCAAAATGTGGTCGAGACCCTCACGGAGCTGACTTTATACCTCAGGGGATGAGAAGTTATTCGCTCTATCTGGTGACTGTTATTCTTCCCGTCTGTTTTCCTGCCTCCATGACTTTTCCACAGCTCTTAGCCACTGCGGTGGCTTCCGTCTCCAGTGCGCTGTTTCCGAGACAGAATCACCTCGCGGGACACCCTCTTGCAGTCCTTAGCCAGGCCCAGGAAGCACATGAAGTCGATGAAACAAGTGGTGAGGTTCAGCTTGCAGCCGAACTCACTGGTGGCATAGTCGAATGGGAACGTGTGGTGGTAGTTGTGAAATCCTTCACCTGTAAGAAAGGAATCCGGGGTAAGAAATAGAAATTGCATTTTGTTTAAAAACTTTTATTTATCTGCGCTTGAACGATGCAATCCTGACTCAGTATAATGTGACAGATTGTGTGTAAAAATTAGGGGTGGGACTCTGTTAAAATAATTAATCTAATTAATTATAAGCTTTGTAATTAATTAATCTTGATTAATCGCATTTTAATCGTTCAAGACAATTTACCCCCAAGAAATGTTTTTTTTATTAAAAATAATAATGAGGCACAGATGACATATTCAATTCCCACCCCTAATGAAAATATATCACATCTGAATGATTTTGCATTATAAAATCTATGCTGTTTAAACCTGTTATAGCAAATCTGCAAACAAGCTAGGTTTTGAATGCACACACGGTCACGGAACACTTGCCCCTCCCCTCGAGTTTCTTCCCTGGATCCGCATCCACCGCAACCAGAAACCCACATTGCCAGAGGAAACAAGAGAGCGCTAAACATCAGTCGCTGTTTTCTATGTCCAAACATCTCTTGTTTCCGTTTCTTGTTCCGTTGCTTCCATTACTTCAAATGGTGTTTTTCTTTTTGGGACTCTGGTAGTTTGTCCTAAAGTTTAAGTGGTAGCAGCCGGCTGTTTCTCCTTCTCTGATATTATTGAGCGGAGCGCCTCTCACACCAGTGATGTTCTGTTGCTAAATACGTGAGCGCGTAATGAGTGGAGGACCCAGGGAAGTGCAGCGGTTCAGTGGTTTGGTGAGACTGACAACTGGATAGTCCAATAGTTGCTTTCGGTCTGAGCAGTGTTATCGGCGGATGTTTTTAGACAAATGCAAGAGAACCACTTCATTCATCTCCACAACATGTTTATAGCTATACGATGTTAGACCGTTGTTAAGAGGCATGAAAAAATGTTTTAAGCTAACCTGTTTTCCAAATTTGTTATAACAGCTTTAATAAATTTCTATCCAAAAAATATTCTTCTTCTTTTAAACTTCCTCTCATGTAGTTGCACATTGTACCACGCCCACCTGCCTGACTTTTCCCACCTGATCTAGTTCTCCTTTTCACTTACCTGCATCTGCACCATTAAAAACCCCTGCAGGTTCCTTTTTTAATTTTTTTCACTGCATTTCAAAGTCCATATCACTTTATTTTCAACCGTTCGATGCCCAAAATGCCCCAAAATATACGTCTCTACCTCCAGGTTAGCTTTGGTGCCTTGCTATTACAACAACAAAGGCTTGTCTGCAGACACGTAGGTGCATGCATAAAGTTATACAATGTGTGGTTTTTAGGAACACAGAAACACAGAATTTTAGGAGAAAGATGCATACTTGTAGCCTGGCAAGCCATCAAGAATTGGTCTAGTTCACTAGGCTAGCATACTTGTGATTTTGCAGAAAATATTTTTTTGTAAATTTCCATGCTTGACTTTCATTGGAATTATGGGAATATGACTCTAATCCTGCTTTCAAAACATCACAGGATAAATAAACATTTTACTTTATAGCAGTGTGCAAGAGGTTAAAAAAATCATAAAGATACTCTTATTTTGAAAGTCTTTATCAAATCCTTCAAAAGGGTGCATTCTCTAATTTCTGCAAAATCATAATTAACTTACATGCAGGAGAAGTTAGACAATGTTTGCAGACTTGCTTTAAGTATTAAAATTTTAACAACACTGCATTTATTCTCAAAGCCACTGTGTGCACGGTTAACTAGCAATATTTCAACACTTAATTCTGTCTGAAGGTGAAGTTAGACTGAAAGTGACCATTTTAAATCACTATAACACATAAATATCATGCAGCAGGTGGTAGTCTGAAACCGTATTTAAACAAGTGGTTTAAATTCAGCCTCTGTACTTTTCACATTTGTGCATTTTTCATACCTATAGCGCTGAAAGTGACAAATCTGTTCTCCCGGGGGTTGATGTTCTTGTCATAGGGCCTGTTCCCCCACATGTGAGCCGCACTGTTGACCAGCCAGCTGGCGTTCAGCACCAAGGTATACCTCAGCAGTGCTGGGACGAAGTACGCCACCCACAGGGACTCCCCCCATAAGTACCAAGGCACAAATGTCGGGATGAAAAAGCACATAAGCAGCACAGAAAGCTTGTAATACCTGTTTGAGAGAGGGAAGGTGGGGAGAAGCAGGAGTGGAAATGATCTTTGAGCTACAAATAAAAAAAAATGCATTCATCTTCTTGTTGAACCAGAATATCTACAACAAGTCTGATCTTATATAGCAGTTAAATGAAATGTGAAATAATCAGTAAGTCATGCTACCTACCTCCTTTGGAACATTACGACTTTGTCAGACAGAAGATCGGTGAGCTCCAGCTTGCTCCCCTTTTCAATGACATCGGGATGTTTGCGGACCAGAAGCCAGCCGATGTGAGCGAAGAAGAATCCCCGCCTGGCGTTGTGGGGGTCGGCGTCCGTCTCCGAGTATTTGTGGTGAACCCTGTGGTCTCGAGCCCATTCGAAAATGTCATTCTGAAGTTTGAATTGGAGACAGTGATTTTAGCACAGTGCTTCCACCATTATAGAAGATGCTCTGAACTGGACTTGACTCTTGAGAGTCCTACCTCAAAAGCCATGGAGTTGGCAAAAGCAAGAAAGATCCTGAGAGGTAGCGAAGCCTTGTAGGTTCTGTGGCTCCACAGGCGATGAGCTCCTGCAGTTATTCCTAAAGCACTAATCAAAAAACAGAGTACAGCTGTGGAGAGAAAGAAATCAACTATTTAGCCAGAAAGGCAGAAAACAGTATATAAAGAAAGCATTTGTCAGTATAATTAAAGCCTAGGGAGGAGAAACTAAAGTGGTTTCAGAACATCTAAAGGTCCAACCAGTTAGGCTTCTGATCCAGAATCTCAGGTGGGTTCAAAGTGAAAAATGGTCACCTTGGCTCATAGAGTGTCCCGAAAAACGTTGGTTTCCTCGACAAATAACATGTGAAAAACCATTTAGTTACAAAACCTTCGATATGTTTGTATTGAAGCTTGTTTCCTTAAAATCATTATTAGATAATTAGTCTAGTTTCAGAATGCTGACCTGTGCCACATTCATTCGGCCTTCGGCTCTTAATCATTCTCTGAAGACGGCCTATCCGTCTGTTTAAGGCTGGAATTGCGTGGTTGTTTTTCTGCATCACACGCATCACATAGTCATTGCACAACTGTTTTTCTTTTAGGATGGGACCTTTGTACAAGTAATCTACACATGGCTTTTTGATAATTGATATATTGGAAGGCCTTGTCCATGGTGTGGGTGGGGCCGAGTGTAGGGATTAGAGATGACATAAGCAGAAGCTCGAGAAAGCGTTGTCTGGAAACTCTTGGGACTTGTGGTGGTTTAAAGAGTCCAGGGCTGTGTCTTTGTATAGTTTTCCCAGAATTTGCTACATGAATCAAGGTAACTAGAACTACTGAATCATGGTGATTTTTGGAGTGAATCAGTGACAATGTGTGTCCAGTTCAGTCCTCTCCTGGGAATAAAAGAACCAGGGAACGAGGTCCACGACCTGAAGAAGATTCACAAGGAGGAACCCTGAATCTTACATTGTGAATAATGCATTAATTACTTTTATAAACATAGGTAAGTAATAAATTATTTCACCGGGGTTATTGTGTTTGGTCGGGCATAAAGTTGTTATACAGTTCTGATAATTTTATTTTATATATAATTTATTTGATGTGTGGAGGTGGAAAATGTTTGTTTTTATTTATTTAACCTTTATTTATCCAGATGAGTCGATTGAGAACTCATTCTCATTTACAACGACAATCTGGCCAAGAGGCAGCAGCAACAGACACATAGTTAGAGTAACACAAACAGATAAGATAAAAACAGATAAGATAAAAAACAGATAAGATAAAAAACAGATAAGATAAAAAAAATGCAAGATAAAAATAAGATAAAACAGCTAGACATAAAGACAAAGGACTGTTCTCATATATAAGATGTACAAGCCATCATAACAGACTTAAAACAATCTTTAAGTACTCAGAAGCACATTGATCAGAAACTATTGATTGCAATGAATTATTGAAAATGGAACGTAGGTAGTGAGCTTTAGTGATTTTTGCAGTTCATTCCAGTCATTGGGAGCAGAAAACTGGAATGAGGAGCGGCCAAAGGAGGTGCGAGCTTTGGAAATAACCGTAGAGATTAGGTTACTGGAACGTAAATGCGCTGGTTGTTGGAAGTGATGAGTAATGAGCGAAGATATGACGTGTTCTACCGATGATTGTTTTGTACATAAATTGATACCAATGTAACAACCTGCGGGAATGGAGTGATGGCCAGTTAACGCGTGAGTACAGATCAAAATGATGAGTAGTGAAAAGGGCACCAGTGACAAAATGGATTGCTGAGTGATAAATGACATCGAGTTTATGAAGCTGTTATTTGGAAGCAGTCCTATAAATGATGTCACCGTAATCTAAGATGGGAAGGATTGTCATTTTGACCAAGGTTTGCTTTGCAGAATGAGTAAAGGATGACCTGTTGCGGTATAGAAACCCAATCCTTGACTTGACTTTAGAGAGTAATGAATTAATGTGAATGTCAAATGAAAGTGTGCTGTCAAGCCAGATACCCAGATACTTATAGGAACTGACATGTTGTAGTTCTGTACCATCCAGGGAAACAATACTAGAGCGGCAAGTTGATTGCGGTAAGTTACGGTTGAAGATCATGAGCTTTGTGTTACTTGTGTTTAAATGAAGGTGAAGGCTGGAGAAGGCATGTTGAAGACAATTAAAGTTGCGCTGCAAGGAGGACAAAGCTGCATTCAAAGAAGAACTGTATGCATATAAAATGGTGTTGCCCGCATATAAATGTATATGAGAACTGTCAACAGCATGAACAATGTTATTGATATAGGTTTTGAATAAGGTTGGGCCCAGTATCAACCCTTGAGGAACGCCCATAGTTAGAGGTAGAGGAGCAGATTGGTAACCCTCTGTTCTCACTGTTTGCATACGGTCTAAGATATAACTTCTAAACCATGCCACGGATGCCTGAGAAAGGCCTATATGTTTGAGCCTGTAAGTAAGATGTTATGGTCTACAGAGTCAAAGGCTTTAGCCAAGTCAACAAACACAGCCACACAATATTCCTTATTGTCAATGGCACATATGATGTCATTTAGCACTTTAAGTGTTGCAGAGACACATCCATGGCCAGTTCTGAAGCCGTACTGCATGGGGGTAAGAATACTGCTGGATTCCAGATAGTGAGTTAGCTGTTTGTTGACTAACTTTTCAATGACTTTAGAGAGGCAAGGCAAGATAGAGATAGGCCTATAACAGCTTAGGTCTGAATGACCTCCCCCTTTAAAAAGTGGAGTAACAGATGCAAATTTCCAGTCCTGCAGAAATGTAGCAGTTCGTATGGACAGATTAAATAGATGGGTAATAGGTGCAGCAATAACATGTGCTGCAATTTTCAGAAAGAAAGGGTCAAGAGTATCCAGTCCGGCTGATTTTCGAGGATCTAACCTGAGTAACTCGTCAAGTACCTGATCTACCTGATTGATCTACAATTGAATGGAGAAACAGGAATTGGTTGCGGGGAGGGAATCATTGCATATAGCTGAGTGGAGGTCAGAGACCTCAGAGATGTAGCAAAGGCATGACCGGACTTGATAAAGTGATTATTGAAGGAATTTACCATTTTAGTTTTATCTGAGACAACAAAGCCTTCAGATTTGATTGCATTTGGCAGGTATGAGGACTTATTGGTATTTTCCATAGTCTTGACAGTCTGCCAGAACTTTTTGGGGTCAGAACTACTCATCAGAAACTGGTTCTTATAATATTCAGATTTTGCTTTTCTGATTGACTGGGTACATTTGTTCCTTATCAATCTGAAGGATTGCCAGTCTCTGATATTCTTGGATGTCTTTGCTCTTTGCCAAGATTGATGTTTTAGATGAATCAGTTCTGAAAATTCAGTGTTGATCCAGGGAATGTCAAAATAAAATCGAGATAAAAGAGTTTTTGAAATGTGACCAAGCATCCTCGACAGTAGGTATGAGGCTAATTCTATGCCATTGTTCTTTCGCCAAGTCACGTAAAAAGGCCTGCTCATTGAAGTTTTTTAGCATTCGCTTTTTGATAATTAGGGGAGGTTGTTTAATGTTAGTACCATTGTGGACACAAGCAGTAATACAATGGTCACTAAGGCTTTGGCCAAAAACTGCAGATGAGTATTTTGTTGGACTGTTGGTGAGAATTATATCATTGTAGAGAATTGTTCTCATTGTTTTGTCTGACATTAGGAATGTAAACATGCCTTTAATGCGAGCGCGCGAGAGAGATTTGATTTTACGCCAGTGACGTTATGCAGCAAGCCTTGAGAGGGCGACAGAGAGCATATATCCAAAGTTCAGGAGTGTGGCTTTAAGCTAAAGTTGGTTAAAAGTTACTGAACTCAGAAGTGTAAGGCATATGAACTGCAGTAATTACTCTGTCATTAAAGCTAATGATTGGATTACAAATTAGAAACCTTAAATCTATTTAGCAAAATACAAAATATAACAAAATAGATTTTAACCAAGCTTTTCAGATAGATCCCATTATGTTATTTATCCAAGCAGACTCCCACACCCAACTAAACTCAGTCTGAAGACACAAAAATGAGTTCATTATGTGAAGACATGTTAATCCTTAACAGGATGGAAAGCGTGAGTGTATTAATGAGGGCTACCAGAAGTTGACAGAATGTGGCCCTCGTTTTTTCTCCTGAGCTTTTTTCCCACTCTTGCAAATCAGAATCATATTCCATTCATAATCCAAACCCTTGAAGGGTTTTCATGAAACTCAGTAAACAGTCACACCCTAAAATAAAATAATAAAATTAGGAGTAAAGCTGATTAAATATGGTCATCATAGCTAATCAACATTAGAAAATGTAACAATTCAGTTAGTTTTATAAACACTGAGCTAAAATTCTCATGTGGATGTAGCTGACAGCCAAATTAGACAATGGAAATTTAGAATGCCAAGTAGTCACGCAAAATCTCGCGATATTATACGATATTGCTGTAACTCAGTCATTCCTCTTCTGACATGACAGGCAGTGGGTGAAGACCTTTTAATTATAAATATAAAACGGTATGCCTTTCTCTCTCTGGCTGACAGACACTATACAGTAGATTTTGTGTTTTCTATAGAAATACTTACACCAAAGCAAGGTTAAAGGGGCTGCAGAAGGGATGAGGAAGATGCTATACACGGCTCCTAGATGCAGCAGAGACATCATGATGACATTTCTCCAAACGATGATCCTGGGAGGTTTGGGGCCCTCCTTCTCCTTGTATGTGTGATCAAACGTGTCTTCTCTGGCTGTGTCTGAACTAACATCCCCGTTGCTCGACTTGTGCTGCTGTCTTTTCTCAAGCGTCTCCGTCTCCGTCATGTTGGATGAGAGTGATGCTCTGAACGCAACAGAGCAGGAGACAAAATAAAACTGTTTTATTAGACCATCAGGGGGTAAACAACGCCGCTCACGGAGAATATGTAAATTAGTTTTTAGCTACCGAGCCTGACAAGGTGCTAGCTGGGGCTGATGTATGAAAAATAGGATGCTGACTTGCAGCTGGAAAACGCAACGTTGCATAACAAGTAAAAAAAAAAACGAAATAAAAGATGTTGAGTAACTCACCGAGGATAAGATTAGAGGTGCTGAAGGGGAAGATGCCGGTCCGGTTGACCCAAAATGACAGTAACCCAGAAAGAGTGATAGTCAGATCTGCAGCGAACGCATCAATGAGAGACTGAAGCCCAAGGTGCGTCTGACCAATCAGAGCGCAGATGCCGCCTGAAACTCGGGCTCTGATTGGCTGTCTGTTTATCTCCTGTTCACCTTTTATTCTTGCTGTGGCGAGCCAGATGTATATATTTACCTCCTCTGGAGAGCAGCAGCTGCTGTTTTTCTGTCCAGACTTGTAGCCTGAACTAGCTGCAGTCGTTTATTTAATTACGGGTGGATTCATACATATTCACAGCTGGAAAGGGCGGAAATGAGTTCATTAGGTACCGTACGTGGAGCCAAGAGTATCAGACCTCCGCCCATTCTCAGGCCGCGCAGCTCATCTGGAAAAATAATAACATGAAATATAAATTCTAATTTATTTATGCCATTTTAGGTAAAAGGCCATAAAAGAACCTGACAATTTAATAAACTGGAAACGATTTATTTTAAATCTAAAGAGTTCAGATGTATAATTCTGCGACAAAAATAAACTCAAATAGTTTAATGTATATAAAAAAAACACATTTAAACCATCTTAAACCGGGTCAGCATTTATTTCCAGGTTTTCATCATGACCTACATTTGAAAACCCACAGTTTGGCTCCATCTACTGGAGACATGAGGAATGACACGATGCGGAATGGTGGTTATTTAGAAGATAACTTGTTTCTGAAGCAACCCAGCGACATGAACGGACTTACTGATAAAAAATAATATCACCACACCTGATTCTGACTGAGGCTGTCTGCAGGACCACGTGGTATCACCCGGAAGCGGCGGTATTTTTAGCATAACTGCTGCTGATGTCGCTGCTGCTGAGATGGAGGTAAACAAGGACGAAGCGGAGCGCTGCATCGACATCGCGACCGAGGCTTTAAACAGCCTAAAGCTGGAAAAGGCGGTCAAGTTCTTGGAGAAGGCGCAGAAACTGTTTCCGACAGAGAAAGCCAGAGGTAGGTGGGACATGAAGGGAGGATGGACCCAGCAGCATCAGCAGCTGCAGCATCACCTGCATCCCGGAGAAGCTATACGCATACACGGGCCTGTAGGACACAAGCTAGCTGGATCTGTAAACAATTAACAGAAACGTTCCATTTAAAATAAAATATCTTTTAATTTAGAACTGTTTGTGTTCACTGATTGCTCAAAGATGTCCAAAACAAGCCAAATACAGACTGGGTGTCCTGGATTACAAATCCTAAACAGCAGTGCTCCATCATTGTATGAATATTTACACATTATCCTTCCTTGTTAATGCTCTAACATAGGAATGAGACAGATACAAATCCAACTCAGAAGATTGTGCAAACATGTGTTACACATGTTTAGACTATACAAATACAGGTGAAACTGGACAAATTTGAATATGGTGCAAAAGTCCATTTAATTCAGCTTAGACTGAGAGACCATCTAAAGGCTCAGGAACTCTTTGCAGGTGTTCTGGATTCATTAGCTGATTAGAGTGTGACACTTTGAGTCTAGAATATTGAACCTTTTCACAATATTTTAATTGTCTGAGATGTTGAATGTGGGGTTTTCATCAGCTGTAGCCATGATCATCACAATTATAACAAATAAAGGCTGAAATATCTGGATTTGCATGGAATGAGTCTATGTCATATATTATTATATATTATATTCACCTTTTAAGTTGAATTAATGACATAAATGAACTTTTGCACCATATTCTAATTTTTCAAGTTTCACCTTTATTATGAAAATCATCTGAATCCTTTTATGGATGAGTTTTTAAAAATAGTACACACTTTGATCAAGTAGGGATGGATAGATATTATTATTAAACTTTATGCACTTGTACTTTTCCTTATAGATGTTAGGTTTAATAATTTAAAGATCATTTATATTTTCTATAGAAAATCAATTCTAGCTCCTAATTTTAGATGCATGTTTAGATTTCAAGTATTTCTCCTTTTTAGTCTCTCAAATATTTTGAATAATCTATCTTTGAATTTTTTTCAACATAATAATAAAAAGTGGAGATAAAAATTGGAATTTTGGATAATAGAAAATTCATGTTTAGCAATTTTTCATGATTTGATTTATTATAAAGTTAAATACATTCTCGAGCTTAAACACTCTGCTAATGTGGTTTTAAACTGAGTGTTGTTGCTTTTTGCTTTATTACATAACATGGGATCAAGATTAAAGAATACCAGTTTTCCATTATTATTTTTAGATCATGGGATTAAAAGATAAAGATAATGGAACAATCTTTTTTTCTTTTTTAATTTGCATGTTTCTTTGTACTAAATCACTTCAAAGCTGACTGAATAATCTTTCCATCATTTGTTAGAATTTATAGTGGAGGTTTTTTATATAAATATATCTGATTGTTGTATATGTTTGAACAACTCTGTGCCCATCAGCACTTTTAGATTTACTAGCAAAGAATGGAGCCCGTCCTAGACAAGGTGTCCCCTCAGACTTCAGTGGAGCCTCGAGGCCTCAGCAGAGGTGGAACACCAGTGATGACGCCAAACCAGAAGAAAAGCCTCCAGATAACTCCAAATCCTACACTGCAGATCAGCTAGATGCTGTGAGACGGTAACTGGACCTATTGTTGACAGAATCTGGTGTTTATATGCCAACAGACACTAAGAATGTGTTCTGCACCCAGGATAAAACAATGTAGAGACTTCTATGAAATTCTTGGAGTCCAGAAAGATTCCTCAGAGGAGGAGCTGAAGAGATCCTACAGGAAACTCGCTCTGAAGTTCCACCCTGACAAGAATCATGCTCCAGGTGCAACAGAAGCTTTCAAAGGTGATCGCACTGAAGCATGTTGTCATTTATGTCTTAGTTCCATATTGTTGTCTTTTTATGTAAAGCTTTTGTATTCCTTACAAACATTACTTTTGTTGATGTCGGTGATGTCTCACAGCTATCGGTAATGCCTACGCTGTTCTGAGTAACACCCATAAGAGACGCCAGTACGATCAGTGTGGAGACGATGGAGGACATCCATCAAACGGTTGCCCAGACAACGGAAGCTTTGAACCAGACATTTCACCTGAAGACCTCTTCAATATCTTCTTCGGGGGAGGTTATCCATCAAGTTAGTTTCCCTGACTTGCATTTTTCTTCCGCTATTAAAATTTCTTATCATAATGGGTTTGTTAAGAGCTAAATGTTGTTTTAGGTGATGCTCATATGTACTCTAATGGGAGGAGGCACAACCAAAGGCGAGAGAGACGAGAGCGACCCAGGGATGTGAGTTTATCCCTCCAGAGCTTCTTTGCAGATGATGTAGTTTGCCAGTTTCACCAGCAGTAGGCAACATTTAGTCATTTACAATTTTACCTGCTGCTGAAAATTTCTAGATAAGTCCTGGAGGGCCCCTATCCTGCATGTTTTAGAGGTTTTTCTGCTCCAGCACACCTGATTTTAATCAGTGAGTGATTAACTGGCTTTTGCAGAACTTGATGAGCTGCTGAACAGGTAATTCAGCCATTGAATCTGGTGTGTTTGAGCAGGGAAACAACTAAAAATAGCCGGATAGGGGTCCTGGAGGATCAGGATCGGTCACCTTTTCCTTTTAGATGTTTTTTTGTGTAACGCATTTTTATTTCATATGTGCTGTTTTGCAGGGAGGCCTTGCTCTTTTCGTGCAGGTCATGCCCATCCTCATCCTGGTTATCGTGTCAGCTCTAAGTCAGATAATGGTCAAAAGCCCCTCCTACAGTCTCAGCTTCAGGCCGTGAGTGTGAAGTAGGACCTGCACAAGAGGGGAGGGATTAATAACACAATGAACTGTTCTTTTTAAACAATAGATTAGTTTCTGAATTCATACAACTCAGCAGCCTAGATTCATTTCACTTGGCTCGATTTTGGCACAAACATAGCTAATGATAGTACTAGTGTTTATAATAATTAGCATTAAAAAAAAATGATGCCACACCAGCTGTTTCCAGATAATCACAGCACTTTGAGTTTGCTACATACGTCTGGTTGCTCTTTGTGTTGATATGTTTATGTTAATAACAGGAATAATAGCAAGCTAAAACAATAAAGAATAAAATAACATCAAAGTTAAAGCAACAATAAAAAGACCCATTTAAAGGAATTAGGAGTCAACAGCTTTCAGGTTAATTGGTAGCTGGAGGTCATAATGACTAAACGCGAGTGATCAGTGGCTTCACAGGCACAGGGCCACCTGGGGATCAAGATAAATATGACTGAATGTCATCTGCCTATTAATGGAAGCTGATATTGTTTACTTTTTTGCCCAAAAGAGCACATAAAGATCAAACAGGACAGGGCCAAGTATCGAGCCTTGAGGGACCCCACAACTCAACAAGAATAAGCTAAACTGAAATTCATTTAAATTTGTGTCTGATCTGTGTCTCCTACAATGTTGTGTCTTTTCGCAGGTCAGCTGGTTACTCACAGAAGAGGCTCACTGAGAACCTCAAGGTGCCATATTATGTTGGGGAGCAGTTCTCCAAAGAGTTCACAGGTGTGAATCTGAAAAATCTGGAGCGGTCAGTAGAGGACGATTATATCTCAAATCTTCGCAACAACTGCTGGAAGGAGAAACAGCAAAGTATGCTTTTGTTTAAGATAAAAATCTTTTGCAAAACATGCGGATATTTTAGCCAGTCACAGGATTTGTTTGTGTGATCTCCCGCAGAGGAAGGAATGCTGTATAGGGCTCGCTATTTTGGAGACAGTGAGTTATACCAAAGAGCGCAGAGGGCTCGAACTCCAAGTTGTGGCAAGCTCTCCGAGATCACCGCCTCTTTACATTAAAAGTAAGTTCTCCAGAAGATGTTTGGACCACTTGGTTGTTTCATCCCCTTTGAAAAAGTCTAAGAAATGATTCATTTCCCTTCTCATTGTCCAGGTTTCCAAAATCACCACAAAACACAGCTAGCTGTACAAAAGCTTCAAGAGTCTGGAGGCTGGGGATGGCTCGAGCAAAACACATACCCTCACCAGAGGCTGGTTGATGAAACCACATCTGTGGAGTCTTAGTTCATGAAATTTACTGAATATATAAATATTGTATAGTTATTATTACACGAAAAGCCATTTACCACATCTCGATGGCCAAACAAGATGTGGGTGTGGATCGCCTGTAAGCAACAGTTTTGACTGGAAAGCCATAAAGCTGACAAAGATTATTTGACCTTATAGTTTAGTTACAAATAGTAATGTGGACTCATGTAGCACTTAAAATTACCATAATGAATGCTTCCTTGTTTTAAGCAGCCAGATCAAGAGAATACCTCTTCCGTTGACTCCAAATGCACTTTCTATCTATGCAGGAGTTTTGTGCAACCTCTGTTAGACACTTGACTCTTGATTTGTCATTTCCTGTCACGTATGTCTGAGACAGCAATTAGAAAAACTTGATTTAGCTTTTTTTCTTATTGTAGAAGTCCTTAGAGATAAATAGTGTTTCTTCACTTCCCAGATACCAAAAACAATGAGACATGTGCCTAGCCACTAAACGGGACTACAGCCAGTTACAATGTCTCAGATCCCATCTTAAGATGTACAAGAACCTCCTTGTCTTTATTACACAAATACATGGTCAGACTAAGTAAACGTAGAGATCTCGCTCACATTTTCCACTTTTTTTTTTACTCCCTGATGAAAATAAAAGCGGATGCTGAAACCTGTTGATTGTGACTCATGAGCAGAACAAACAGAGAGGAGAAAACAAGAGCTTAGTCAGCACAAACTGTGCTAGCGGGGCTGACTCAGGCTGGGTGAGCAGGACACATGACAGCGTGCACGTTCACATTTCCAGAGGAGACGTGCAACGTTGTGTGTGTCGGCAGCCACGGTAGTCACGTTCTTCCTCTATAAATATGTTCAGCTGGTTCGGGCAGATGTTGCAACTCTGCTCTGACGTCGACAACTCCTGTTTATTTTCTCTTTTCAATAACATGTTTTGCTCATATTTACAAAGTGATACACACTTTAGGAAAATTAAAACATAAAGCTACAGGCATGCATCATTACTACTGACATGCATTTTTCAAATTTGAGAGAAAATTTTTTCAAATGAATTTACAAATTTATAATTTTACCAGTTTGTGTTAAAGATTGAGGTTTAAGTTATATTATGTTGTGTTCAAGTCTTTGACAATAGTTTGAAAGACCTCTGCAGGGGGAAAAAATATTGTCTTATCAAAGGTTTCTTGATGACAAAACAACAGGGATTTTTAATTTATAACTAAACTGTTTAGAGGTGCCAACTTGCTGCATTTGTAT
The DNA here is from genome assembly GCA_006937985.1 of Aphyosemion australe. Classification (NCBI taxonomy): domain Eukaryota; kingdom Metazoa; phylum Chordata; class Actinopteri; order Cyprinodontiformes; family Nothobranchiidae; genus Aphyosemion; species Aphyosemion australe. The sequence goes on along the minus strand of SSNS01000268.1, from coordinate 186,291 downwards.
ATCAAAGTGGCATCTAAATACTTTATTAAATATTAATAAAGAAAATCAACTTTAGATCCATTAATCAAATAAATCTGGTCAAATCTTCCCTGTGAAAATGTGTTTAAATATTTTAAAAGGCAAAAGGATTTTTTCTATTTGTGTCACATAGCATCAAATGCTAATAAGTGTCTGCTCCTAATGAGTATTTTGTTTGTTGTGCCTTTTAAGCCATTATTGTAAATATTTGCACAATTATAATAGGTTAAATACATTTTTGTTAGTGGTTATGTGAAAGATTTTCCACTTCATCCTTAATACACCTGCTGTGATGTTGTTAGAGATGACCCCAAAATACACAGTTAGTGATAGAAGTCAGCCAATATTCAGAATGATCAGCTGAATCAGATCAGCCAGTCTGAAACTCAGGGAAGAGTCACCATATATAGCCTAGAATCAATATATGCTCTAAACAAGGGTTCCCAAATTGGGGGTCGGACCCTAAAAGGGGGTCCCCACAATTTTGTCTTTGCTGAGGTTGTGAGGTTAGCAAGATTTTATTGTAAAAATTACATTTATAAAATCCCAATAACACCCTACAGTATAATCAGTATTCCATAGAAAAGTTATAACTCTGTATGTCTGTATAAGGTTTGTAAATGATCACATTTAATGTGTTTATGCGTGTAGGAGTTGGGGGTCCTGGCCTGTCTTGGACACGGAAAAGGGGGTTCTCAAAGAAAAAAATTGGGAACCCCTGCTGTAAAAGATGTTCCAAGGGGAAGTTTTAACTAAACATAATTGGAGAAATGAAAATCTGAATCAGAAATTTGTATCAGCACTCAAAACCAGAATCATTGCATTTCCACAAATTTCCTAGAAAAAAATTCCTCAATGGATTTCGAAAGTTTATTACTGGATCTAATTATATATATTTTTTTCTTAGATTTGCAGTTTTGTTGACGATTCAGCAGTTTCCTTTCTCTCTCTCTCTCTCTCTCAAAAAAAATGCATGCAAGTAGTCCTCCAACACAAAAATAACCCATAACTCATTTGAACAAAATAAAAACTGTAACATTTGTTTAAAAAATGAAATAATTTATTTATGAGCATAAAAAGTACAAAAAACTGCAATGTCATGAGAATTTGAATGTCAAATAAAGTTTAAAGAAATGGGTCCAAACAAATGTAAAATAAATCCAGTGACATTTAAAACCCAGAGCTGGAACATAAACAAGCTCTGCTCGACTTTTCCAGGAGTGACTAAAGTCACGGTGATGAATCCGTGTACATTCAATAAATGTTCATGTATAAAAAAAAACTTCAAATATGAAATCAATACAGCTAGCTGCCCCTTTAACATAGTTTCAACAGAAACTGAGGTCCACTCTTTATTACGTTGCTAAATGCCCGATAAGGAGACGCATCATAACGGTAATGCTGTGAAATGTTTAAATGTGAGCAACACCTGCTCCCAGAACCACACTTCATCTCCTTCACAGTACAAAAGAAAGGCTTCATCATGATCAAATCCGTCTTTACACTTTAAAAGGCATCATAAACTTGAAGTTCTAAGGTCCTTCTGTGAGCTTCAACAGTCAGCTCAAATTACAATGTTCTCTTCACTTCTCAACATTCCTCAATGAGCAGATCTTCAGAACAATACAGTTTCTTCTTGATCACGCGGAACCCAGTGCCGAGTTTGATTGCTTGTCTGACTACTGGAGTGGAAGGAGACTTGGAGGTAAACAGTCCTTGAATTTTCGGCCACAGGCCACCCGACTCTAGCCTCAGCACCAGAGTGAGCTGAAAGGTTGGGACAAGGTAGGGGTCCACAGACAGCTGTCCTATGCTCTCACAGACAGAGCCTTGCTCCACACACAGGTCAATGAGAGCCCCTCTCAGCCCACAGGGCTCACTAGCTGCCAAGTGAAGGAGTTCCTGCCCAATGTGCTCCAGGAGCTTCTCTGGAATGAGCAGTTTGGTACATCTCAAGGCGCAGTCCGAGTCTTTGGCCTCTCTTAGGCTATGTGCAATAAGGTCCACTACTTCTTTCAGGATGGTCTCCTCCATCGGGTCATAGAAGAGGTCATCATTAGAGGGACACAGGTCACTTGAGATGTCTGACCCTGGGGAAGAGAAGCCGTGTGTTAAAACTTAATGCATGCACATCTCACCTCACAGGATTCTGACATGATTGCATCTCTGCTTACCTGAGTCAGACATATCACTCCTGCTGCCGTGACTGGACCCTGATTCAATGCTGGTGCTGTTTGTGCTGAAATCTGTTAGTCTTTGGACCAGTTTGACCCAGGAAAGCCTTCTTGGACTGCTGTCTACAGGGGACGGAGGTGCACTGCCATTGTCCATAGGGGCAAAGACTTCAGGCATGTTGGTCCTTCTGCAGCTGCTGCTGTAGTCAGCTGTTTAACAGAGACAAAGGCAGTAAATGAACACTGTCCTCTGTGTAACCCAGTAAAAAAAGTGGTAAGATTACACATTTAGCTCGCCAGTGACGTTATAAACAGGAAACGTTTGCAGCTGAAATAATTTGTGTGCAATAAACAGCTTATTTTTACTTTACAGCTAGCTTTAAATACGCATAAAAACCAACAAAACTGACAAATATTCGTATTGAACTTACAGTTGATGAGAAAACACGCCTGTTACTGTTGTTGAAGACAAATCTTTAAAGTTATTGTCTGAATGTAGCTTGTGGAAACTTCCACTCCTCCTCCAGTCCTTTCACCAGCTGTCGAGCTCCGCAGTCTGACCCGCAACAATGTTTATATACCAGAAAGAGAAGCCACGCCCACCCATGCCTCCCCAGCCAATCAAAAAGGGGGGCACGCCATCTGCGCTGTATCTTGCCTGGTAACATGCCAGCAGAGAAGAGACAAACAGGAGGAAAAGGGGGGCTGTGGGGGTGAATAGCAGAGCCCACTGTAGTGGAAATGTACAGGGGCTTGTTTGGGCATGCAGGCACCATGTCACGTTTCTTTGTTTGGCTTCCCAAATAAATAAATCACAATATTTGTTGATCTGCAGTCTGTGCATTCAGTCATGAAAGGGTTGATTAAAGTCCATGCAGTCCTGACCAGGCTGCTTCAAGTATTGCAGCGTACATTACGTCACCTGTTTTTCTCCCAACCATTACATCAGAATTTTTTATCTGCTTCACAAAGATGAAAACACACAATAAGCTGCATGAAGCACAACACTCAACCAGAAAGAAATGAACAAAATGTTTCACTTATTTCATGATTTTCTGGGCCTATCACCTGTAATTGTCCACAAAAGTACAACGAACACTTAGAGTTCTGGGTTATTAGAAAATCAGACAATGAATGGATGCAGAAAAATGAAATTGTACCCAAAAAAGCTGCTGAAAAACATTTTGTTTCTGTTTTTAATGTCATTAAACCAACCTTTGTGCAAAAGGAGTGTTTAAATGCATAAACTCATTATTGCAAATAGACTGATAATGGAAGTACATTATAGAACAAAAGCAAATAAAACAATAAAAAAAAGATTTGCAGAATGTTATGCTTGGTTACGCTTAAAATTAGGTCACAGGAGAAAAGAAAAAAAATCTGATTTATGCTACACTTCTGCACACACGTAGGTGTGAAATAGCATGCACTTTGTAGGAGAGGAACCGAAAGTCACAAACATGTGCAAGCACAGTATGTTCTGATGGGGATGGTTAGAATTAGAAACTACTTTATCAAAGTTCTATTAAGCAAAAATATTTTCACAAGACTTTGGGTTTTATATAAACACCTAAAAGCAACGACTCAGAAAAATGTTGGCTCTGAAAAAGCAGTTTGACTACAAAACTGCACTTTATCTCTGAAGTTTGAGCTTCGTTAAAAAAAAAGGAAATCTAACCTCCAGCTGGAGGCGTGCTCCATTTATATCACATTTACACCCAGTACAGTACACTCTGTTCTCCCCAACCTTCATTCATATAAAAACACTCATCTACTGATTAGAACATCTGATCTGCACACTTCCTCAATGCCAACCAAGAAAACAACCACACTGATGAGCATCAAACGTGAAGCTTATGCCAACAGAAAAGCACGTTTAAAAACAGGTTTGGAACTTAGATTAGTGAAAACTACACAAGAAAAACAAACAGCCACTAATGTGAAGAATGTCCAACTTTTTATTAAAGCTCTCTTTGTTTTGCTCCAAGCGGTGATGAGGACTGATGGAGCAAGGAGACCGAGCAGGCAGCAGGTTTTCAGATTTATGAGCTACAGAGCAGCCAAGTGGAAACACAATGCTTTACTTGAAGAGATTTATTATCACAAATGTTAATTTCCTCAACACTGAAGCTAAAAACAGCTTTGGACTGGCAGAGTCACCTCCAAAAGACTAAAGCAGATATAAAATCTGTCATAATAACAGCTACATTTTTATTATAAGATTTTAAGCAACAATAACTTTAGTTGGGTTTTTATGACAAGTTAAAAGCAAAAACACAATTGAAAAGCATTTTCAAAAATACAGTTGGTATTCACTTCAAATAGCTCACATTTATGACACAAAATACACTCTTAAAGAAACATTATTATGAAATAAAATAAAACATTTCCCTTTTTGTTTTCATTTTTTTGGCAGGTTTATTAACCAAAGGCAGCTGGATCTTTTAATTTAGGATGGTGTGAATCCCAGTAGCTGTTCTATGGGCTTGTACCGCCACTCATCTGCATCCAGCTCCTCCACTAGGCTCGCAAGTTTCTCCATCCTAGATGCTTGTTGATCTAAACACACACACACACACACACACACACACACGTTACTTCATTATTAACAAATTCATCACTGAAACAAATGACAAACATTTTGATTTTATATTCACTGACTTACCTTGTTTAACTTGTTTCAGTGTTGAAGCTACTTGATAGCTGAACACAGACTCACACAAAAATCTGTCAGAGCCATCTAAAAATACAAAAAACAGAACTCGTTTAAAATAGTTGGGTGCTTTATGGGAAGTAAAGATGTTTGAAAAATTAGTTCTGATTGAGCAGACAAGCTGACAACTACTGTATGTAAACAACCATGTAATGGCACATTTATGGAGGTGCAAGTTTACACAAAACACTGGATGACCTGCTGTGAATTATTTGAGTCTGGATTTGTTTTAAAACAAACATTATGTAACTGGTCCCACTTTAGCTAGTCAGTTGGTCATCTGCCCTGTCAAATGTAATCTCTGTCTAATCAATTATAAATAAGACCACCATGTCCAAAGTGTGGCCTGGGGGCCATTTCTTCTGAGCAATTGTGTGCGGCCCCTTTTGCATCTCTACAATGATGAATTTTGTCTCTCCAGTAGCCTTGATGTATACTGACTCTTTTTTATATTAACATTTTTATTATTAAAATATTTTTGCCCCATTTCAAGAAGTACAAACAAAAACTATCACCATAAAATAATTTTTGCATATTACACATTAAAAAAATCACAACTGTTTGGCCCCTGAGGACTATTAACTTCACAATTTTGGCCCTGGTTTGGTCACCCCTGAAATAAGACTTTTACAAGACCTGAACGATCCCTTTTAAGATGTGGTATCACAAACACCAAACATTAAAGTGCTTTGTGTGTCATTCAGTCCCATTCTTCAATCTTTCCTACAAACAGTTCTTTTAGGTGTGAAACTGTATGGAATCCTTTTTTTTGTCAAACCATAACAAATACTAGTAATATGTTTTCCCCCTTGGTTATTTGTCCAAAGAGTGTGCAGAATGTATTGTTTTAGGTGCATAGAGCTCCCTGGAAAAGTATTAATCATCAGAGCTATATATGCTGTTCTAAAATCCTATAAATATGGTCATCAAAGAAGTAGAAATGGCTTCCCCAATGTGGGATCAATAAAGTCTATTCTATTCTATTCTATTCTATTCTTCCAAGGTCACTGATGTGACCCCAGTCCATCTCAGAACCAAACATTTGGACTTGTTACTGATAGGAGCCTGGATGGCCTTGATCCAGAGTACAAGAGCTGTTAGAACTGATTTGTCTGACAATATTTAAATTTCCATGTTGCCTCTGTGGTAAAAGCTAAACCTAAATTTTAAATTGTTTGGCATTAATATTCTCAGTTAGCTTTCCTAAACCTTTGTATGTAAGCTAACTCAGCTACCGTACCTTCCATCATTTCCCCTGCGCCTTTAGGATAGGTGTAGAGGACTTTTCTTGGAGGGATGAGCTCTGAAGCACTGAATCCAGAACCAGTGACCGAGCTGCCGCTCACACCTCCCGCAGAGGAGGACGAAGAAGAGGCTGCCATTGCCTAGGGAGCTAAACAATAAACAACCCAAAAATAAACAACCGAATTTCTATAAGACTTTTATTAATCACAACTAATTAGTGAAAAATAAGCAGCACAGAAAAATTTTCAGTTTTATCCTTTACAGGTTCAGCTAAAAAACAAACGTCTGATTTAGTTTCAAATTATGTGATGCAGTAGCAAGCTAGCTAGCCAACAGAGTAGCAAGATAGCAAGCTAATAGCACCGAGGACAATAAGCGAACAACACCCTGTTGTTAGACTCAACATGACAACAAGCGCCTTCAAAATAATAAAACATACCGTCAATAACAGTGAACAAGTTCTTTTTCTACGCAGCTGACGCTGATAGTTTGCTATTAGTAGTTTACGACAAAAACAGGACGCTTGGAGTTCTTTAGATCTCACAAACATACGGATGCATCACATTGGTAATCAAATGTCCTGTTATATGTTTTACAAATCTGCTAATTTGTTACCATAAAAATAAACCCGAAGTGTCGCAATGCAACCGACGTCAGCATCTAACTTTCAAGGGTAACTAGCAAGCTAGCCAAACAAATAGTAAAAAGTGAAGTAATTTATTCCCTTTCAGTAGCTTTTCGCTACTTTATGCTGTTGTGTTAGCATAAGTTGAGCTAACGTTTGCTGGCAAACAAAATGGATGTTCTTCGTCCACCCCTTATCAATATAAATGGAAGAATATATCGAAGGAACATTATAGTTCAGCAGCAACATTATGAAGAGGAAGATGATATTTCGTACATGGGACCATCAGGCAAGTATTTTAGTCAGTATTAACATCTGAGCTGCATGGAGGTACTGCTACAAATGTCCATCAAAATAAACTTTATTTGTATTTTTTGTTTGTTTTTAATTTAATTTAATTTTTTTTATTTAATTAAGCCATGGAAAAATAAAGGCTTTTAAACTTTTTTAATCCTCCTGAGTGCCACAGACCTCTCTTTTGTTGTTAAACTTTATTTGTATGTTTAAAGAAAGTGAAGATCTAGCAGAGGGTGAAACCTGTGATAGCCACTTCATAGAAGAGACAGATAAGGGGTTCCGCTGTGCCATTGATGTCCCAAGTGTCCTTTATAAGTGAGTCGTTTAGAAAATCACGTTTTTATTGTCGTGTTAGCAAGAAATAAACTCTCTCTCTCTCTCTCTCTCTCTCTCTCTCTCTCTCTCTCTCTCTCTCTCTCTCTCTCTCTCTCTCTCTCTGTGTGTGTGTGTGTACAGATACATCATTGGGAAAAAAGGAGAAACACGTAGACGGCTTGAGTTTGACACAAAGACTTCCATCATCATCCCAAAACAGGGAGTGGAAGGACAAATAGGTGAGGACAGAGATCAAATCCAGTTACTCAAACTGAATCAGATGTTTCACAAATTTTCTTCAACAGTTATCACAGGTTCCCAAAAATCTGCTGTTTCTTCTGCAATCACTCGAATCGAGATCCTTGTGGGGAGTTTCCGGAAAAAACAGCCTTTCACTCATTTCCTGTCGTTACCTCTGAACGATCCCAAAGTTCAGGAAGGCTTCCTGAAATTTAAAGATGAGGTGCTGAAGCAGTGTTCACAGGTACTTCCATGAATTACCTAAACAATGGTGGTGGTGGTTGGACATCAGCACATCGTGTTGTGAATAAATCATGTGTTTGTTAATGATGTGCAGGAGCACGGGGTAGAGGAAAGCATCTTTCAGCATCCTGCAAAGCTTCATCTGACTGTTGGCACCCTGGCTTTGTTAAACGATGCAGAAGTGAGAAAAGCTTGTGAACACCTGCAGGAATGTCAACATTTTATCAGGTAGGATAAGGTAGCACTAAGCTTTACACTGACGTTTAAAAAATACAGATCAAATAATTAGTTTAATTATTAATTGCATTTTACAAAACAAGATTGGTCATGTGTTTAAAAAAGAAATGAAAGAAATTTTTTTGTTGTTTAAGAAGGTGTAGGACAAGTTGTTCAAGCATACGCTGAACCAGTTAGTCCCAGAGGATCTGCTAACATAATGGCGCCACATATCACAAAGTACATTGAAAGACTTGTGCCTCACAGGGTTGTTTTTGTCACCAATTAGTTTGTGGTGATTATAGAATGTTTATGACCTGATGTAGCATCCTAAGAACTAACATATGATTTAATTATAGGATCTGATGGCAAAATCCAATTTATTCCTATCTTTTAAAGGTGCAATATGTAAGAATTCTGCTGTGAAAAAAATCACAAAACAGTCTGATGGAATTTGAATATGGAAACAGATTTCATTTTCAGACGACTGCAGGGTTGTCAGTTTTTCTCCTTTCGAAAAAAATAAAAGAGAAATGTAGCTACTGTTTACACTCTGTGAGGTTTCTGAATCTGCAATGAGCTAACACTGCAGCGGCAGGCAAAATGTTCTAGAGTTGTTTAAAAAAAATGAAGCCAGTAAACAGGAGCGACCCAGAAGTTATTTCTTGTACCCCTAAGAAGCCACAGCATCTTTTTGTTTTACTCTAATATCTGATGAAGCAGGCTAGAGGCTAACGTTGCATTTTTTTGCACTACAGATCACCTATTTATAATTCAGGTGAAAGCTACAGATCCACAGCATAGAGCCGTTTATAATACCATTATTTACAAGGGAGAAAAAAATAATTTTCCTTGTAGCAACGGTAATCAGCTCTGTTTTCATCAGGGACATCACAGGAGGAAAGCCTCTGTCGTTGGAGGTGACAGGTATAGAGTACATGAATGATGACCCGGCCATGGTGGACGTCCTGTATGCAAAAGTCAATGAGAAAGATGGATCTGACCAGTTAGTATTCAAAAGAGAACTCAAAGCTTTAATATTTTTAAAGTGCATTCAGCCTCTTTAAGTTTTGTAACTATTTAATGTGATTATTTCCACGCCGCAGGTTGCAGCTGATTGCAGACCGGCTCGTGGAGTTCTTTGTCTCTGCAGGACTGATGGTCAGAGAACGGGATCGAGTGAAGCTGCATGGCACTGTGATGAACACTCTGTTCAGAAAGGACTCCACAGGTGAACGGGACACTTTAGGGAAAAAGGTTTTAGTTCAATATCTGTAAAACTGATTATGATCTAAGTGTTTTTGTGTTTGTAAAGTTCAGTTGGCTCTGATAGCCACCTTGACTCAATGTTAATCAATTGCAGATCTAGTGAAGACATTCTTGACTTCTGATCACCACTCAGAGGAATCTGATGGATCAATTTACTAAAGATAAAGCAGTGCAGATTAAACGCCATCCTGTTAGGCTTTCATTTGTTTCAGATTCAGACACGGATAAACAAGAAAACTGCTGAAAAGTGCTTGAACTGACACTCCTTCCTGCTGAAAAAAAAAAGTGTATGCTGTGTTTTGGATGCTGGTATGCTAGTCCAGCATGCTGGACCAGCATCGTGTGCTGGTCCACCAGATAAACCAGCACCAAAACACAACAGATGCTGGTCTATGCTGTTTTTTTAGCAGGGCTGTCTCATGAGTGTTTTGTTCAACACAATGAATGGTGTTTCTTAGATTGATTTAAAGGGCACAAAAGCTTTTGTGCTACCATGTGGGTCTCTACTACCTCTATAAACACTCCAAATGTGAATAAATTGCATCTGTTATCTGTCAGTGTTTGGTTTCTGGAATCAAATGCCTAAAACAAGCAATTTCAAAAAGTTGCTGTTTGTGATGTCAAACACTAAGAAGGAAGAATAGAACCACCTCTCATTTGTAAGAGAAAGCTGCTTCTGGACGAGAAGCGGCTCTACTCCTAGCTCCTCCCGGATATTGGAGCTTCTCAGCTTATAGCAGCCTGAGCGGGGGATGGGTGGGCGTGGCCCGCTTCAGCTTGTTTTTTTAAAGTGACAGAGCCCTGAAACGGTTCATTCTGGGACTGCTGAGATCACTTTACGTGAGAGGGATTTTGTGCAAAGAACTTCATAAACATGTTTGGTATCATAGAACTACTATAACTTAAGAAAAAAGTCATAATATGTCCCCTTTAAATTCTTATAGCAGATTGTCATGTGAAAATCGTAGTTTTTGAAGTATTTTTTATGTGATACTGGTTGAGACTGTGCCCTCAGGACACTTTTCACAGCTTGTTTAACACAACACTGGTTGATTTTATTCGTCTCCTCACTCCAACAGATAGATGAGCCATATTTCAGGTGTCCTGTGTGTCTCAGCGGGCTTCAGTTAACACAAATACAAAGACGAGATGTGCTCTAAATGTGCTTTCCAATGTCCCCGCATTATCTTTTGGCCGGACTGGAGGCTCACACAATTACAGCAACTAATTTGTGCAGAGAGGAATCAGGGAGGTGCTTCTCTGTTTGTCCTCCGATCCGTGTACCGAACACTGTGTTTTCCAAGTGCTCTGACAATGTCTTCATTCACTTTGGACATGGATCCAGTCCAGCAGCGGCTCTCAAATTTGCCCCAGCAGCAACAACACTGCTCCAGCGAGGGGCCCGCCGCCACAGCGGACCGTGTTTACCACGCTGACAAGGCTCAAGTGTTCCTCGCCCTCTACTTATTCCCTGTTTCACAACTCATAACCTTGAGCCTCACAATGGTGTCCTAGTAAAACCGTGGCTCGGAGTAAACATGTTTATTGGTTTTCTGTGATAACGTATCTCCCCGCTTTTCCTCTGTGTGACATTGTGTCTCTGGTGTTTTTCCAGCTGAAGAAGCGGGCGGAGCAAGAAGGCAAACCACGAGTGAACGAGAAGCTTTTGATGCCAGAAACATTTTGAAGGTCTGCATCACACCCAGCGTCGTACTCACAGCTTGATCCGAAGCAAGAGTCACACAAAATCATTTTGTTTTTTTTCTTCAGTAGGTTTTTTCTGCTCAGATTATTCCTCATATTTCCACTGCGGTTGACATTTCCACTGCATCTGGAGTCCCACGAGGGCTCGTTAGTTAATAACTCCCCTAAAAACAGATCTGATCTTTCAGTGGAGCAGCTCCACGGGGCTGACTCACTTCTTTCAAGTGTTCCAAGGTGCTTTGATTTCATGCTGAATAACTCAGATTAGTAGCAATGTGACATGAGCGAAACAGCTTGATCTCCTTAAAGGTCAAGGCAGTCAGATGTCTGGGCTCAAACGTCTGTTTAGGACTTTGTTTTGGGTCTGCCTGTAGCAGCAGTTCTGATTTGTTCTGTTTGATTATGAATATGTTAGTGATGTTTTAAAGAAAAGTCCATAATTATGCAGGTTTTATGTAGCAGCTGCTAAAGGAAAATGCAAACGTGTCCATCTGGCGTGCTAAAATATGTCAACGACACTAATATCACTCAAACACAAACATCAGATTTAGGATTTATGCAGCTGTAAAGTCATGTTGATGTGAGTTATAAAATAAATTAACAGCTGATCTTTGTTTACGTGACACACATCTCATAATCTGAGATTTAAAATGACTCAAAGTGACTCTTTTGTTATTAGAAAATTGTATTTATGCTCAATGTTGATGACATTTTGAAATCATATCAGACTATTTTGTTTTAGTAAAGACATTTTGAATAACCTAAAATATCATTTTGAAGTTTCAGTGTGTTTATTTTGATCTCTTTACAGAAATTTGACTCTTATCGTTTTGGTGAATTTGAGCTGAACACGGTCCACCTGTCTCAGAGATATTCAACCGACTGCACAGGATACTACACATCTGCTGGCAGCATCAGCTTCTCCTGACCTCCTGAGTGGCCTGAAGTTCACCGTTCTACTTTAAACAGCTGTAGCAACATTCCGGTTATTGTCCAGTAGGTGGCAGCAGAGGGTTTTCAGCATTCTCTGACAACATTTGTAGGTTTAAAATGATTGGTGTTTTTTGGAGTGAAACAAATGTCAAATAAATAAAAACAGTTTACAATGAACCCTGTAATCATTACTTTAATCTTAAACATAGATTTATTTATCCTGGATGGATTATTGAATAATTGAATGCATTTACTGTTTGAAAGGAAAGTTTTGCTCTGATGAAGCTAATATTTTCCTTTGAGGAGGATGGTGGTAATTTTACCTTCACAAAGCATCATAAATTATATTTTCACATCCAAATCCAAAACCCTTCTAGCTGTCCACAAACAGAACTGATTGAAAAGCATCTTTATCTCTGCAGCTTACGTGAGGTTATGGGATTATAAATCTTAGACGAGTTCAGGCTGCTCCAACTGAAGTAAACGTTTGGGGTGAATCATTTCTGTTTCATCTCATTGGTCAGATTCAGCAGCTATAAAAATCTGCCATGTTTCATTAGAAAACCTTTAATATGAGTAATATGTCATTATGATCGTTTCAAAACATCCGAAACCCGTCGGTTGAGTCTGATCCTCACGCCGTTGCATGTCATTGAAGCCTCTTACACATTTCCTTTCACCTCACTGCCTGGTGAATGTGTTAATGCATCACAGGCATGATTTATTACAGTCTGCCTTTTTTATCTCATCTTTTTTTTTTCCCCAGTGCCCTTTCCACACGACTTTGCTCCCACTCCCGTCTGTCGATTGTGTCAGTGAATAGAGACATCGGACACAGAGCCGAGCCACTTGCTCTTACCGTCAGCTGGGGATGCTCCCTGTTTAGCATGCAGGAACACCATCATCAGGCAGCTAAAAGTTACTCCAGAGAAGACTGAGGGCCCTTTTTTGTGTGTCAGCTCAGTGCCGGTGTGGTATTTTGTTTCCTCCTTTCTGCTCTCCTGCAGCTTCCTTCACAGACATCATTATATGAGGACATGCAAATTTTGTCTTTGCAAAATAGCTGAGTTTTCCAGGCGTGACCCATCAGTAGCATTGTCTCTGCATAAAATGCATTTATTCAGACTTAACAAAAGCAGCCTAATTATGCGTGCTTGCTCTCCAGACTGGATGCTTGTTAGTGGTTCAGAAGTGCACATCTAGTGTAAACCCACTCCCAGGTAATAGATGGAGGTTTTTTTAAGAGCAGCATAAATAATGTTGCTCACAAGCACAGAGAGAGATGATTTGCAATTTAATTAAATTCATTAAGTCAGTGCTTTCTTGTCTGTTTAAGCAGGAACGTGGTTAAAGATGAACCGCACAGATGTCCTCGGTAATGACTGCAGAGAAGACGCATAAAGGATCGTATGTCAGGAATAGGCACGGTGACATTTTTAGTTTCGCAGGTTAGGATTTTATGTTTATATAAATCACCATCTGTCTTATTTGTTGCATATTCACAGCATTTATTAGATGCATAATATTAAAAAAATAATAAATTGTAACATGTTCCTCAAGCTGTTAATCTAATCTTTCCAGGTCTCTGATTATTCTGCATCCAACACCCTGGCTTCATAACGTTCCTGTGTGTAGTCATAATGTTTTGACTCATCTATGAATATGATGGACAAAATCACTTTGTTTGGGCGTATCGAGCTCGCCCAAACTGCGTGTTTTCTGTCCCTGGCAAATTTCTCATCCTAATTAGTCATTTATGTGCTTCTTGTAGCGTGAACCTCCAGCTAGAACTCCAGGATCTTCAGACGGGCTTTCAGCAAGCCTAATAAATGAAATCCCTGCCTCTATTCTTGGTAATCCCTGTTTTTGAAGATCTAATGAGATGGAAGAGCTGGATTTTAATTAAAATGGTAAACAGTTCATTTGTGATGAGTCACATAGGATGCGTGTGTAGCAGGGAGATGGGTTACGCCCACTGGAAATGTGTCTGTGTGCTGGACCAACAAGTTTAATGAATAAAAACTCAGCCTTAAAGAATCAGCTGCTGGCCTGGGACCAGATACCAACACAGACGTTCAACAGGAGAAGGCTGCAGGCGATTTTAACACATTTGTTTTGAATCTTATTGACTGTGTCACCAATGAGCGCAGCAGCCATGATGGATAGTGAAGGCTCCGGTATCAGAGATGTGTGATCTGCAGTGATTCCTGCAGCAGCTTGTTATCATTTAGAGGACAGAGTCTGGAAGCTGCCGGCAGCTGTCTTCATCTGTTACCTGCTGCAAACATCCACTCAGTCGGGAGAAGCTTAGATTGTTTAAGTCTGTCTCTATCTGTCTGCAGCACTAGGAAAGAAAGCCCAAAAGGTGCAGAATTAATATAAAACTGTGACACTAGGTTTGCAGAAGCTCAGCCTGGCCTCTGCATACTCTAATCAGAAGCTATAAATGTTGAAACTTCCTGACCTCCTCTGGTTGGGTCAGGTAATGGTGGGGATTCATATCTGGTTGAATAAGTGATGTAGAAGAACTGCCTCTTCCTCAATGCTGAGGTTGTGCAGATGAACAGTTTTAGATGGCCAAGGGCTCACGTCCAGCCAGAAAATTATAAAAAACAAACAAACAGGTAAGTTCAGGATCATCACAGCTTTATTTGAAATTTAGTTTTTTTTTTAACTTTTTTCACATTTCTGGCAATGTAACTTGAAATTTTTCCAGGATTTGAGGTTCTTAATAAAAGTATCACTTGGTGGCACAATTGTTAGCACTGTTTCCAGGTTGCAGGTTCAAATCCTGGCTGCAGCCTTTCTGCAGGGAGTTAGTATGTTCTCCCTGTGCATGTGAGGGTTTTCAGGTACACTGGTTTCCTGCAAAATGTGCATACTAGATGAATTCTCTGCATTTGTATCTTGATAATTGCGAGTCCCTTTAGGTAAAAGTGACTGCTAAACAAACAAAATGAGAAATTGCATAATAGTGAATTTATTCCAACAAAGAAAGCTAAACATCTCAAACTGGCTGTAAAATAGTTCAGATTATTTCTTGTAGTAAAATGATTTGTGTTTATCCCTGTTGATGCAAAAAGAGAGGGACTTGTTTCCAAAGGTCTGCAAATATTAACCAATCCAAATGCCAGCCAGCGTCTCTGAGTCCCGTGCACACGCTCCCACCTCTGCTGCAGCTGCCTGCCTGCAGAGCTGAACAGCAGCTTTAGTACTCACCCAGCAGAGGCACACTGCCACCACACTGCTCCTAACTAACTTTAATAGCTGTGTGACCCAGTTTGAATCCCATTGAGCCAAATACATACACATTTCAAGCCGCTTCACTTACAGTTCATTCAAGTCATTTGAGATAACTTAGCTAAAGTCTCCATATGTAGTTTATTCCCTCCTCTGCTGGCATGGGACGGCAATCTATATGATTCAAGCTATAATGAATTTCTTTTACAGTATTTGGGTACCTATATTAGGATTTAAATGCTTTATAAGCAGAGCAAACATGTTGCTGTTTTATTCTTTGACACCCTTTTGGCTTTATTTTATAAAAACATATTGAATTAATATAATTGGTGTATCTATTTCTGTAAATCTGTGGCCTTTTGAGATTCATTATTCTTCTCCATTTTCCTCTAATATATATTTTTAATAACAATAAAAAGCGGATTAACTGTAGATCAAAATGTTTCAGACATATTTTGAGGCTTGCATTTTTTTTGCAGAAATGTTTGAATGAGCATCATAAGAATTTGTTGCTGAAAACTGCTAAAGACCTGAAGCTGAACTGTCTTGATTGTCAATATTAGCTAAATTGTTTTGATAATTTTAAGTTAAAGCAGAAATAATCGTAGTAAAGGTGCAAAATCACGAGAAACATTAAAGGTTGAATCATGCAGATTCATGAAGACTCTGGGTTGAAGTATCTTATAAAGCACAAAGCTATTCAAAGCAGAGACAATATGCTGGATTGGGAGCACCTTTTAAAGTAACACTAAATAGTATTTTAAACTTTAGGCTAGAACTAATCTCAGTGATTGTTGATTTAGAAACTTGACCAGTTTCATATTTGACACCATTCTGCAGCCCTCTGCTGACCAGATACTACACTTAACAGCTTTAGGGGGCGCTCTTATATCTGCTTTATGGCTTTTAGCTGTAATGCTAGCGGTTGGCACTTTCAGTTCACCGATTGTCAACAAAAAGCACAAGAAATAAAAGAAGAAGTTTGCTTTCTCTGTGGTCATCATGGCAGAGCCTGGAAGTAAAAATAAAAGAGTAATGTCTTTGGAAGCGAAGCAAAGAGCTAAAACCGGAGTAAATATTGACTCGACCTACACTAGTTTGAGGGAGCTCAGGGAGACTACAAAATCACGGACTGATGGTGACCTGGCTTTGTTGCTGCTAAACTTGTAAGTAATATTTGTTGACTAATTGTGTGTATATATATATATATATATATATATAAACAGATTTCAGGGCACAGACACTGTGTGCGGAGCCGTAATGGCAGCTGCTTTCCGTACAGGGTGCCATAATGTCGGTGTCTTTACAACCTAACCCACTTCACAAAGACTAGAGCAATTCTGGTCCTGGAGGGCTGGTATCCAGCACGTTTTAGTTTTAATTCTGTTTCAACACACATCTGATTTCAATCAGCAGGTGATTAACAGGCTTCTGCAGAGCCTGATGAGCTGCTGAACAGGTGATTCAACCACTGAATCAAGTGTGTTGGAGCAGAGAAACCACTAAAACATGCTGGATACAGGTGTTCTGAGAGATTCTGTTCCCCTGAAATATTCTGTTTCCCCTAATAACTTCAAATATTTCCAAATTCACAAGACTTATTGTCCATTATGAGAGGACCAAACAACCTCAAGTTAAAGAAGGTTAAACTGAGTGTACAAACTTTTACATATCTTTCAAAAATGATAAATAAACCTGCTGGAAAAGAGTGAACAAGAATGTTTATACTGTACTTTGTTTTTAGGAGGACATATTGTAGCGTTCTGTCACCACCAATAGCGTGGAATGCAGAGAGCAGCCTCAGCCAATGAGACACACTCAGAGGTTAACCAGTGAGTCAACACATTTACTTTGCCGCTGAGCAGCACCTCCCTTCACCTCCCAACATAGAACATTAACCTACGGTGCGGAACGACACCAACTAAAAAGAACACAAAATGAACACTGAACCAAAAGTGAACAACACCAACATAACCTAAGCTAACAGAACTGTACAACACACAAGAAAAACGAACAAAATAACCCCAAACCCACTCCCACAATGCTTAGCGCCCGCTGCTAGCCCTGGCAGTGGGCAGGGCCGCCACAATATAGATACATACAAACATCACAAGCATGACTTTACATTTTTCCATAAAAGTCGATCATAAATGGTGTGAAGATGGCCTAAAGTGCGACCTCTCGGGGGAACAGAATATTCCAGGGGAACAGAATTTCCAGGCCCAGAATTGAGTTCCCCTGGACTAGAGAAACGTATAAAACGCTGTTCTGCTCATGTAACATCAATTCAGTTCATCTTCTAAACCATTTTTTTGTGTTCATTTAAAACCAAAATTTGCTTTACCTTCCACAACGTGGAAAAAAAGACAACATGCTTTCCTGTGAGCTCACACAATGCGGGTGCCATATATTTCTTAATTATTTCTAAGAAACATATTTCAAGCATTTCTACATGGGCTAGCTTTGTTTAGCCATACAACTCAGACCTCACGACGAGTGATTAAAACTTACTAAGCCGTTAAGAGTCAAACAGCAAACATGCATTCAGTTCAAATTCACAATTATTAAAACAGAAAGTACTTACATATAATGAAAGATATGCTGCACAAAGTTGTTCGTAACCGTCATCTGCTCCTCTAGAAACTTCTCAAACAGGATGATTGAATCAAGAAGCAAGTTGTGCGCATGCTTGAATCCTGTTAGCCTGCCTTTGACTTTCACATTAAAGGGGTCAGCACCTGAAATCTTCACTTTTCCACTTAAAAACATGTCTATAATGGCTTCCTAATGATTTTTCACTGGCTGAGAAGCCGATATTTAACATTGACGCGTTTGTTTAATCTTATGATGTCTTACCGTTGACGACTCATGTTATAATCCGTGTTACGGGAGACAAAACTCCGTTCGGTGTGTGCATTCCAGCTTCACAACAGCATAAGAGCCGATGCCTGGATGAGCTTGCTTCTCTCCGAACTCAACAACAAAGGAGGACGCCATTACGCACGAGGCGAGGCCCGGGCTCGTAAATACACGGTTAGATCCCGTAGGTCACTGCCAGGTCGGGTTCAGTTATAACTTTTGTTGTTTTGGAGCGAGTCGCTGAAGCCGCGTCCTGCTTCCTGCTTCCTTCCACCAATGAACGCGCTCCTCAGTCCCGCGCGCGTCCGAGACAGCCAAAATATCGCGTGTGATCTCGCGAGAAAATATGCCCTTTAGAATAAAGGATTAAAAAATCTGATTTTTAATTTATTTTTCCAATACAATTTAGTTTAATGGTCTAAAAGACTATAATAGGATGTAGATATCCATGGTATTATAGGTGCTGACCCCTTTAAAATGTAATTGTTATTTTTGAGTTTCTGTGGTCTGATGATAAAACACATTAAAAGTATTTGAAAATGTGTAGTAAAATTTATGCTTGAAAACAAAGTTGTTTTTAGATACTTAAAAAAGATATGTTGACAATTTACATCTACTAAAATAATCTTTGTTCATTAATAATTTTAATAATACAGAGTACATGTTAATGCAATTTATTTATTACATTTTACTAGGCCTAAAAGTTAGTTTTTTCAGTGTACTTTGTGGTTTATATTAGTATCCGTTGGCTCATGTTAGTGTTAGCTCGTTGTTAGCACTAGCTACAGCAGGCTGCAGCAGGGTTGTTTACGATAGTTGTAATTTCACTTTCAACCAGTAGGGTGCAGGATCTGGAAACTGCTCTGTGTTACTTTAAGAGGAAGATTGAGAAAATATTACCAAGTCAAGGGATTGCCTAATGTTTATATTACAACTACATATACATCAGTTTTATTCTTATTACATAATTATAACAATATTAAAGTAATACAGACCTAGATTGGCCCCATCTATAGGTCCTCCACCAGAGGGCAGTAGACATGTACAGGGCTGGATTTGGCAGGTTTATGATGAAGGTACTAATCTTGATACTCCATCTGGATACATTAAGGCCAGAGGTGGGTTGATGTTTATTTGTGACTATGACTGTGACTAGGTGTGAATACATAAACTAGATCCCATTTAAAACAGATTTGATATTATGATCAAGATCTGATTCATCTCAATAAAAACTGGTCTCCTGTTGTACGCTCCTGGGTCTGACAGTGATGAAAGACTCACCCTGGAACATCCAGACAGCATCTGCCATCAGAGGAGTCCAGCAGTGCATTTTCCACCTAAAACTGAGAAAGAGAAAACCTGCCACAGCAGCTGTTGGAGAACGTTTGCTGCTGTGCAATCAAGAGTGTGCTTGTGTGACTGTGGTTAAAGCAAATCCACTAAAGCAGAGCAGGCAGCCATACATAGGGTGATTTGGACATGGCAGAAAGAATAGTTAGCGTGCGGTTACCAGATATCAACACCATTTTCACCTCTTGCTCTTTCCTTGCTCACACCATATCATCTATCCACTCCCTGCCCACCATCTGTTCCAGATGTTACCATCAGGTAAACGGCTCACATCAGTGTGAGTAAGTCAAAAGACTGCGTGATAACTTATAATCTCACCCCCACTATGATGATTTATCTACATATTGTGCATGAATAAATTATTTTAAAACCATTAGCCAGTCTGTACATTATATAATTTTTAAAGATTTTGAGTTTTATCTTTGCTGAAAATAAAATCCTCAGACTTACTTCAGTTGTACATTCTCATTCCAGTTTTTGTTATCACTACACTACATTTTTGTTTTCAGAGAGAATTACCTACTTTCCTACACCTTCCTGATGTTCCTTTTGGGGCTTGGTAGGAGAAATTGGTGGTCTTTCCCTTACTCCTGCATGTTGCTGCTTGTATGGGTAGATGTTGAATGCTGACACAATGAAAGAAGTGTGTCTGCTGCTGTGGTTTTCAGATATAACTGAACATCACCAGCGTAAGAATAGAGTGAAATTACATGGAGGCTGATGACAATGCCAAAATAAAAAGAATGGGACCGAGTACTCAACCCTGGAGAACCCCACTCGTGACTAAGTGAAACTTTTTTGTCTACAGAAATCTGGTGGGTTCTGCTAGTGAGACAAGGTTAGAATCAGTGAAGGGCAGGTTTTTAATACCAATTTTCAGTGTTTAAATACCTAGAAAATGAAGACTATAAAAATGTCCGTGACTGGCAAAAACATTTTGTTTAAAGGAACATTTTGTTTAAAGGAACAATATATAAGAACTATACAGTGGAATAATCAATTGACCCTGTCCCAATACTCTCACATCCACCCTTGTGCCATTCAATTGCACATCCCCGTCCAAGTGCATAGGGTGTCCCGATTCTCAAGTGCGGACCTTATGAACACTGTTCAGAAATAGGTGAACGGGTCACTTTAAATGTTTTAGTTCAATATCTGTAAAACTGACTGAGATCTAACTGTTTTTGTGTTTGTAAAGTTCAGTTGGCTCTGATAGCCACCTTGACTCAAAATTAATCAACTGCAGATCTAGTGAAGACATGTTTGACTCCTGATCACCACTCAGAGGAATTTGATGGATCAATTTACTAAAGAAAAAGCAGCGCAGATTAAACACCATCCTGTTTGGCTTTCATTAATTTAAATGATCTGCTCCAGCTAGAAGCTTTTTCTCAGATTCAGACACGTTTAAACTAGAAAACTGCTGAAAAGTGCCTGATGCTCCTGTCTCATGAGTGTTTTGTTCAACCCAATGAATGGTGCATACATTGATTTAAAGGGCATAAAAGCATGCATAACGTGAGTTTTACATGCTTTGTGCCATGTGGGTCTCTACTACCTCTATAACCACTCCAAATGTGAATAAAACCCATCCATCTGTTTTCTGTCAGTGTTTGGTTTTTTGGAACTAAATGCCTGAAACAATAAGTTTAAAAAAGTTGCTGTTTGTGATGTCAAAAACTGGGAAGGCAGAATAGAACCACCTCTCATTTGCAAGAGAGAACTGCTGCTGGACGAGCAGCAGCATTTTTGGGCATCACTTGTTTCATATTCAGTGCAATTTTAAAGACTGCAGAGTCAATGTTAAGCTTAAAAATGAAAATGAGATTTTTTTACCATTCCGGTCAGGAAAAAAAAGAAAATCAAATCTTCATTATTGGAACCAAATTTTATCATTTCCTTTTTTACCCCAAATTAAAAAAGTTCATTTTAAGACAATTAATAATGTTTATCCATGCTCTGAATGTTTGAGACTAAGATTTAATGTGGACTGCAATGAATAGAGATTTTGTCAAATAATTTTTTGTTTGAAAGTTGTTAATAAAGATTTAAAAAAATGTAGCACAAACAGTGACCGGCATCCCAGCGTGCGGTGCGGTCGATTATGCAATGCTCACTGTCCCAGTTCGGCAATTATTGCACACTCGAAGCCTTACTGAGGACTTCCCCAAAGTGCACTTTGCTGAGGACTGTAGGGTGCAGTGCTAGTATTGGGACAGGGCCTAAAGTCTCAGTCATGTTGGAAGGAAGGTTACATTGAAACAGATTTCATTCTCAGCTGGCTGGGGGAATGTCAGTTTTTCTCCTTTCATAAAAACAAAAGAGGGACGTAGTTCAGTGGCGGCTCGTCCATAGGGGGCGCTAGGGCGCCGCCCCGCAGTCTCACAGGAAAAGGAAGAAGAAGATAGGAATACCAAAATATATTAAAAAAAACATAAAATTTAAAATAAACGATCTATACACCATATGGACTGTAAGTGCTGGGTGTAATCTGCATTTAATTGTAGTTTAATAATGTTCATACTTTTAACACGGCCGAATCGTTGACATACTTCCTGTCACGTGTCCACAGCGGCGGAGGGAGGTGAGGCGACAGAATGATCACCCAAGCCTGAGTGCAGCAGCCAGCCAATTACTGACAAGAAATTCAAACGTATAGCAACGGGAATTCATCGTCATCGATTCGGAAGCCCGAAGGGCAATAGAGCTACAGCCCAAGGCTGGTGTTGTGTGCGGCAAGATCAGTGCCTTTCAGATACAGAGTTCGGATACTCCCATAGGCTTCAAGTAACGTCGGCCATGGAGCTCCCAATAGTTGATTCTCTGCGTTTTGGAGTGTTTTTCCTCTGGTAAGTTAATGAAATTACAACATGTTGGCATTGTGAAGCATTAGCTGACTGTCTCAAACCAAAATAAGTCAATTATGATTTTTAACGTCGTCAGTTTTAGTTAATTGTGTTAACCGGCTAACTGCAGCTAGCTAGCTGGTTAGGTCATTGTGTGTTTAAACTAGGGTGACCAAACGTCCTCTTTTCCCCGGACATGTCCACTTTTCACCATCTGGCGTCCGGGGGGGTTTCCTATATTGATGAAAATGTCCGGGTTTTCATCCAGGAGCCGGGTTTGAATTACGGGGGAGCTGGAAGCCCTCAACTTACACACCCAGGGAAGCCTGAAAAAAGATCTCGTTTCTACGTATATTACATTATTTACATGGACTCTCAGCGCACCGGGGATTCGTTTGTGAGGAGAGGACAGATAATGCGCACAGTCCGTTTTGCCTTAGTCTGCTGTCCATGATAGTAGGGGATGAGGGGTTGCTTTTTTGGTGTGAGATTTTGGAGATGTGGCGTGAGAGTGTGTGAAGAGGGTCAGATGTGTGTGTGTGCGGGCGCGTGTGTGTGAGTTGGCAGTCCTGTTAATGAGTCGTTTTGAACAGCAAGGTAACAGCAATACGTCAAACAACCACACTTCCTCTAATACTGGAGAAATATGACTGTAATGTAGTTAGTGCTCCCTTACATAAAACACCTAAGAGCGCTAGCACCAGCTATAACAATGTATTTTTCTACTTATCAACTTATTGTGTATGACTCATCTTCGCTCGTCATCTAGTATGATCCGTAACTGGCAACCGCCACGAAACACACGGATCAGCAGTGAGAAAGTAATGCTGCGTTCACACCGGGCGTCAAACAACGCATACTTCATGCCGTTTTTGACGCCTATATATTTTTGACGTTGACGCAGCTTGCGTTGAAGCAGCTTGCGTTGGCGCAGCTTGCTTTGACGGTTGCGTCAGCCCCACGGGGAGGGGAAGGGAGGACAGAGCGCGTGCGCGGCTCTCTGTTGCCGGATGTTTGTAACAATGGCGGATCGTTAACGTTGAAAAAACACTCACCCGACACGCCAAGTTCTCCAGCAACCTTCCTCCAAGCAAGGTCCTTTTTATTCCGATCTCGGTAGGCGTAGCAGGTCGGGTCATACAGTTCACGCTGGTTACAAACAGCTACGATCAGTTTCTCCTCCATAGCTGAATGAATTCGCCTTCTTCCCTCGCTCTGCTGTGGCGTATCAACTCGCGCTCTGATTGGTTGACGCTTGTAAAGCGACGCAGAAAGTTCAGCTAGCTGAACTTGCTTGACGTTTGCGTTGCAAAGTATCAAGCTTTGACGCGCCCAACGCTCACAAAGCGACGCAGGGACTTTGAAGCAGCTCTGACGCGCCTTACCATAGACTTAACATTGAAACTAGACGCTGGCGACGCAAACGTCAAGCCCGGTGTGAACGCAGCATGACTTTTTGCTTAGAAAAATGGCCTGCAGTAACCAAATTTGACCACCTGATGTCATTCTTACTTTGTTCTTACATATTGCACCTTTCAGAGTTTTTGTCACATTTTTTCCCACAAAATGTTGTAACTATCACTTATTTTGCTGGAACGTGTAGGGCAGGGGTGTTCAATTCCGGTCCTGGAGGGCCGGTATCCAGCACGTTCTAGTTTTTACTCTGCTTCAACACACCTGATTTCAATCAGCAGGTGATTAACAGGCTTCTGCAGAGCCTGATGAGCTGCTGCACAGGTGATTCAACCACTGAATCAAGTGTGTTGGAGCAGAGAAACCACTAAAACGTGCTGGATACCGGCCCTCCAGGCCCAGAATTGAATACCCTTGGTGTAGGGTTTATGACTGAGGTGAAGAGATAGCCTAGAGCAGAAATATTGTTCGGCTTCATCTTGTTAATGATATCCTCCACCTTGTGATGTGTGATATTGGGATTTATGTGCCGGGGAATTTCAGGAAGTGTAGAAGCAGAGCAGAAAAAAGGAAGAGATTTTTATTTTTGAAAACAAGTCATGAAACTATTAGCGTAATGATTATCTGCAGCTGGATACAACAAGATTAGGTGAAATTTATTTGAATTTCCATTCAAGTCTTTTTTTTCATCCTCACTAGGGTAGCAAAATGGCCACATTTGCCTTCTAAGCTCCCTCAGTCAGAAACGTTAATCTTAAGTGAGTGTTTCTTATTTTTTAAGAGCGGTCACTGCTGAAATTGTTAATCTGGCTGAGGCATTTCTTGGAATTTAGTCTTACAAGCAAAGTAAAAATCTCTCTCCATACTGTGCTGCCACTTCAAATCCTGATGCAATGGAACAGGAAAGCTCATAAGAGCCCTTTGATATATTAAAAAAGGCCTTTTGAGTCTTCTCATCCCTAAAACATGCTGTTTAAAGAGATTGAAACGCTCAGAAAGTCCCATGTCGTCTATTTGGTTTTGCTGTTATTTCTCATGTAAGGTTTTCTCAGGAGATCTCTGTTGCTGAAGTCCAGAGAGAGGCTTCCTAATTCAAATCCAAAAGGAAAAATAAACCCGAGAGGCTAATTAAACAGCATCAAAGCAACCCATTTCAAATCTATGATTGTTTTTTCTGCAGTATGTTTATTCTGATCCGGCCACATTAATGTATCATGTCCAGTCTCTTGTGGTCTCTCATGTCCAGAGCTGCCATCCCTCCTCGTGTCCTTGCTTCCCAGTTCAGGAACTCTGCACACTCATAGAAAAGCCAACACCTGCCACATCAACGATTTCCATGGCAGTGTCACAGCTAGTTCTGCCGGCTAAGCAGCATCACGGGAATGCGATCCTGCCTCTGGCTCCTCAACCTTGACCAATATTGGTAACCTTAAACCTAAATGAATCTGAGCAAGAGGTTGGATTAGGTTTATCTTCATGAGGATGAAACACAAGGCTGAGAGAGAGAATGCAAGAGGGCACACAGAGTTTAGGGAAGCAGGAATAATGTGGGGAGACTTCAAAGTGAAGGTTTGACAAATCTGTAAAATCTGGATAAAAAGCTGGAACGTAATGCTGAATCTACATGTGGCGCCACAACTCTTAACGCCTATAAAATCCTAAGTAAATATTAAAAGTTTCAGTATCTACTAAGCGTATTAAAATCTACAGATCATAAGACCAAACTGAAACATCCATTTGATTTATTAAAAATGAATTGGATTTTTTTTTTGTGAGATATTCGCAGATACGTATATAATTATTTTGGTCAACTTCCCAAATTTGTAACTGCTTGAGAAATTAATTCTGGGCATCCAGGAAAACAAACAAACAAAGCAATAAGAATATTTATAAAAAATCTACATGCTTATTTTGTTAGAGTTGTATCCCTGTATCTCCTTCAAATATTTAAAGACCTGAGAAGATAATAATCTGGTTTAGAGTAAAATGAATTTGATATTAAAAATGACACAAAAACAGAATAAAATGACATGACTTAGTTGGAATTGTTTGGTTATCTTTAACTGGACACTTGGTGAAATGTGAGGTTCGTTTTTCCACTCCTAAACAGCTGCACGGAATCCAAAACCCCTCTAGTGAATATTAAAGAGCAGGTTCATTGAGAAACCATTTTTACTTATTATATTTTAAAATGATCGGTCACACTGAGTTTAACATGCTGGCTGAATGTGAAAACAGTATTCTACCCCTATTTCCTGCATTAGCTTCTGATAGAAAATAGATGGAAAAATCTCGGTTCAGAAAATCCTGACAGATCTACGTCACACTGTCATTTAACATTCATGGACTCACCCATCTTGACTCACGACGGGGAAGGCTGTTGTTGGTTTAGCATCCAGGAAACAGCAGAGAACGTCTCGGCTAGTAGAAGCTAACCGTTAGCATTAGCAACTCCACCACACAGCAGAACTCCTTCAGGCTTGTGTTATTTGTGGAGGTAAAACATCAACGTTGCAGAGCAAACAGAGTCAGTGATAGAGTCTCGTTGCTGTTAACCAATCAGAGGAGAGATGTCCAAATATCAGGAAATAAGACTCCAAATCCTGCCATGTGAAGCTCAACTCTGATGTGGCATTCTGCTAGTTCCTGAAACAACCTTTAAAGTCAGTATGGTGCCTTAAAATAATGCTAGGTGTTCCTTTGACACCTCTGAAGAGTTGCTCTCACATTCTCTCCCTGTGCTGCTAATGAACAAATTAGGAATGAAATTGAGCTCATTTGAAGCTAAATTAAACCTCATCTTCCTCAACCCCCCTGGGAGTCTCTCACCCCTTACCAGTTTGGCATCACTTCCTGGTGTCATGAAGTCAATTACACTAGTTTTCTTCTGTTATTGCTGTGTTGGAGATCAAATCAACTTCATGTAAAGTGTGACAGACCAAATTTAAAAAATAACAAGTAAAAAAGGTTTCTCGTGAACTTGCTCTTAAAAAACATCAAAAGATCAGTGCAGGATAATCTCTCCTTTAACTCCCTCCCTCTCTGTCTCTCCTCTCCCTGTATCCCTCCTCCTCCTCTCTCTCATTTCCATTCAGTCTGTTGAGGCAGCAGCAGCAGCAGCAGCATCCATCCCGACCCAGAGCAGCAGCATGAGAGTCGCGGCTTGTCTGTGTCTGCTGGTGGGCGTCTCGCTCCAGGCGGACGTCAAAAGTGGGAAAGTGGCCGGAAAAGCGGGGAATTTCATGGAAGATGAGCAATGGCTGTCAACCATCTCCCAGTACAGCCGTAAGACCAAACACTGGAACCGCTTCAGAGACGTGAGTGTTATCCTGCCTGTACCTCCGCTGTCTCTGGAGCTGCGGCGCCTTGTTTCACTGTCGCCCTAAAGTGCGCTTATGCAAGTAGCCTAAATTAGTTTTCCCTGATCTGATTGTCTTCAAACAGTGAGTTGTTTTACAAATGTTTAGGTTAAAATCGTGACTTTTATTAACGTGAAAGTAAAAACTGCTCCTTTCAGAGAATCAAGAGTTAAAAATCAACTGAGCGCACATGTATTGTTAAGTTAGAATTAATTCTGTAAAACTTGAGATGTGTAGTTTTGAGGGTCCGTGCAGATTATTATACTGATTTGGTTCTCTGTTACAGATTTTAGTCGATTTAGCTCCAATAACTGTAGTTAACAGTAAGTTTAATTTATTTTAAATTCATGATTAGTCTGATTTTTTTCTTGTTATTATGATATAATCAACAAACCACATCTGTAACTGCTAAAATGAGTTGATGCTTATGGCGAGTTCACACACTGGGTTAAAGGAAAAAAAAACATGCATTTTGATTGTGGCTGAATATTGCTGATTCCGATCACCAGCTGACTTTGTGGTGCATATGCAAAGATCAGCTGTGTTCCTTTAAGGGGACATGCTATGATTTTTTTTATTAAGTTATAATAGTTGTTCATGAAGTTCTTTTCACTTAATCCCTCTCACATAAAGCAATTTCAGCAGTTTTATTCTTGATATTTTCAGTACCTTCCAGAATGAGCCATTTCAAGACTGTCAGCTGACCACGCCCACACATCATTGGCTCAGACTGCTATTGATCCTTTGCAAATGACTGCATGCCTTTCATGGGACCGCCCCCTTAGCCATTAGAACAGTAGAAAGACTTTTTACACATGTTGAAACTTCATTGAAGCTAGTCAAAACAAGCCTGTAGTCTTTTATCACTTTTATTTATTTAATTTCGCAGTAAAATGTTAATACCGTAATTTCTGCACTATAAGGCGCACCTGAATATAAGCCGCACTAGCTAAATTTGGGGGAAATTACAGATTGTTCCATATATAAGCCGCACCCGATTGTAAGCCGCAGGTGTTTTAATGTTTAATTACCATATATAAGGGTTCCTGCTACCACGTAGGGGATTATTGGGACCGCAAAGCGTCTCATTTTTAATATATGAGAAACACAATCCTTTCAATCAATCAATCAATCACATTTTCACATCTTTGACCTAGCGTAGCTGCTACTTACCAAATGGCAAGATTTATGGTGTTTTTTTCCTCCCGAGGGAAGGATTAGAAGTTCGCTGAACTTACATCCAGTTTTCCTCAGCTTTTCTCAGTGTCTGGTTCGATGACATCAATTTGGTGATGCGCATTTGTAGTCCTGGACGTATTTTCACACAAGACCTAAAATTACTTTTCCCCCATTCAAAAATAAGCACATTCTCGGCATCAAAATGCATCTTTAAAATTCACGGACATCATATGTGAAATCCATAGCACATTAAAAAACGGGATTAGAAATAGCGTGTTTAGCCCCATTTTTTTCTGTTCTTCCAGGGACCCGTGAACCGGAAGTAGATCGGCGTGACTTAGCTTCCCTATAGTGCGCCCCTAGTGACCATTAGCTGTAAAAACTATAGATAAGCCGCACTGTTGTATAAGCTGCAGGGTCCAAAGCAAGTGAAAAAGGTAGCAGCTTATAGTCCGGAAAATACGGTAGTTTGCTGTGCGGTTGGCTGCAGTAAAAGACAGTTTTTTAAAAATTTGATGGAGACCAAATGGACTAGCAGCCCTCATACGATATATAAATACGGGAGTATTAAACGGAGAGGAAAATTGGCGACTGAGGTTTTTTTTTGTTTTTTGCCACATTAGCCTGGTTTGTACTAGTTCAAGCCCAGTTCACTTGTGGTAAGATTTAGTATACCTAGGTGGGGCTCATAGAGAGCAGAGGTTTACAAATGTTGAGTGTTAACTAGCTTACGAACGTTAGCTTATGTTCTCCCTGCTGCTGTTCACTGATGTAAACAAGTTGCTGACTTTGCCAAAATTCACCTCGCTGTATTTATAAAATTATGTGATGAACAGCGTTTCACTTTACACTGGAGCTGATTAAAAAATACTAAAAAAAGTTTGGATTCCTACCAGTTTTTTGTCGCTGGCGGGGTCACCGGGTTCAGCTGCTTCTCACACACCGGGGCAAGACAAGATATCTCATAACGGTAAAGCTCATCATGCTAAATAAATAACTTAATTTTAACACTCATAATCCTACATTAGAACAATATTATTATAATAAATAATTATCTCGCATTTCACTATTGTAGACGGTAACGCACAACCTTCATAGATAAAAATATAGGATTATCAATACTAAATAAGTAATATAAACATCACATTTATCATTTCAGGTCCATCACTGTCAGTCCCTGTCTTCCTCATGAAATACATGACTGTTAATCTTACCCAGTAAAACAGCAAACTGTTACCATTTTACTGTGAAATCAACTAAATAAAAGCAACATAAGGCTACAAACGTGCTTGTTTTGACTAGCTTCATAGGAGTTTCAACGTGCGTAAACGTTTTCTCTGCCATCCGTCATGGTGAAAGGGGGTTGTCCCATTAATGGCATGACATCACGTGGACAGGGTCAATAAGCGCTGATACATCAGAGGGGCTTGGAGTAGCCTCTGCTCCTCAGCAGCAGCTCTGTCTTGCACGTGAGACGTGGTTCTATGCTAATCTTGCCATTTGTGATGTCACAAATGAGGACTTTTTGAAACAGCATGTTTTAGGCACATAATTCCTTAAACCAAACACTGACAGAAATTGGATTGACACATTTTTCTTATGTTTGAAGTGTTTATAGAGGCAGTAGAGACCCAAATGGCAGCATATCTCATAATAGGTTCCCTTTAAATCACAACAACAGGGACTTGCACTAACTGCATTCCTGAAATTATTCCAGCCCAGAAATGACCATAAAAGTATTTTTCAAGCATCATCTTTTATAAACTTCAGCTAAACATTTCCAGGTTTTAGGAAAAGATAGTTTTTGTTTTATTTTTAAAAAATATTTTTTTCAATTTGTGTCTCTAATCAGCACAACAATTCATCTATTCACTGTGCTGTTGAATTTCCTACATTACTTGTAATTCTACTCATTAATTTGCACCACCTGCCGTAATGGTCTGAAACTAGATTATGGAAATTGTGAGCAATTACAGTCGCATGGGTGAGAAATGATTTTGTTTCTCAGTAAACATTTGAAAGCTCAGGATGAGACCGTTTATGACTGGTGAACGAGTGCTTGTTCTAGCTGTGGGGAACCAGGGTGGATTTGCAGCTGATTTCTGCATCTTTTCAAAGAGATTTCATCAGGAGGGCTTTGATTTTAGTTTTATTATTTCTCACATGCAAAAGGTGTTGTTCTGAGTCAGACCTTTTCAAGATGGCTGCCATAGCTAATCAGCATTAGCAGACACATAAATGGGTATAACTGTTAAGGTAAACAAGAAGGATCTAAAAGGTCACCTGTATGTGGCAAAACCCATGAAGGTTGAGACCTTCAGGAGGATTTGGTTTGCTAGTTTCACATCTGAGTTTTTACTTTGACATGCAGACAGCTGTTTGATCTCAGTCTTGGGAAATATCACCCAGACAGATAGTCTTATCAGTGTTGGCCAGAGAAAAGCTTCGCTGCCTTCTACCATCTTTGGTGTCACGCAGGTGCATACATGAAATTCAGAGCTGAACCCCAAGAGGATTTCTAATTGAATCGCAAATTTGTACCTTCATGCAGATTTTCATCTCATCCCCCCCAGGTGTTTGGAGCGATGAGCCTCACCTGTCTGCTTCAATGACAGCAGGGTTGAACAGAAGGGTGTGAGACCGCTCTGTGGGGCAGTTGGCTGCATGTCGGCCCAAATTTTTATTATTTTATTTCTTTAAATTTAGATTATTCTCTCCCCATCTTACCTTCATCTGCAGTTAGATTTAATGTAATTGCATTTTGGTTTGATGTTGCAAATTTAAAAAAATCAAAACCATGACAGAATCCATTTTACCAGACTTTAACCTTTGACCAAAGCAAAGCAGATAAGATAATTGAGTTTCCTATGGGAAAGTAATGGCTTTAAAGGGGTAGTTAGGATTTTTTTTTTAAGTGGTGTTCTGTGGATTCATTAGCAGTCAGTGTGCTACCTCAGAGTAGAACCAGTTTGGGATATCAGACAATAGAGCTAATGGCTTGTACGATCCAGTTTTTGATCATTTTTCCTGCCTTTGCATAAATCAGCTCTTTAGGTCACCCTTCACGTCCATCTGATCTGCAATTTTATGAATGACTGCCCAATAAAACTTGTCTAAAGGAACTTGTGACCAGACAGGGTTGATTTATTTTAAAACACATTCTTTTTGTTTTATATATTTCCTGAAAGGTCAAATGTTTTGGACATGCAAGGTTCAAACACAATGCAAAATACCGGTAATTAACCCTGTTAAGAACAACAAGGCAGAGAAATGATAATGTGAAAAGGTAAATTAAAGCCAAAAATATATAGTAGTTTCATATATACAGATGTTTCTTAATACAATACCAAAATAAGTTTAAAGTCTGTTCAGTTTACTTGTCCTAAAGGGGACATAATGGGGAAAACTCACCTTTTGCATCCTTTTTTGCTGCCATGTGGGTTGCTGCTTCTCCAGCATATTGCATAGGTATACCTTTGAGAGAAATTACTATAATTAACAGAATAGATATGGACCCCAAAAATTGGCTGGTGGCCAGAGTCATCCAATATCCAGCATAACTGGTTTAATCCCTGATCAGCCAATCTGAATCTCAAAATGGGAATTCTTCTCCCTGGGTCTGTGAATGCATCCAGTCCCACTGACCATGCTGTGGTTGTACAGCAGTCTGCATGATTGCACTAACCAGCTGCACCTGTGAGTGTATACAAAACGCCCGATAGTGAAATTTGCTGATCACCACTGGAGCTGCTGTCGTTCTAGTGCTGGTTTTGGCCTTTGCACGCCCAATATTGTGTTGTCGCCAAACAAGCTGTGTCAAGTGGTAAATAGAAATCTGACATTATTTCAGTTTTTGAACTTGCTATTACTAAGCACTTGTTTACACTAAAAGATTCTCCATTAGATGGTTTAATTTCCAGATTTATACTTTTCATGTAGTCAGATTATTAAAAAGAGAAATGACTAAAATCGTTGTCTGCAGGTCAGAACTGTATAGCGTCAGTTCGCTTCAATTTCTGATTAATAGTAATAATGGATTTGATTTATATAGAGCTTTTCTAGGCACTCAAATCGCTTTCCATTATTCACACACTCTCACATTCACACACTGCTGGTGATGGTAAGCTACTATGTAGCCACAGCTGCCCTGGGGCAGTCTGACAGAGGCGGGGCTGCCATCGGCCCCTCTGACCACCACCAACACAGGCACATCTGTTGTTGCTAGAATATATCCTGAATAGACTTAGCTGTTATTGATGATGTCTGTTTTTTCTTATTGGTGCTGGACAATCCTGCATTCACTGACTGAAAAAACCCAGACTTTTGGTTTTCAGATCAGCCGATCACTAACTGATCAGTTCTGGTCACCAGCTGTCTTTTGTTTACTTTTTGCTGCATCTTTAACTTTGCAGGTTGCATATTCAGTGTTTGTATCAAATTACTAATGTATATAAAATAAAATTATATTAAATTAGCTGAAAGGTAGACATGGCAAACATCTCAAATACATTATACAGAATCCTGCCTGCAAAGACCGAGCAATATTTTAATTATGAAGTCCTAATTAATGCTTCTTGTGTAGCCCTCAGACTGGTACGCTAATCAGAGTTTAGTGCAGGTAAAACCTGAGACCGTCTTTTAAATGTCAGATTGAAAACAAATCAGTAGATCCATTTCATTAAAGTTTAATTAATCGGCTGTGAATTTAATTTTAAAAGTCACGGTTGGGAAGATTGGATAGTTCTTATTTGTATAGCTCATTAAGTAAAGTGTGTGTGTGTGTGTGTGTGTGTGTGTGGGTGGGAGGGGGTGACATGACCTCTTATGCTGCATCGCCAGCAAATGAAAGTAAAAGTTTAAATGAAGCATTTCTTTCAACAAATGTTGAAGAAAAATTTGCACTTTATCAATAAGAGACAAATGCTGAACAACAACATATGTGGAGATGTGTCGGCAGATGGGTTTACTTGCTTTTGCTCAGATAGGACTAGTCTTCGCTCGGGGCAAACAGTTACGCTGTCTGAAATGTGAAGAGGTTGCTTTTATTTATTCAAAGCAAACAAGTGGTAGGAAAACGAGGAATGTTCTTGCTGCATACGTGAAACGACTCAGGATGATAAAACAGCAAACTTTTACACGTATGCATGATTATCTAGAACGAAGCACAAGCAGCGACAGCTCAGAGCAGGTTAACAAGCTCCTTTATGTCAGACAACAGGTTTTACATGTCCATCCCATTGCATGACAACAGGTTGCACCATGATCAAGTTAAACTATGCATCATAATAAAAAAACAAACATTATTTTACCAAAACAAGTTCTGCTCTTCCTTCTGGTGCGTTGGGGTGAATCTGCTCCGTGGGAGTTTAGTAAACAACTGTGTGCTGTTCATTCACAGCCGGATTCTCCTGACGCTCTGAACATCGCAGACAGGGACCTCATTAAGTAACCCTGCAGTCCTTTCGCCCACTAGAGAACTGCTTAGGTCTGCACCTGCTATAGTGTCAGCCATGTTTTTAATGAAAAACATTTGCAATATGTTTTTTCAAGTGGTCACTTTTCTTTTGAATATTAATTGGTGCTCATAATTAGATTTAGGATCAGATTGAAATGCCAACAAGCAGTTTCTAAGCTGTATTAGCATGTAAACATATACTAATTATCAATTTAATACAATATCTCCTCCACCTCTTCATGCGCTCGCCACCTCTAAACCCACGTTTCCCGTCATTTCCGTTCACGAATAAAACGCTTGCTGCGCATCTTTATACTCCTCCAGTCACGGGTGAATAAACGTTCATATTTTTGGAGTTTTACCACGAGGTATTCTTCAAGCTGCTCCCTGTTTGCCGCTAGATATCATCGGCTCTCTTTTTATTTTTTGAGGCGGCGATGGCAGAGCTGGTGACGTATTTAAAGAAGAGGCGTTCTGACCAATCACAAGCTTGCGCTCTCCGTCTCGTTGGACGGATGTTTAGAAAAGAGAGCTCGACTCCGACCTTGCAAGCCTGCTGGAGAGCTCTTGCAACGACGGATCATGGCGGTCCGTCCGTCTGTACTGACAAAAACAGAGAAGTATAAATTAGGCTTTAGCTAAAAACTTTTCATTAACTGTTGGATTCAACCTAATTCAAGATGGCTGCCACAGCCGATTGAGCAAAATCAAAAATGGCTAAATCAAAATTTTACAGGTGTTGGGCTAAAATTTGCTTTAGGAGCTGTTTTATTCACTCTCCAAAAGCTGCAGATCACACATCTTACAATATCTCGTTTATTGTTTAACATGTTAATTTCATAAAAAAACTGTTAAATCTCCATCTTTTCTCACATCTCACTTCCTGTTTGGCTCATGTAATTTCTTTTTTCTTTTTTGGGGGGAAAAAATAGAAACCACGCGCTTCCCACAGCTTCGCATGAATGTCAACCTTTGTGGAAGCGTCACAGATTCAGATTCACATCCGTTCTGCATTCGATGTAATTGAGAGGTTACCCCGCATAGACATTGATTATAATGTCTATGTTGCCCCGGCTTTCTACAGGTCATGAAAGCGACGTGAAACGGCCACGAAACGTACTGTGCGTCAATTTGCCACTGTTATAGTGGACAGGATGCGTCCCAATAGTGAAGGGATACTATCATTACGTTTCAAGTCTATTTTTTAAGCGATACGCTTCTAAAACACGTCAAACTCTGCAGTTTAGATGGGGACAAACAGGAAGTCAAACACAAAGGCAGTGTGAAACATCCGGAAACTTCCAAAATAAAAGTCACGTGCAGTACGTGCAGAAAATAAACCACAGACCTTTGTGGATACATGCAGCTGTCTTTCTCCTTGCTTTTTATTGTGTGCACTTCTGAAATCATTTCACGTCAGAAGCGCTCCCGGTTGGAAGGGAGCACGTGGGCAAAACGCGGCTATTTCGTTATACGCTGCTTTTGCGGCTGGTGGAAAGCCGGGTTTAGGATCTGTCCTGTGACCCTGTTTGTTTAGGTTTTTTCCCTCCCTCAGCTCCCCTGATGCACACCTGTTCCCAATCATTACTCAACTCAACTGTCCCTTTTCTCTAATCACCTCCATCAATGCATATAAGCGCCCAGTTTTCATTTCCTTGTGTTGGTGTCTCCTCCCTCTCCTCCTTCCCTTCGTGTTTGTTCTGGAAGTTCTGTTCTGCTATCATTTATTTATTTATTGAAATATTTCTTTGAGTCTACTTGGCGGCCTCCATAGATCACTAGTATGCACTTGGGTCCATCACCACCCTGCACCCTGACACCCACAGACCAAAACACATGCAAGTTAGTGTAGTGGGAGATTTTAAATTGGCCCTTAGTGTGTGTGTGTGTGTGTGTGCGCATGTGTGTGTGTGTCTCTCCGGCCCACTGATGGACTGGTGACCTGTATTGGTGAACCCTTAGCCCCTTAGAAGAAGGAACCAGCTACTTGTAACCTGCAATGAGAAAATAAATTCCTGCTGATGATTACATCTCTGAGTCAGGTGTGTTGGAGTAAGGGAACAGCTAAAACTGGCAGGACAGTGGCCCTCCTGGACCAGAACGGAGTAGCCCTGGTCTAAGGAAATGATTGTTGCAGAAAATCTTGGATGTATTCTGTCACAAGGCAGTCATATTAAAAATGTGCATAATATTTTCTTCCATAGCAACTTATTTTTACTTTCCAGTCTCTTCCAAATGTTAGATATTGAAATCAACAGTTTTCTCACTCTTCCTTTTATTGTTTATTGCTTGCCTGGAAATAAATGAGCAGCTGCACCAGCAAAATGAACAATCACCCCACAAACCTGAACGTGTTCTGCCAACAAGCAAAACTCCTTGTAATTTGTATTAAATATTCCAGTGACACTCCTCAGTGAGGCTAGGAATTCTCTAATGTGTCGTGAAAATCCCTAATTACGCCTCAATTAAGCTCCCATAAGCAACCTGCTTCTTCCTCTTTATTTATGGAGCTCTATTGTGAAAGAGACAATACTGATGGTTAGTCTGCTGACCCTGCGACAGCTCGGTTCCTGACTGAGCTCTTGATAAATGGAGGTTAGCTCTGTCCTCTCCGCCATCACGATGTCGTTGCATCTTGACTCTGAGGTCTTTCAGCTCAAAGAGCCACTGTCAGTCGTCTCCTCCTGTAATCACCCGTGGCTTTTTATTAGCTTCCCACAGGCTTTATGCTTCAGCGCTAACAGCCAGTGTAATTACGGCTATGAGAAGTTAGGGTAAGGAGGCAGCGTGCGATTATAGAAATATTATTATAATGGCCTCTGTTTCCGGTTGGGATGAAATGTGAGACTGCAGGTTGAACATTACAGCTAAATGAAATGTTTAATGAGCGAATCCTTTTCCGTGGGAATGAAACGACTTGTCAAATCGACTGTTTGTGACATTTCTCTTTTTCACACTCTAAAAATCAAGAAAAAGTAGCACAAAGAGAGGATTTCTCATTTTATTGTCATCTGGAACACCCTGCTTTTTTTTTTTTTAGGGGGGGTATAAATGTCAGGGAGATGCAGCTAGTGTTCAGAGCGGCTCTGATACTGTTGACACTAGAAAAGGAGAGGAAAGGAGATCCTGTTGGCGTTCCAACACAACTGTGGGTGGCTCCTAATTGAATGTAAACAGTCCTCCGCTGTGCTGCTCCTGTGGAGAAGCTCCTCGCACCAGATAGCAATTTATTCCTCGCTGAAAAAACAAAGTAAACACAGATAAAAAGTCAATTGCTGTTTTGAATTCTTTATCATGTTCCTGAGCCCGTTTTTGGTCTTGTCTCTGGGTGCAGGGAAGCTACTTGGTCTGACAGGACAGTATGTGTAGCTTAATAAACTTCATAATTGAGCCTGGCTGTGCCGCATGTATCAGTGGTTAACACACACACACATGCACATGCACACACACACACCATCAGCAGCAATAATGGTCTGAATTTCATCTTTTTCAGACGGTAACTTCTCTGAGAGTTGTTGAAATGTCGGGCTGAATAATTAGCTGTTCTTCTGGCTCTATTGTTCATGCATTATTTATAGTGGCATCTGCCTGAGTTGTCTCTGTGCTGGTTGGTGAGGTTCCTGTATAACGTGCTGCAGGCAGAGCGATAAATACTGCCACTCTGTAAGTCCATCTTCACTTATGGCTGATGCCATGGAGCCAAGATTCGATCCATGTCCCAGAATTTTGACAAACAAGCAAACGGGAGCTAAATCATTCCTTTTTATGAGTGGATGATGCCAACAGAAAGGTTTTCTTAGCCTAAATCGGTCTGATGTTGGGTGTTTATATGTTTGTAAGTTTAATCCTAGTATGATAAAAGTAATTTTGGTCCGATAAAAAGTTGTAATCACCACCAAACGACACAACTCTGACACCTGCTGGTGTGAATCTGTAAATAGATGTCTTTAAGACTAACTCTGGATAGTATTTCTCTACTCATTGAGTAATAAAAGAGGACCTAGAATGTAAGCCAACATTTTCCTTGTTGTTGTTGAATAAAGACAGCTTGGGTGGTCAACAGCAGCATACCAAAAAGTCAAAGCCGTGTTTGACCTACTTTGTATGTAAATTAGAAAGTTGAAAAAGGTGAGAGAAAACCTCCTGTTCTGAGAAAGCCTTCCTTAACATGTCATAAGGGGGAGCCACGCCTCCTCAAACCTGCATGTGTCTGAGGCCTTCTGGGGAAACCAACCAATCAGCATGTCCTGGCCTAGTGGGAGGGGTCAACAGCTCTTTTCACTGAAGGCCTGAGTAAGGGGGTTTAGAATGGCCTGTATCAGGGCTCCTGGGACACATGAAAGCCAAAAAAAAATTTCTTATGCTTTTTGGAGGCTCAGAGCTCTGTTTTAGATTGTTGATTAATTACATTCTAGGACACCTTTAAATAATGTTAATCATGCTTTTTTTTCAGCTAAAATTTCTGCCTTTTATCCAGATTATATATTTTACCTAAACCTGTCAAGGATCAGGCTGGGGCGCCAAGATGAGGCCGCTGAAGTTGGAATGTGGCGTGTCGGTTGAGACCGAGTGCTAACGTTGGGAGAAACAGACTGGAGCTTTTTTCTACTAACTCCTGGCCGTATACTGAGGGAAACAGTAATGCAGGGAGTTACAGCAGGACTAGTAAAAAGATGAAAGTGACTTGCATAGTCTCGTGGATTTATAGGTGAACCTCAACATTAGCAAATGGTGCAAAAGTTCCTTTATGTCAGTAATTCAACTTAAAAGGTGAAACTAATATATGATATGATAGAGTCATTACATACAAAACCAGATATTTCAGCCTTTATTTGTTATAATTGTGGTGATTATGGCTTACAGCTGATGAAAACCCCACATTCAACATCTCAGACAATTAGAATATTGTGAAAAGATTCAATATTCTAGACTCTAATCAGCTAATGAATCCAGAACACCTGCAAAGGGTTCCTGAGCCTTTAGATGGTCTCTCAGTCTAAGATGGATTACTGACATAAATGGACTTTTGCACCATATTCTAATTTTTTAAGTTTCACCTGTATCTTGGAACGACAGATGCTTGGAGGCAGATCTGAGATGAATGAAGCTTGTGACATGGGCCCTGTCCCAATACCCATCCTGCGGCCTACGGTCCACATGAAATGCACTTGGTAGAAGTACATGTAAGGGTTCAAGTGCGTAGTAAATAATTGCAGAATTGGGACAGTAAGGATTGCATCATTGATCTGCGCTGCTGCATTGCCACTTCCAAAATAGCAGTGTTGGTCGCTGTTTGTGCTAATTTGCTGCTTGAAATTATATTAAACTAGGGCTGGACGATTATAGAAAAAAAGCATATCAATAAAAAAAAAATTCATATTGATCGATATCAATAATTATTTATAATTGTAAAGAAATGTAGAAAATATATTTTGCCCTGACCATTTTATGTCATTACTTTATGATAAAACAAGTTGGTTTTGTTACCAGACTTGATTTTTAATCGATTCTCTGCAAATTTTTCAATTGATCGTTGTGTCTTTTTTGTTGTTAAAACCAAAATATCACCATGCTGATGAACTACTGTAACCTTTCTACAGGACAATGTCCTCCACCGCTCCTTGCTGCAACATCTTACTGTCTGTTTTTGTTTGAGAGGGTAGGGCCTGGTGATGGAGTGTGCCTGGGTCTGTGTTTTTGATTGGTTGGAAGTAAGTATTGACTGTGGACTATTAGGCTACCTGATAGGCTAATAGAAATTAGAGAAAAATTTTATTGTAGTTTTTATTGACCCATTTTTTTTCTATCGCGCCATACGTCTATCGATCGATATATATCGTTATTGAATTATTGTCCAGCCCTATATTAAACTGCAACTTTCCTATGACATTGTGTTTGATTTGAAGCTGAAATGACATGCTGTTGTCAAAAAATTTTGGAGTTTTCAAAAAAAATGTATTTTAATTATTCCAAATCCTTTTTTCTGATTGTTCTACTGCAAAAAACAAATATGTTAAATATACAACTTGGTTCATGCTTTCTTAAAGTTTTAAACTCACTCATAGCCTTAAGTTGCGGCATTAATGTTCCCAGTGAGCAGGTGGTCATTTTCTGACCTAAATTTTTTAAAATCAAATGTCTTCTTGTCTAAAATTCACACGCAGCAATGGATTGTGGGTAATAGCCTTCGGCAAAGTCTGCACAGATGTGGGCTTCAGTGAATCACAGAGTAAGGGTGCAAAAGGGGCAGGGCTAAGGTCTACTTGCACCCCCTTGACGGGAACGAGCAGGAACATGGTTGGAAATGTGGGTACTGGGATTGGGCCATGGACTAGCAGAATCGATTTGAGTGTTGGCCAGGAGAGCAATCAGTCCTTTTTATGGGCCTGTGACCACTGCTGTCCTCAAAGTTAGCAAATAAAAACCCCAAAACACAATAAACAAACATTTATGTGTAATTAAAATGCATTTATTTAATTTACTTTGACCAATGAATAACAATATTAATTTTCACTTTTGTAATTCAAATGATAAAATTTGAGCACAATTTAAACAAGATTTCAGTACTTTCTGTTTTAGCTACATAAGCTTTTCATGGTTTTTCAGGCTGTACCAACCCATACTATAATCCTTGCAAACTCATCTGCAGCTTGACTCCCATGAGATCTGACGACCTTTTTTGTCATCACTCACAAACAGGAAGAGAGATTTCTGTTTACGTTTCACTGCATCAATATTAAAAGAGAGCGTCACCTGCTGCAGATGGAGGGAAGCGGGAGTCGGGGTATCTCTTATCTCTATGGAAATGATTAAACTTTGAAAACAGCCTGCAAACATAGCTGTGTGTGTATTATCCAGGTGGATATGTATTGAGCCTGCAGAGCAAGGTTGTCCTAAATATAAT
Source organism: Aphyosemion australe (assembly GCA_006937985.1). Lineage (NCBI taxonomy): Eukaryota > Metazoa > Chordata > Actinopteri > Cyprinodontiformes > Nothobranchiidae > Aphyosemion > Aphyosemion australe. The sequence goes on along the minus strand of SSNS01000268.1, from coordinate 145,694 downwards.
TAGGTTTGCCTCAGGTGCTGTTTTATTTCTTCTGAATGTCTTTTTGTGGCCACCATTATTGTTATGAATGGTCCGTGGCTGAGCTGCACTGAAAACGAGGCCCGAGCAGCGCGGCTTTATCGCTCGTCCTCTGTAAAAATAGATATAATAATATAAGGTGCTTAGTTCAACATGGCATTGATAGATTCTTTGCTTTAGGCCACAAATCACTCACTGTTGAAACAGCATGACAGGTACCATACAATTAGGCCAGGCGGCTACAAAAGCTGGGGACATGCTCTTGCCTGGGGAGGAGCAGCTTCTCTTATATGCTCGTCTTGTCTGCTGATATTCACATAGACAAGACGAGCTCGTGTGTCCTGGAGCTACACAGAGATAGTCGATTCTCCTCTCTGTAGTAACCGCACTAGCAGGAGGTGTCAAGGACATGCATGGAAAGGACTCAGATCCCATCCGTGGACGAGTATGCACAGCATTTGGAGGATGTATTTGTTTGCGTCTGTGTCAGAGAGGCTGGTAATTTGTTGAGCCGGCATGGCGATGCACACCCTCTACAAAGGCATATTGAAATGACCTTAATCAAGCAAATCTTCTAGGATACAAAGCGGCAGAGCCGGAGCACTAATAGCTTTTTTCTCAGCTGAAAGAACCCAAGAGAATGTAATTTCTGCATGATGTAGTCCTTCCTAAAGCCATAATGTGGCATCTCAGTGTGCCTCCCTGTTTTACTGTAATATCCCTCTGCTACGATGGCAGATTAGCATTATCAGCAGCCACAACAACCCAATTTGTCCTCATTGCCACGGCAGACGGGTGGAATTAAATGTAATGAGTCGGCTAGCGTATTTAACTTTGATACCCCTGTGAGCTGTCTCTCTAAGATCCCTGTAGCATTTTCAAATGTGGCGGCTATCATCATTATGTTCTGGAAATGGTGCCGCTGGTTTCCAAACTTCTTCCTGACAGCTCCAAAGAAGCTTCAGTGGACTCGTCAATCGTCGACTTTATTTAAACAGCTGGTCTACTTGTTCAAATTGGGAAATAACAAATAAAATTGTATTTCCACGCAATGATAGATGGATGTAGTGAATGGATTTTTAAAGTTCAGTGAACACACATGCTCACAAAACACTTCAGCTTGCTCAAATAATAGCACAGCTGCTCTGTGCAACAAAAAAAGAAAAGTCCAGTTATACTAGACTTACTGCTGAAATGAAAATGACACAGCAAATGTTTATTTTAGCTACTGTTCTTTCTGTCCTCATTGAAGCGTTGCACTTAAAAGTCAGCCGTTGTTGACGGAGGAAAAAGAAGTGCTGTGGCCATGTTGCTTTTTAACATTTTCTATGCACTAATTCCATTGTTTTTAAGTGTATTTGAGGGGAAATATAAGCTAAATAAGTCTATTTGCCAGGGGAAATTGAGGCTTCTGGTACACTTGTTTTTTTTTATTGTAAAACTGACACCACCCATACCACCAAAAGCATCTTATTGGCCTTCCTGGCAAGTACTGACCCTTTGCACATACGTCACCTGATCATGTGTGTCTGCTATATTGGACAGCATCAGCACAGTAAACAATGAGCAAAACGAGTATTGAACAAAGGGTCTGTGGGAGAAATCTGGAGTACTTGGAGGAAACCCTCACATGCATGGTGAAAAGATGCTAACTCCATGCCAATGACTGTAGACAAACCCCAACCATAGCTTTCTGTGGGATTTTTTTAAAGCCAAATGAGCAGTTCTGATTGCCGCCATCTTGGCCGTGTCACACGTCTTGTCACACTCAGACAATCTAAACATGGGAAAAGCTAGGTGGGGCTGCGAGGGTGGGAGCAAATGATTGACATCCATAACCTCTGAACCAATGTAGCTACGAGCTAACCCAAAGCTACACAGAGCTTGGAGCCAACGGGGGTAGCTACGAACTACCTGAGCTAACCCGGAGCTAACCCGAAGCTAATGAAGGTTTTCAGCCCTTTTAGCCAGAAAAGAGCTGCTTGTGTTTCTGTGGTCTCCCTCATAGAGCTCCACAAGCAGCCAGCACGACTATAGCATCGCACGGGAGCCGGGTGAAGCTGAGCGGCCGTGTGGCTCGGCTGCCCTGGGAGACGGGAGCAGACGGCCGGCTGCTTCTAGAAACTGTTCCTGGCCGGGACATGGGAGAAGCCGGTTGCCCGCCTCGCTGACTGCCTCCGCAAGGCTGGAGCGGCAGATTTGCGGTTCTCTGATTGCAGTGCCGCTGCTGCTGAAGGGAGAGACACGGTACCGAAACTCGGTAATCCTCCCTTCTGCAGCGGCAACCTCGGCCATCTTACCTAGCTCGGGTTTTGGTAACCAGCCAGTCCCATCAACACGTCATATTTCAACCCATCTTTGACCAAGCATTGTTATGTTAAACACACAGCATTTTCCCCATTCAACCAGCAAAATAAAGTACAGAAATATAATTTTACTTACTGATAAAAATAAAGCAGAGACTTCAGAATAGTCAGAAGATGGCTGCCCCTTGCTCCATGCAGAAAAGGAAAAAAATCTGTTAAATATTTGTTGGTAAATTAAAGAGCAAGTTCACTGAGAAACTATTCTTTTACTTGTTATTTTTGGTCACTGTGAGTTTAACATGCAGGCTAAATGTGAAAATGGTCTTCTACCCCTATTTCCTTCATTAGTCTCCAATTGAAAAACTCAGTGAACTCAGATTAGAAAATTCAGTTAATTCTGTCACTTTGAAAATAAGCATTCATGGACTCACCCATCTTGGTTCGCGATGGGGAAAACTTGTTGATTTAGCGTTCAGGAAACTGCAGAGAACGTCTTGGCTAGTAGAAGCTAACCATTAGCATTAGCGACTCCACCACCTGCCAGATCTACTTCAGGCTTGTGTTATTTGTGGAGATAAAACATCAACGTTGCAGAGCAAACAGAGTCAGTGGTGGAGTTGTGTTGCTGTTAGCCAATCAGAGACGATCCAAATATCAGGAAATAAGACTCCAGATCCTGTCGTGTTCTGCTCACCTATCCTCTGGCTCACTTGTAGTTCCTGAAACAGTAGCGTCAGAGCTTTTTTCCTACAGAGATCGACTCACAAGGCATTAAAATATACTAGAGACCAAAACAAGTGAACACTCAACGTTAGCACTGGGTCTCGACAAGTGAAAAAACCAGTGAACTTAAAGAGACATCTTTTCTTTCAATATAAAATCAATAAAATGTGTTTTTTTCCTTCTAGTGCATTTTTTAGATTTTATTTGATTAAAATTTTTTTTCTAGGTCTGAGTGTTTTCCTCTGTAGGGCCAACATGCCTACATTAAGAAACCTCTTAGCTCATTCATGTATGCATGCAACTTTTTGTGTTTGCAGATCGATATGTATGTCACTTATTTTTACAAAGTGAAAATAGCACATGGGCCAAATTTTCTAGCTCAGCTTATCACAGGCTTTTCTGCTAATATTGCATGCAGAAGCAGCAGCATGGCTCAGCACAGTGAAGAGAACCCTGCATAAGCTCCCAGATCCCTGGGGCATCTGAGTGGAGCTCAACCTGAAGTCTCGCCTCCTCTCTTTCTGCCTCTTTGTTTTGCAAACAGGGGGGAGGAGGGAGCGATAAGATGCTGCAGATACTGTGTTGTTCCAGGGTTCTGCTTGGCTCAGCATTGTGGTCCAACAGAATCCATTTTTCCTGCGTCGTCCTCCTCCACTCCAATTACTGCGTCTCTCCGAGCATGGAGCGCCTTGATTTGGCCGTGACGTCTGCTACAGCAAGGAGACTTGGCCACTGTTTGATGTGTCATTTCATCAGTGATTCAAGACCAAACTTTAAAGGGTTTGTTGAGAGGAGCAGGTTTGTTCCTGTGACGCAACTTCCTGAAATCTCCTCTTGTTATCCGATGGAAGCTGCTCCGTGTATAAAAAGAAGAAAAGAGAAGCCATATTGTTTTCATATTTTCAGGTTGGATAAAAGGTCCTTTCTCGCGCCATAGACACAAACCAGCCTTTGCAGGAAATATCTTCACAAGTTTATTTATCTCCAGTCCTCTGCAGAACCTCAGTCAGTGAGCCCCGACTACTTCTGCACTTCAGCAGTGTGCAAATGTTTCAGATGGATGCACTACTTCATGGTATTGGAGGGGAGACGTGCCCTTCATAGTGCAGAAAGGGCTGCAGACTGTGCTTGTAGTGTACTGCACTGCATTGCAGGCAGTCGTTTTACCTTGTGAAACAACATGCATCCTTCCCCTGCACACCCCCGAGCGCTCCAGCTCAGGTGATCAATTTTATCCAGCTCTGTGTTGCTCAGCTGCAACTTAATCCCATAATACCCTGGTATTTGTTGCAACTGAGACTGTCCCTTTTTCCCCCTGTGGATTTCTTCTTTTGTCTTTGGAGTGTGGGGAAAGATCTTTTTATTTTTTTAATAGATGTTCTCTGCAACCATCACAAGGAAGAAATCATGTCTGTTTCTGCGATTAGCAGAAAAGTTGGATCTGTTGCATTTAAAAATGCGTTCCTTTAGCTGAGAACGTGTGCAAACACGTGTTCCAGCTGTTGCTGTGATTTCTGCTTCATGTTTGAGTTCAGCTGAAATGTTTTCCTACTCAGTTCAGGCTAAAAAAACCAACAAACAATGCATTTCAAATCATTTCAGTCCACGGTGGGTCTGCGTCAGTTTCCCTCCCAGTTCTCTGTTCTTTTAGGAGACAGCGGGGCACAGACAGAAGCAGACATTACTTCCACCTCTTAGACCCCAGTGTGCTGAATCAAGGAGCCATAATGACACGGGAAAGGCAAGATGCACTCCTGCTGCCTCAGAGAGAACGAGCATGGATCTAGGACAGCTTCCAAAACGACGTGCCCTTTTGCGACAGTCTGATGTAGAAAAGGAGACGCTGCTAATTTAGCTGCATTAATCAGGCAAAGCGCATTACTGTGCAAATCATGGCCAGGGGAATGATGAGCCAACATTGTCTTGCCACTCAAACAGGCAGACACACGCTGGTGATCCCGTAGTACGGCACAGACTGAACAAAGAGAGGAGCAATCAGTGGTGGAAAGCCTCTTACGGGTCTCTTACAGGTCTTTCTTTCATTATAGACATGACCCGGAACAAGTCCATCCATCAGCCTGTGTTTATCCAGTCACCGGCAGAGTAAATGACTTTGTGAAGATGGCTAAATGACAACGGATGGAAATGCAAAATGTCCGGATCATCATTTAACCTCTAACTCATATCCTGCAGCTTAAGCGGCGTGCTCACTGCAAATGCCGTGCTCGGAAAATCAATAAGGAATATTGCAGAGGATGAAGCAGGCTGTTATTGCCCTGAGAGTGGGGGATTTCATCTGAAAAGTTTCTTCACCTGTTCTTGATCTGTGTGGTTAACGGAGTGGCTCGGTTTAAAGTTCTGGGTATCTGGAGCCAACTGAATTCATTTAAAAGTACTTATGTTGGAGAATCTAAATAATTGTGATGGATACAAAATGAATGTTGTGGTTTTATACGTTTCTTTAGAACTTTCATACTGATGTGTTTTTTGTGTCGAATAAAAAAAGGGCCTAAATCTTTTAGACGTTCATAAAAACATCTGGATACAAACATTTTATTATTGAATAAACTGTTAGAAAAATTACACTTAACCCACCTTGCCTGCTGGTGGTGGTTGGAGAAAGGGCTGGGCGATATGGCAAAAATTTCATATCCCGATATAGCTCATTTTATATCCTGATAACGATATACATAACGATATAGCATTGTTTCTTTTAATTAAATTCATAGTTAATATACAATTTCAAGTGTTTGCACCAACTCACCAAACCCACGTTTCTCGGCCGTGTAGATTGGAACCATGTCTTTGCAGATGTGCTTGACAACTGCAGTAGTGATCTCCTTCCATCTGCGGGAGCTGTGGTTATATGGTGCACCACGGCTAAACGCCTGTTGCAGCGTGTGTGTCTGGAGTTTGTTATGAGCGATTACGCTACCACTCGACGCTGCTTTTACGGCCTTTGCTTGTTGACTCTCTCTGTATTCTTTATCGTGGTTCTTGCGCAGCTGATAAAATACATTTGTAGTGTTGGAGTCTGTTGTTGGCACCGGGAACCGGCAAACTTTACAAACAACTGCTTTCTGGTCCGCGTCGGCCTTCCTACACCCAAACCACATCCATACAACAGAAGTTTCCCCTCTTTTAGGTACAAACTCCTCCGTTTGGGTTGGCAGGTCATCCTGTTGAAAATTACCCTGGTCTGAACCGCGTCCGCTACCGTCCTCCTCCATGTTTGTTCATGCATGGCTAGCGTGGCGCGCCGCGCATGCATGGACATGTCGTAAGGCATCATGACGTAAAATACTGCCGTAAAACGCCGTATCGTGGTGTAAACGATAGAGCTTCATATTAAACGATAGACATTTTCTATCGTACAGACAAAACATTTTGTCATATCGCACAGCCCTAGTTGGAGGGACCGGTGGCACCAGTGCTCGGCAGCCTCGCCTCTGATAGTGCGCCCCAGGGCAGCTGTAGCTACATTGTAGCTCATCGTCACCAGCGTGTGAATGTGTGTGTGAATGGGTGGATGACTGATTGTGTTGTGAAGCGCCTTGGGGGGTTGTAGAACCCTGAGAAGGCACTATACAACAACAGGCTATTTACCATTTACAGCTAAAAAACTACAGTGTCGCGCGGTAAGTCGTCATTTCCGTCTTTTGTGGATTGGCTATTTTTGAGCTGGCTAGTCCCGCCCCTCATGGTGCTCGCAGCCTCTGAGTATCCAGACTAGTCCTCTGTGTAGAATAGACAGTGGGAGAGTCTGGCAGGCCAGGCTAGTCTAATATGGCATCTCCCAGAGACTTAGACCCACGCCCTATGTATTTTAGACCCGATTTTTATGGTTATACGTATGTTACGAAGCCGCCAATATTTTTAAACGACTGGACATAATTTTATTCATTTTCAACAACATTTCGATGGATATTTCCAGAGATTAATGGTAAAAACTACACATTGTAACTTTAAGGATGTGCATGATTACTGTAACTTCTCTTAAGATAATCTTATCAGATAATCCTACCATGTGTGGTATGTTACAAAAGCTCAGATCTGCTCAATAGGACATCAAGAGCACTTCAATCATCCAGGCTTTGGAAAACGTTGGACTGTCTTGGCCTGATTTTCGGAGATAAATGGACGTGCTGTTTGTTGAATGTGACATTTAGCTATCAGAAAGCGTGCAGCATGTTCCTCCTCCACCATGTTTGTTCACTTGTGATGTGACGAGTGATGTTTGATCTCGTGAGATTTCCCTTCTAAGCGGGCAATGTCTGAGTGACAGGTGTGTGTGTGTGCGTGCGTGCGTGTGTGCGTGCGTGTGTGTGTGTGTGTGGTGTGTAGTATTTGGCGAGTTGCTGCACACTACACACAGTATGACTAAAACTGTTAAATGCACGGTTTTATATCACTACGTGTCTCATGCTTTGGAAATCGGCCGACAATTTGAAACTCCTGCTGTGTGAACCGGGTTTTAGAGGCGTAGAAATAAAGAAACCAAATCTGACTTGGATGCTGTTAAAAGTTGATTTGTAAGTGAAAAATTAATAATCTCTCATGAGATTTTAAAGCAGCAGCATCTAAATGAGCTGGAAGGCAGCTTTAAACCACAAGAACAAGTTTATTTAAATGCTCCATGCTACTACCTACACAACCCCGTATTTTATTTTTTCAACAAATTTTAAGCTACTTCACTGTTTTTTGGCACTTGTGAAATTCTGGCATGACTTATTTTTTTGGCATGCATCTTATTCGTGATGCTTGTCAAAGTTTTCTTTATATTTTGCTTTTAAATATCGGTGAAGTTGACGCGATGCTACCACAGTAATTAAATGTTAAGCAGTTTATGGTAACAAATTGTTCAAAACCAGTATAGAGTTCTGCAAAAATGTCCCATCAGCTGCATGGCCGCTTAATCTTTGATTTGTTTCAGTTTTAATTTTAGGAACTGATCCATGCATCACACTGAGTTCTGGACAATTACCAACCAGATCTCTTTACAAACAGTATTGAACTGCCTATCATTCAATGAGACAGACATGCAGTTAAATGCTTTAGGAGCCATCATGCTGAGTAGGAATCCATTGTGCATAATCATTTTGTGCTCGCGATGAGGATGTTTTTCTGGTTCTCGGCTGCTGAGGTTGAAGTTGGCAGGTTCGGGGCTTTTAGTGGTATTTATGTCTGTGGCTGGAGAGGCTCAAGCAAGGTGAGGTAGACGTTAACTCAGACGAGTGCACTCAGGCTTGCGGCCAAACGTTGTCAGCCTAATACCAGCAAGCAGTCCAGGAGGAGCAGTCGCAGCATCTGGATAGTCAAGCTCCATTAGGCTCCTGGCTCTGTTTTACACCGGCTGCATTACAGCCTTGTTGACAAATGGCAGAAGAGGTGGTGTGTGTGATATGAATCACCTAACTCGGGGGACCTCCAGCATGAAAATCACACCCCCTTGCTCCACGATCTTTCCCCTCCCTCCCTCCCTGTTGTCGTGGCTGGATGTGAACTCTCGCAGCAGCCTGGCTGAGACAGTGGGACGGCGTTAGCGCTCAACCTTGGTGAAGGACTAAATGCAGCCTCAGTCTGATGTCCTTGCTGTCACACTGCTGCCGGGAGAAGATAAGCTGTCCAGCCTCTCCATTCTGTCCTAGCCGCTCTGTGACGTTGGGAAGCCCTGCAGATAATTAATTAACTATCTGACGTGAGCTGACAGGCTTTGATGATTAGTGCAGTTTTTGCAACGTTACAGACTTTCCGTCGGATAGAAGTGATAACCAATTATGGCAGCTTTTTTCATGCTGTAATGTCAGCCTGAAAGTTCAGCATTTCAGCTGTTAGCCTTAAATGTCATGCAAAGATGCAGATCTGACCAGAAAAAGTGGGTTTATGTCACAGTGGAGGTGTTGCACATGACATCTTCAAAGTTTCTTCTTCATCTTCTCACATGACACGCTGCAAAAACCCAGCAGTTGTCCTCACTTTCTCGTCTGTAGCTTTATATGTTTATATTTGTTCTGTTTAAAATGAGAATTATGCAGTGTGTCTCATTTGCTCAGTGGACTTTTCTATGAATCATATTTTTGGTAATGAAGGTAGTTTTTGGGACAAATAAAAGGGAATTTTAACATGCATCAGATCACATTGTATTAAACTATATTGTTTTTTGTCTTTTTTGTATCACATTATGTCCCACTGGACTGTATAATAATGTGTCATATAAGGACTGAAATAATTAAATCTTTAAAATCAACAAAACCTTTAAAACTATTAGATTTGAGGCTTCATTTAAACCACGTTACTGCAAACTCTTCACGAGGACAGTTGGTACCTATTAGGTTGTCACAGCAGTTCAGAGATAACAACAGTTTACAAATGACAAATGAATTTAGGATTAAATGTCATAATCTGTGTTCTTTTTGGTTCATTTTCCTCTCATCGCCCCGTCAGTGATCATGCACACCTGTTTTTCATCAGTAATCAGCACACCTTTCCATGTTTTGAAATCACTTCCCTCAGTATAAAAGTTCTCTTGGTTCATGCACCATTTTTCAGATCCTCCTGTTTAATACTGTTGTTTGCCAGTTTTGTCTTCCAGTTATTTTCTAGTTTTATATTATTAAAATATTTTGTATGTCTGCCTCTGGAGCCTTCACCTGCACTTGGAGAACAATTGTTTTAGTGACATTAAAGGTGCAATATGTAAGAATTCTACAGTGAAATAATCCCAAAACAGTCTAATGTCTCTGTCATGTTGGAAGGAAGGTTATTCTGAAACCGATTTCATTCTCAGCCGACTGGGGCTGTTGTCAGTTTTTCTCCTTTCAAAATAAAAGGAGGGACATGGCTACTTTTTACCGTCAGTGAGTTTGAGAGGTTGCCATGTCTCCTGCGAGCTAACGCTGCAGCGCTGGCATTTGTAATTTGCCACCAGCAGGCAAAAAGTTGTTTAAAGAACTTAAGCCAGTAACAAGAGTGACCCAGAAGTTATTTCTTGTACCCCTAAAAAGCCAATGGCGTCTTTTTGTTTTACTCTAATATCGGGTGAAGCAGGCTAGAAGCTAAAGTTGAGCTAACAATAGCTATGTTTACATGCGCCAATCTGATTCAAATCTTGGTTGATCGGAAATCCCAAATCTCTGTTTACATGGACACTAACTGGAATGATCCGATCACGCTGCGATGCTCGCACCATAGCTTGCGCATGCGCAGACTTGTCTTTCCCGGAAGAGAAATTGTAAACAAACGGCATCTTGTCCGCACGTCTTTTCCCTTGCATTTTATTTGCTTATTCTCTAGCTTCAGTGAATTCCCGCTTCCTGCATCTTTAGATGCACTTGAGTGTATAACTCGGCATTTTTAGCCATTCGGTCATCGAGACGTTCAGTAATATTGAGCTTCCGTAGTATTTCCAGTAAAAAATAGCGTCGGCAACAGACCACTTCTGTTTACCGCCTGCCATGTTTTCGATCTGTCCTGAGCATGCGCAGAGGCGTAAAGAGGTCACGTATGGCGTCAAATTCCCGACAAAAGTCATCACGCGCACACAAAAGTCATCCACGGGCGTGTTTTAAACTCCACGCGCGCATTGGCAGTCAGTATTGTTATTCACCGCGAGCGTATATTACTATCCACGGGTGCATTGAACGTCTCATGCTCACAATTCAGTGACCATGGGAGCGGCTCCACAAATGCAGGCACAAAACACAACACATGCGCATGAATTGCAGCCGACTGCAGCTCTCATTCTGCTCGCTCGTGTATTTACTCCTGCTCGTGTATCTACTGCTGCGCGCTCGTGTAAAACTTCGCCTGTCCAACCACCACCACCAACCCCTCCTCCCCCTCCTTTTCTGGGTAGAAAAAAACACGGAAAACCTAACCTGCATTTGATTGGCCACTTTCCTTTTATCTCCGCCCCGTGACCTTTGCCTCCGACTGACCGGCTCAGCCATAGACATAATAATTGAGCTCTGTGTGGTTTATTCTTGCTCTAATCGGCGAACTATTGAGACCATGGCTACGGGGATAACTTTCACAAGTAAGTTCGAGCATTTTTGTTGTTTGTGTTTTGTAAATATAACTTTGTTGTACTATATTTGTGTCCACCAGCAACACTTCCTAGTTAGCTAACGCTAGATACATGTTTACTGCTGGTGCTCTCCTGACAATGAAGGCTAAATGAGACTATTAATCATTTATTCCAAAACACTGACTTAAGTTACAGCTGACACAAGAATGCTGCTGTAGAAATCAAACAAATCTTCCTGGTATCAGATATAGCTCATGTCTCAGACCCTCCCCTCTGACTGGAGAATAGTTAGCTAACATGCTAAAGAGGATTATGTGCAGAACTTTTTTCTGGTTTTACCCTTTGAGGAGTTTTAGTTCATTATCAGTAGAAATGCAGTTTTATGTTAAAGAAAGGTTCTAAGAAATCTTAAAGAAGAAGTAAACAGAATAGTAGGAATAACACAAGAGGAATTAAGAAAATAGCATTGACCTCCTTTAAACAATATTGTGTAGACTCTAATCTTCAAATTGCATGTTTTTGTTTTCGAGGTTTTCCCACAAAAGATGTGAGGAAGATGTGTGAGGCTTCCTGCAGCTGATTTATTATGATTAGAACTGGGCTGTGTCAGATGGAGTTTGTTTCATCTTCAGCTTCCTGGTTCTCCTTCAAACAGTAAGTGTATCATAAGGCCATCAGCATCCATAAATGTACATATCCTTTTATCAATCGCAAGGCAGAGTGTAATACTTATCCCCACATACCTTGTCTTGATAATATTTGTCAAAAATTAATTTATTTTAATAAACGTCCTAAGAATCATGTCTAGGTGCCCCAGAGTTTTCACAGCACCAGAGGTCCCCTGATTTAAACTGAGAACCACAGGTGTGTACTATAAACAGTATATTATTGTCAAACATTATGTTTGTTTGTTTTAACCAGAAAAGTGCAGAACTACATCCAGAAGAGCCAAAGAGAGCCTGTCTGTGACCTCCCAGAGACTAACCTCAGCCTGATTATGTGAGTATTTAAACATCATAACACTAACCCTAACCTAAACCAAAAGCGTATTCACACCATACCTCTAAAACCATGTTTTAGGGTATTTTGTCATTGTGATGCCCAGCCAAATGTCCCCACAATGTAGAAATGTCCACACGCTACAGGTTAAAAGTTAAAATTTGTTCACTTCAGCATTTAAAAACTAGTACCTCAGAGAGACTCTATTTTTGCCCCTCCCACTCCACACACAATACAAAGCAAATCGTAATGTTGTCCAATTCAATTTTTGGAAATGACTTATGCAAATATATTAAATATGTTTCTATTCCTTTACAGGAGGCTGTGATTGGTGGATGATGAGGCTGGGCTGGGCCAGAAAAACCAAACTAAACACAGATGTAGCTGTCATGCTGGATGTCACGGCCGTCAGACTTGATCTCATTGGTTAAGTCTGTGGTTCTGAAGAGAAGGCTGCACCACGTGGCCAAACTCACCTCTCTTGAACTGCAGAAGGGGAGCTCCAGATAAAAGTTCTACAAAGCAGTCCTCTTCCAGGGGTTTTAGCTCATGTAAAGCTTTCAAATACTATTTAAAAAAATTCTCAACACAAGTAACAGATAAATTAAGACAAAACAAAAAAAACTAACTCCATTAAGCAGTTAGTTCTTTTTTCTCTCTCTTTCTCCCTGTGTGCTGTTCGGCTGTAATCAGAATTGATGTCTGAGTATTGAAAACAAGCCTTACAGTTTTATTCTCACAGGTGGAGCGTTATAGATTCAGCTACACACAAATATACAACAGAACCAGAATATCACTAAGCAGTCAGTTCTGACAGATGGTTTGTCGATTTCTTGTCATTCAGACTTTGTTTTAGTTCAGGGGTTCCCAAAATGTTTTCTTTGATGACCCCCTTTCTCGTGTCCAAGACAAGCCAAGACCCAAACCCAACTCCTACACGCATAAACACATTAAATGTGATCATTTACAAACTTTCTACAGACATACTGAGTTATAACTTTTATATGGAGTTCTGATTATACTGTAGGGTGTGTTATTGGGATTTTATAAATGAAATTTTTACAAACAAAATCTTGCTAACCTCACAACCTCAGCAAAGACAAAATTTTGGGGACCCCCTGCAATCTTGTGGGGACCCCCTTGGGGGTCCCGACCCCTAATTTGGGAACCCCTGTTTTAGTTGTTGTTCTCTCACCCTCTCTTTGAGTTATATTGGTACTATATGTATATGAAACACTCATTTATTTAAATTGTTATCTATAAGAATTATATTGTATATATTAATTGTTTATTAAAATGGCTGAGTAGTACTTTCTGCTTCTCTTTCATATATTAAGTGTGTTTTTTATAAATACCTACCACAGATCTCACACCTGGTATATAGTCCTTTTTGAATTATTTTGATTCTCATTGTTTGACTGTGATTTTTATGTGTTTGATCCTTTTTTTCTATAGGTTTTGTCACTAAGCAGTGGATAAGAATCACATTTGTACCCACAGCAAACCCATTATGACTAAAAACACTCAAACATGTGTCCTGTATCAGAGCTACATGTGTGAAGTTTACAGAGAAAAAAACCGCATCAAAATCGGGTCGGTATTCAAGGAGTTATGGTTGATTTAACATGCTGACACTTCAATGTCTCTGCAAAGGGAGGGGGGGCGCGACCGATCCAAGATGGCGGCGCCACCGCTCGTCAGCGCCCATAAGTAATAGCGGTCGCGAGGGGTCTATCACAGGCGAAGTTTCACACGAGCGCGCAGCAGTAGATACACGAGCAGGAGTAAATACACGAGCGAGCAGAATGAGAGCTGCAATCGGCTGCAATTCATGCGCATGTGTTGTGTTTTGTGCCTGCATTTGTGGAGCCGCTCCCATGGTCACTGAATTGTGAGCATGAGACGTTCAATGCACCCGTGGATAGTAATATACGCTCGCGGTGAATAACAATACTGACTGCCAATGCACGCGTGGAGTTTAAAACACGCCCGTGGATGACTTTTGTGTGCGCGTGATGACTTTTGTCGGGAATTTGACGCCATAGTCACGCTGAAGTTGCACACATGCGCAGTGGGCATTATTTTACCCCAACGATCCGAATGGCTGTGTACATGGACGCCAATCGGATTGACGATCAGACAAAACCACCTCTCTCACTCGGAATGAAATTTCATTTGGATCAGGCCGAATCGGATCAGAATATTCCAATTGACATGTTTACATGACGAATTTTTGATCCCATAGGGCGTTCAATCCGATTACTTGTGCCCATGTAAACGTAGCTAGTGAAAGCAAATAGTTGGCTCTAAAAGTATCTCAAGTTACTTTTTCAATTACCAACAACTCAATTTTACAGTGAAATGTGTGTGAAGTGAAAAATGAGTCAGTCGTGGCTTTTTACTTCCTTTAATGAGTCGTTCAGAGCAATAGCAAGCTAACAGCGAGACGATAAAAACAACACGTCCTCTATGCCGGAGGCATACCGTAATAAGTGTAGTAAGTGCTCCCTACCATAAAACATCCATGAGTGCTAACACCATATATGACAATTTATTTATCTACTTATTAACTTACTGTGCATGACTCATCTTTGCTTGTCATCTACAGTCTTCTGGTGCTGATCCTTAACTGGGAACAACCATGATACTCATGGAACGGAAGTGACAGAGTGATTGCAGTAATCAAATTTGACAACAAGATGTCATATTTCTTCATTCCTACGTATTGCACCTTTACAGCTCTCCTTTCTGCTAACAGTCGTTTTTTTCAGCAAAACAAGCAGATGCAGGATCCTGATTCCTGTAGCAAAATGTGGAATAAAGAGAGAAAACTGTCAGACCCAACACAGCGACTTTATCATCATGTTATCAAAGACAAACAGCCTGTATTAAACCTTTTTGTATTCCTCCTATCTCATTATATTCAGTTGATCTGGGTCTGATTCATAGGGGCAGCAGCAAATTTTGCCATCTCCTCCGATTTTATCCCGATGTATTCCTGGGCCTGCCTAGAGAACTATCCCTTCAGAATGTTGACCTAGGGGCTTACTATTTGCAGGACTCCCTCTTAGATTAGCTTACCATGGAGGAGGAGCTGCTGCTCCTGGTCTCCCAGGGCAAACTGGTCATAGATGATGTGTGAGACAAAGAGAAGTTCAGAAGACCTTTCATGGTTAAAACCATTCCAGAGTACCCAGCCCAAAGGGGTTAACGGATTCCTGTTCTGGAACCAGTCCTGGCCTGTGTGAGCACCAGGTGTCCAGGCTTTCACCCACGGGACCCAACCAGGCCTAGCGCAAACATGTTGACCCTCCACTTGCAGAATTGCAGGATTCTTGGGGATTTGATCCATGGACTTGATAAAAATATGTGTAACAACAATGAATTAGTGAAGTTTTGTGTAAGATAAATTTTAAGAAAAGGGATTCTAATAAATAAATAAATAGGCTAAACAATAACTGAGTTTATCCTCAGCAGCACCGTGGCATAAGTAATTGTGGTTCTGAGATGATTTAAAGGGGACATATAGTATTATAACTTTTTTCTTAAGTTATAACAGTTCTATGATCTATACACAACATGTTCATGATGATTTTTACACTAAATCCCTCTCACATAAAGTAATTTCAGCAGTTTTATTGCTGACAGTTTCAGTACCTTCCAGAATGAGTCGTTTCAGGGCGTCACAGACGGGGACTTTTTGAAACAACTTGTTTTATAGGCCGTTGAAGTCCATTGAGAAACATTTATGGTTCTTTTTAAAAATATTATAAGTCACTATAAGTTGCACATGTATGCAATAGCTTGTTTTCCACAGAGAATGACTCACAAAGCATTCATTCATACTAGACACCACAGCAGATTTATTAAAATAATGAGTGTTGGTCCACTTTAAAACCAAACACTGACAGAAAAAGGATGGGCAGGTTTTTTTTTCACGTTTGGAGTATATATAGAGGCAGTAGAGACCCACATGGCAGCACAAAAGGATGCAAAAGATGAGTTCTGCATAAATGTCCCCTTTACAAAAACAAGCATTGCCCACAAATGCTTCCCACAACAGAAGAGAAGTTAAAAAAAGACAGAAAGCAGAGAGATGTTTGACAGGTACAAGTTTGAAACAACTGGGAGAGCACACAGATGGTATCTAGGTCCTTTATTACTAAAATATTCAGCAGTGGCAGCCTTATACTGTATCATATAATATTGGTCCATGCTTTTTAAAAATGATTATTTAGAAAACATTTACCTTAAAGCCACACTATGCAACTTTTTCATATTTTATAAATCATTTTCTTGAGCCAGTGTGTGCTAAAATGACCCTTTACAGATTAATAATAATAATAATAATAATAATAAATTTTATTTAAAATAGCGCCTTTCAAAACACCCAAGGTCACTTCACAAGATAAAACAGGATAAAATACAATAAAATATTAAAACAATCAGTCATAAAAACAATCAAATAAGTCACAAATCATAAGCAGTTTTGAATAGATGAGTCTTGAGTTTTGATTTGAAAAGAGTGAGGCAGTCAATGTTTCTGATGTCTAGTGGGAGTGTGTTCCAAAGACGAGGAGCAGAGCGACTGAAAGCTCTGTCCCCCATGGTGGTGAGGCGTGCAGAAGGAGTAACAAGGTGGAGAGATGAAGAGGATCTGAGTGAGCGTGATGGGGTTGCAATATTAATTAGGTCGGTTAAGTAGGCAGGAGAGAGATTACGTATGGCTTTGAAAGTATGAAGGAGAATCTTGTAGGTGGACCTAAATTTAACTGGAAGCCAGTGAAGCTGCTGAAGAACTGGGGTGATGTGGAGAAAGGAAGGGGTTCCGGTGATGACACGGGCTGCTGAATTCTGGACCAGTTGCAGTTTATGAAGGAGTTTATTGGGGAGACCAAAAAGAAGTGCATTGCAATAGTCAAGACGGGAAGTGACAAGGCTATGGACAAGAATGGCTGCAGCATGAGGGGTCAGAGAGGAGCGAAGACGATTTATGGATCGAAGATGGAAGTGGGCTGACCGAATTATGTTATTGATGTGTGCATGGAATGACAGTGAGTTGTCGAGGATGACACCCAGACTCTTAACCTGTGGAGAGGGGTAGACCGTGGCATTGTCAATGGTTAGGGAAAAACTGTCAGCTTTAGAGATGGTGGACTTTGTACCAACAAGAAGAATCTCAGTTTTATTGCCATTAAGTTTGAGAAAATTTGAGGTGAACCAGGATTTAATATCAGAGAGGCAGTGGGTCAGGGATGAGGGCGGGAGAATGGAGTTAGGCTTGCTAGAGATATAGAGCTGGGTGTCATCCGCGAAACAATGAAACTGGATGCCAAATTTGCGGAAAATATTGCCAAGAGGGAGAAGGTAAATTATAAAGAGGAGGGGCCCCAGGACAGAGCCCTGGGGTACACCTGAAGTGACTGGGGAGGGTTGTGAAGAAAAAGATTTTAACTGAATGAACTGAGTGCGGCCGGTGAGATAAGATTGAAACCAGCTGAGGGGAGTCTGAGTAATACCTAAAGAAAGAAGTCTCTTGAGGAGGATGGGGTGTGAAACAGTGTCGAAAGCCGCACTCAGATCGAGAAGTATGAGGATGGAAATTAAACCAGAATCAGCAGCAATGAGAAGGTCATTAGTGATTTTAATGAGGGCTGTTTCTGTACTGTGGTGGGGGCGGAAACCAGATTGAAAAAGTTCAAAGAGGTTATTGCGAGAAAGATGTGTGTGTAGCTGTGATGCAACAGTTTTTTCTAAGACTTTGGAGATGAATGGAAGGTGTGAGATAGGACGGAGGTTATTGAAATCATTGGGATGAAATGTCACTCAGACCTCCACCACCCTCTGTGGCCAGAATATTGCACTTGCAACTTCAGAGTGGCAGTCCAGTCTCTGTTGGACTTTAGTAAAGTGGAGCTGACATATCTGATGCTGCAGTCTGCTTCCAGCATGTTTCCAGCATGTTTCCAGCATGTTTCGATCATGAACACAGCTGATTTGTTTGATTTAGTGATGAACCGCTCCTGTAGACACTAATGAAGGCTGAGACAGTTCAGCAGTTAGATTAATGGGCTCGACATACGGGAGGCGACAAATGTCCGCGATCAGCAAAACTCATCGCTATCGCTTTTATAACCTGACACATGGGAGACGACATGTGGCAGCAGCGAACTCCAGCAATGCCATTTTCCAGGGCGAATAGCGAGTCGTAATGTTGTTTTGATTGGCTGTCAGATTGGAGGGAATTTTGGGTTAAAACAGTTGAAAAAGCAGTAGATTTGAAGTCTCACAAGGTTTTGCTATAGAGTTAAGTGAAGTCTTGTAAAGCTCTGGGACATCAGACACGGCAAGTATTAACTTAACCCGGAGATGTGCTGAGAAGCATCCTGTTCGCTCATTGGTCAGTCCGCTGATTGGTCCTTGTCTGAGTGACTGAGTGAGTTTCTGGGATCGCATCACATGGCTCGCGTGTGCACGACACATGCACGAGCGCAAAATTTCACATGCACGTTTTCGCATTTCGCTTAGCAGGAGGGAGACCTGCGATTATTGCTTTTTCGCTCATGTCTCATTGAAAGTGAATGATGTCACCTCCCGTGTGTCGAGCCCATAAGGTGTTAAAAAGACGAACGCACAGCGTGGAGATAAGTTTCACTTTTGCTTTCACTAATGGACACTAGGGGGTGCTAAAAGCAAGCCAAAACTGCCAAGTGTTCCTTTAAATGAACAGTGTCTGATGGGAAATCTAAAGTTCCACTCTGGCATCTGTATAAATTTAAAAGTTTCAATATTTCAAAGCCATTCCACTTGTCTTGTCCTTGTGAGGCCAGTAAATCACCCAAGAAGACGCTGTCATGCACTCGCTGTCGCTGTTAAACAGACGGGTGTGTAAAAGTATTCTGAGCGTATTTGACGAGTAGTGTTGTTGAAAAAGAACCACGCAGCGCTATATTTCTTTCAAACACACCAGAGCATTGACAGATAAAGCACACAGGGAGAGCCTGAGGTGGGTATTGATGTGCAATGCCCTTGGACCAAAGCCAAGGCAGTGAAACGAAATGAAAGGAAAGCAGTCACTTTCATGTTAACTCAAGGTTGTTCTTTACAGAAGCTATATCTGTCTGCGTCGCCGTCGCTCTGCTTAGTAAACGTCAGGCGTGCTGCAGCTGTAGATAAACATCTAGAGCACATCTGTCTGTTGGATTTAAAGATTCCCACGATTTTATTTGTTCGTGTTGTTCCAAAGCTGATGTGGTACGCTGTGGCTTACTCTGCTTGTGAGCTGGCAGGAGACTGTTGTCTTCTGGCATGTAAACACAAGAAGAGAATGGGCCTTTAGTGATCCGGACCCCTGCCAGCTTACAGAAGTGGCAGCTGATCATACTCAGTTAATAGGCGCTCTTAATCCTCTATGAACATCTGATGTTATTCCTTGAGGGGAGCGAGACGGCGGCATGTATTGGCAATCAGAGTGCATTAAGGGCTGACAGTCTAACAGGCGCCACAAGTGTAATAACCCTGTTTTTGCATACTTAACAATAAAAATCACATTTAGGTGTTTTATATGTAATCAGCTTCTTTATTTTTCCCTCACTGCTGCTGGTCTCTGCTGCAGGAGGTTGAGGTGAGTGTCTTTTTTTATTCATGCAAAGTGGACTTTTCTTTGTCCGGTCTTTATTCTTTTAAGGTTGGTGGTGTTATCCGCTTGGTGATTAGGAGGTAACTGTGTTTAAAGGACAAGCACACACATAAATCAGTGAAATATAGCATGGTTTTCTGCAGCAGTGGAGATTAAAAAAGGCCTCATTAGATAAAGCAGCTGCAACATTTTCTAAGTAGGGTTTGAAGCCACAACATAAAAAACTCAAAGCCAAACTCACTGTTGTTTTTACCAATGATGAAATAATATGAAATGTATCTCATGAATAGTAATGCATTCATTTTTTAGGCAAAAAATTATAATATTAGTGGAAAAAACACATAGAAACACAAAAATCCGTCCCTCTTATCCTTTACTCTGTGGACAGAGTTTAGGCTGCCTTTGGCTCTACTCGTTCAGCTTGACTTAAGAGCTCAGTCTTCACATTCCCCCTTCAGAACAAGTCTGAGTTAAACTGATCAGAACTGATCCTCCGGGTCCTTGCCGGGCCTCGTGCCGGGTACTAAACCTCTCTGTGGTTGATCCTCGCTGTCCTGACAGAGAAGGAAAAATGGGTCAGAGTGTATCGTTCCGGTTCAGCGTCGCTAGGGAGGGCCTCTAAAAAAACAGAGTTAGTTTGCAAATATTCCCTCTGCAGCAGAGCAGAAGTGAAGACGTGTTTAAAGTTTAGAGTCTTGCCTTGTGTCAAATACTTTGGAAGCTACTTTTATTACTGTGAAAATGAGTTTGGGAGTTTGTTCTGCTCCATCGGCGACAAAAACATCTCAAGGTCCTTTTGCACAATTATCGAGGACCTCTGTAGCGTGTGCTCACAGAACAGTAAACATGTTATTTATTCCAAAAATGTTTCCTATTGATGTTTAAGGAAACCATGCATGTATGAATGTAACACATATGCAAGGTGTCTGTGTGCACATTAACCAAGGAGAATCATTTCAGCCTGAGTCTACAGGGAGCCCAAAACCCAAAGTCACCCCCAGAACAAATCCTGAAGGAGAAGCAGCCTGCTGTCTCGGATCTGATCTCAGGATCATTTTAGCCGCTCAAAGGAAAGGACGCACTTCAGATGAACTGATGCATGTAAAAAAACAAAGATCAGCTCAATCATATCAGAGATTTATGCCTTTTTAGAGAGCTTTTCATTTGATTAGTATTTATTACAAAATGTAGTAATTGTGTGGGTAAGAATAGAAAAAGCACAATAAAACCACGATAAGTGAAGTTTTGCAAAGGAAACTATAAATTACAATATAAGAATATAAAGAAAGAGGTGAAAATGGAGTCCTGCATTAAATTAAAAAAGTGATCTCCCTGTCCTTCCACTAATTTAAAACACTTAAAATTAAATTAATCTCTGTGTGAACTGGTGATGAAAGTGGAAAAGCTGCTATAAAGTATATTTTGGTTCAATTAGCTAAAGATGAATACACTTAAAGGCTAAGGTTATTAGAGGTAATAATGATAATAAGGTTCACCGTGGACTGATTATAATCTGACAGTTTCTGAATGAGTCAGAGTATCACTGAGAGTACTTTAATCTTTTGAAACCACTATATATATATATATATATATATATATATATATATATATATATATATATATATATATATATATATATATATATATATATATATATATATATATATATATATATATATATATATATACACTGCTCACAAAAATTAAAGGAACACTTATTGGGCCTGGCATGAAATCAATGAAACCTGTCTGATAATTTTCTGGTTGATTAAGCAGCTGAGGGCATTGTTAATCACTTTCCGCTGTTTTGGTGTTCATGGACTTAACGACAGGTGCACTAAAGTGGCAACAATTACAAAACCCTCAAAACAGGACTGGTTTAACATGTGGAGGTCATTTCAAGTTTCTCCCTCTTGATCTTTTTTGGCTGGTTTTCCACTCGTGCTAGTTTTAGCTTGAGTAATTATCTCTACTGGCAGCATGAGGCGATTCCTTAACCCTACAGAAGTTGCACAGGTTGTCCAACTTCTCCAGGATGGCACATCCACACGTGCTGCAGCAAGAAGGTTTAAAGCCTAATTTATACTTCTCCGTTTTTGTCAGTACGGACGGACGGACCGCCATGATCTGTCGTTGCAAGAGCTCTCCAGCAGGCCTGCAAGGTCGGACGGAGTCGAGCTCTCTTTTCTAAACATCCGTACAACGAGACGGAGAGCGCAAGCTTGTGATTGGTCAGAACGCCGCTTCTTTAAATACGTCACCAGCTCCGCCATCAACGCCTCAAAAAAATAAAAAGAGAGCTGACGATATCTAGCGGCAAACACGGAGCAGCTTGAAGAATACCTCGCGGTAAAACTCCAAAAATATGAACGTTTATTCACCCATGACTGGAGGAGTATAAAGATGCGCAGCAAGCGTTCGTGGACGGAAATGACGGGAAACCTGGTTTAGAGGTGACGACAAGTGCATGAAGAGGTGGAGAAGAATGAGGGACAAGTTTGTCTGTGTTAAAAAGTCTCTTAAATGCAAAAAAGCACAATATAAACGGCAAATACAAACTGTAAATGCACTATTTTGGGCCGGATACATGACAGAATACCCCAGAAAAGCGCTATGCCCTCTGTTGTCCTGGCAGGGAACTGCTTTGCAGCACTCTCCAGGTGATGGAGAAGTTCGAGAGCAAAACGGTTCCGTCAATGCGTGCGTGACTCTGCCTCGGGGAGCTGACGGAGAAGTATAAATTAGGCTTAAAGTGTCTCACAGCACAATCTCCAGAACATGGAGGAGATTTCAGGAGACTGGCGGTTATTCTCGGAGAGCTGGACAGGGCAGTAGAAGGTCCACAACCCATCAGCAGGACCGATACCTGCTCCTTTGTGCAAGGCAGAACAGGCTGAGCACTGCTCGTGCCCTACAGAATGACCTCCAGAGGGCCACTGGTGTGAATGTCTCTACCCAAACAATCAGGAACAGACTTCATGAAGATGGCCTGAGGGCCCGACGTCCTGTAGTGGGCCCTGTGCTCACTGCCCAGCACCGTAGAGCTCGACTGGCATTTGCTCAAGAACACCAGAATTGGCAAGTCCGCCACTGGCGCCCTGTACTTTTTACAGACGAGAGCAGGTTCACCCTGAGCACCTGTGATAGACGTGAAAGAGTCTGGAGAAGACAAGGAGAACGTTATGCTGCCTGCAACGTCGTTCAACATGACAGGTTTGGTGGTGGGTCAGTGATGGTCTGGGGAGGCATATCCATGGAGGGACGCACAGACCTCTACTGCCTAGGAAATGGTGCTCTGACTGCCATAAGGTATCCAGATGAAATCCTTGAACCCTTTGTCAGACCCTACGCTGATGCAGTAGGTCCTGGTTTTCTCCTAATGCACGACAATGCCCGGCCTCATGTGGCAAGAGTATGCAGGCAGTACCTGGAGGATGAAGGAATTGAAACAATTGAATGGCCTTCACGATCCCCTGACTTAAACCCAATAGAACATCTGTGGGACATTATGTTTCGGTCCATTAGGCGGCGCCAGGTTGCTCCTCAGACTGTACAAGAGCTCAGGGATGCCCTCACACAGATCTGGGAGGAAATGCCACAAGACACCATCTGTTTTCTCAGTAGGAGCATGCCCCGACGTTGTCAAGCATGCACACAAGCTCGTGGGGGCCACACAAGATACTGAAAAGCATTTTGAGTTGCAGAAATGAAGTTTTTGAAATAATGGACTAGCCTGCCACATCTTCATTTCACTCTGATTTTAGGGTGTCTACACAATTGAGCCCTCTGTAGGCTGAAAACTTTTATTTCCATTAAAAGACTTGGCATCCTTTTGTTCCTAAGACATTGCCCTGTTGTTATTTGTATAGATATCCAACTTCATATTGAGATCTGATGTATCTAAAGTTAAAGTCCCAAGTCATCATCACACAATGGTGAAATTACATTTCCGCATTTGACCCATCCCCATGGTGGGGAGCGGTGAGCTGCAGCTGTGGCCGCGCTCGGGAAGTATTTGGTGGTTTAACCCCCCAATCCAACCCCTTAGTGCTGAGTGTCAAGCGAGGAGGCATTGGGTCCCATTTTTCAAAGTCTTTGGTATGACCCGACCGGGAATCGAACCCCAATCTCCCAGTCCCGGGGCGGACACTCTACCACTAGGCCACCAGAGTGTTTTTTTTAAAGTGTTCCTTTAATTTTTGTGAGCAGTGTGTGTGTATATATATATATATATATATATATATATATATATATATATATATATATATGTATGTGTGTATTATATATAACACCTTTCATCATGTCACAAGTCATAATAGTTAATGCAGCGGCTCCCAGCTCAGTGGTTAGTCATGAAAACATCAACAGGGGCCTTGAGATGATTTCCAAAAAATGAAGAAAATACTTTAAATGGATTTCCAAAACCAGCTTTTGTCAAAAGTGAGATGAAGTCACAAAACTGTATGATGAGTCAGGTGGTTTGTGTTTTTATTCAGGTTTTACTTCATTGGCCTATTAGTATTATTTGCCTACATCTGTCCATACTACAAGTACTACTAGTAGTACTAGTAGTACTAATGTACTAGTCAGAGTTTTCATGTTTTATGCATTTTGAGGCACAGTGTTAGTCACTGGCATAAAGAGTCCAGTTAGTTTGCTTTGTAATGTAATAATATTATTACAGGAGGGTGAACATACATTTAACTCTTTCATTTTAAATCCGTAGCTGCTAAAGTTGTTGATCCTGGGATGATCTCAGGACTCATTTAAACTCACTGCTAATGTGTTACAAAAATAATGGTCATTAATGGATTAAAACGGTAGAATAGTTGAGTCATCATTGCATTATGCATCTTAGCATTGATTGTATTATTTTACACGTCTCTGCTGCTGTTGTTTTGTGGCTCAGAAGCTGAAATGGTTAGACAAGACAACACATTAACGACAAGACATTCAGTGTTGATCATTGAATTCAGCTTCTTATTGAGGAAAAGTTGATAAATAGTGTTATCAACTTTGAAATAACTTTTATCATAATGGCTCTGTAGCACAAAGTCACTCAGCTTTTGTGCTTCAGCTTTCTATTTACAAATACAACTGTCACACGTTGGCTCTTTAAAAATGTTTGTTGTATAGCAGGAAAATGTTTTATTTCACATTTTTTAAATAATTTGGGGCAATAAAGATTAAATTAAAAGTAATAAAATAAATGTATCAACAGTTTTTTTTTGTTTGTTTTTTCTTCAGTTACTTTTAGGTACTAAAATGTGCTCTAGTGGTTTAACTCACCATTTAGAGGATTAAACCTGTAGAAAAGTGTTGTTTTAGCTTGCTTTCATTCAGTTTTGCTATACATGCGTAACATGCTTATATAAATAGTTAAACTGAGGTGTTTTAATTGAAGTTTGATTAAAAAAAAATCCAATGATACTTCAGTAAAAGAGCTTTGTTGTCATGGTTGCACCACATATTTTAAACTAAAGACCAAAAGAATTAGAAACACGTCCATTCAAACTCTTAATGACCAAAATGTTCTGTGTGCGTGTGTGTGTGTGTGTGCACATTTTCTCGGGTTCTCATGCATATTTGACAAAATAGGGGGGGAAAAATTACCTTTTTTGAATTTTTCATAATTTCAGGCAACAAACGTCATTAACAAGGCAATAATAAGGCAAAAATATTAATCACAAAGTAGTAATAGTGTAAGTTAATGTTTGTCTTTTAATTCAAACATCCTTTATTTATCTATCCATTGGTTAATACGTGCTGTTGACCTCCCAGTTAAATTTTCTTCGTTTTTTCTGTTAATAATTTCTGCTTATTTATTTTGTTGCAGGGATGTAAAGGAAAATTATCCTCAATTTTTATTTATTTTTTATTTTATTTTACATAAGTTATGGATCCTTTTTAATATGAAGATGTTTGTTTTCCAGGATGACTACATCAAAAACACAGAGGAGAACGCTGGCTCTGAAGAAAGTAAGTCGACTCCTTAAAACCATCTCAGTATACATTCTGTATACATTTTTCATGAAGACTTTTTGCTTTTATTCAAGTGTCTTTTTCCCATACAGACCTTAAGTGTGCTACAACGTTACACACTGTCATAGTTTCCAATACGGCTCAGTATGAACATAAAAACGAACATCTATAATGTACATAATAAAATGCCACGCTCCACATGATCGTAAAGGGTTAGGGTTAGCTCCTGTAGGGTGTCTGAGCTTGTGGAGGGTGAGAACACAGCTGGGATTCAGGAAAGTCGAGGCAGAGCCTTCCGTTGGATCCATTAGTTTGAAAAGGTGGCTATAATTGCTTTTGTTGCTGAAGGCTCAAGTCAGAACTCCCACCAGGCTTCATTTCCTCCATGGGGGGTCTGTTCTTTGTTGAAAGAAGAAAAAAAAGACCTCACCTTAGAGAAAATCAGCTGTTGAGAAGGAGGAGAGAACATGTGAACATTAGTTTTATATGGTTGTGTGTCCAATAGATTCTTGAAGGCATTTAGAGTGGATTTATCAGTAAACGTTTCACAATTTCTCCAGCTTTCTAAACCGAGGGGCTGAAATCCTCATCAATGGTGAAACATCACATAACATAGAGCTGAAGATGCAGCAGCACCGTCAGAGCTACATGAATTAACAGCACATGAGAAAAACACTGAGGTGTATTTTAGACTAGACAACTTTATTTATATAGCACATTTCCTACACAAAGGAAACTCAATGTGCTTTACAGCAGTAAAAACAGAACAAACACAAAAATGAACAATGGAATTACATATGAAACACTGAAGACTAAAATTAGAAAACTAACAGAATATCAATAAAACATTGAGTAGAGAACTAAATATAGCCAGCCAGGAATTACTAATGTGAAAACATTGATTATGCTAAAGGTGTAAGGAGACGAAAACTAAGGCAGTTAAAAGTGGTACAATGAACCTTGTCCACAGGTAGCCGGCTTTTTTTAAATAAACAAATATCCGCCCTCCCAAAAATAGCATCCACACCACCTCGATTTTAGAAAAAACTCCATCCACACGTAACCGCAAAAGTGCATTGTTAAGCACATTCATAGGCATGCCAGACCTGTAGGTGGCAGTAGTTCAGCTCTGATTCCCCCAACTCCTATCCATTTCATCTTCCTGCTAAACTTCAACAAAACATGAAACATGGCACCTAGCTCCTTCGCCTGTGGTCTTCGAAGTAGCAGTAATTCTGCTTGCAAAAGCAAAGACACAAAAAGCGCTTGGACGATTGATAACGCGAGCACAGCTCTGAGAGCATCCATGCTGTAGGTACAGGTCGCACATGGGCCATCAGCATTTTTGTCGCAGTGACATTGTGAAACCTAAAACTCCGGTTATTTCTATCCACACAGAAATGCTTAAAACGGAGAAAACGCAAATCTTCACTTTGGCCGGAGTTTTTTTAATAAGATTAGTTTTTGTTGCGTAAATCTGCGTTTTCGTGTGGATGACAGACCGAATCATAGAAAAATACCTTTGTTTTGGGAGATGCCCGGCTACATGTGGACAGGGCCTGAAATTGGTACAATGAACTATATAAAACATTGGTGACTAAGAGTAAAACTAACAGAAGTTCAATGTTTTTGAGTAGGTAAGAGGGCTAACCAGGAATTACAATGAACTACAAAAATTTAGGGTTGCAGCGAATTGCAGGGAATATCAGTACATGACAGGAATTACTAAAACATGGATTATTGAAGCAGACCAAAGCTGAAGCAGTGAGACTAGTAAGTGTAAGGAGACTAAAACTGAGGCAGTAAAAACTAGTACAAGCAACTAAAACTGGTACAATGAATTACAAAAAACATTGATGTCTAAAACTAGAAAACTTGTTGTATTCAGACACTAGCTCCCTAACTTTATTATTGAAGGTTTATTCTAAAGGTCAAGACATAGTGTCAAAAATCTCTCATGTGCAGGCGTGAGAGTGTAGCGTGGTTAGAAAACCCAGACGCGGGAGAATCGAGCGTTGGGGGCAGCTAGCACGCAGTTTAATCTAGGAACAACAGCGCTGATCCCGAGTGGCAGCGGGAATGCGGCGTTGTTCCGGAAAGTAAGAGATGAACTTACTTGTAGGTAGGCGGGAAGACTGATGAGTCGGGACGCTCCGGTAGAAACAGGAGACGCTCCGGAGGAGAGCCGGTAGGCTCGAGTGAAGAGCCGGTGAGCTCGAAACTCTGACATGAATAATCGATGACTGAGTGGCGTGGTGGCGTGTACTTCCGGCTTTTATGGATGACGTGGATGTGCGGGGCATGATGGGAGATGGAGTCAGGGCTTGGATGTGACACATAGTCCTGGTTCTGAATTTAGTTTTTAGCAGCTATATCTTGTAGCCATGAATCTTACCCGTCAGTCCACCAACCAGTGCCTACCGGTGGTTCCCAGGTCTAAAATGGTTACTGCGCTTTTTCAACCATGGCTCCGAGGCTGTGGAATGATTTACCATTAGGCATCAGAAAGGCTCCCTCATTTGCAATCTTCAACAAAAGCTGAAAAAGCATTTTTATTCTTTAGCCTTTATGCTTAATGTACAGTTAAAGCAGTCTTATTATTTTTTGATGGTCCTTTTGTTCTACTAGTTTTACTTTTTGTGTTTTAGTGATTGTTAAAAGCTTATTGTGTTTATCTGGCTATTTAGTTGCTTGTTTTATTTAATTTTAACTTGTTGCAGCAGTGTACAACACATTAGTCATCTCCATGATTGTTAAAAGTGCATTAGGAATAAAGTTTGATGATGATGATGAATTAACAGCTCCGGAAAAGAAACGTAAGTAAGTTTTCTGGATTTTATTTGATTTTTTTTTTTATGTTTGCCAGACCTAACTTAGAAATCTAGACCAAATTTAGCTCTGCAGGTCAGTCTATAGCCACGCTCCATTGTAGCCTCAGCAGGTCTACCACTGGCCTGAACAATTTTAGGCCGGACCAATCGTAGCGATCTATTTTTGTAGAGAGGCATGGGCTCTATGCACGCTCCAACTTCCGCATTCCACATAAGGCCGCACTCCTATATCCGGTTGCCATAGTCATCAGCGAAGCTGTGACATGGCTGAGAGTTTGGAGTTCACCCGGTGCTTCCTGGAGGTTAGTTGCTTATGGCCTTTTGGTCGGACGTGTTATTGGTAGAGGTTTTTTTAAAAAATTCAAGAGAACCACTTTATTCTTTTTTTTCATCTAAACAAAGAGAAAATTTGCCTTACATCATTGATTGTAACTTTTGGTAACTCCACTCAGCACCAGGTGAACTCCAAACTCTCAGCCATGTCACAGCTTCGCAGACGACTTATGACAACCGGACATAGGAGTGCGGTCTTATGTGGAATGCAGAAGTTGGAGTGTGCATAGAGCCGATAGGGCAGGGTTAGCACCAGAACTACAATGGAGAAAAACTACAAAGATGGAGTCGGTGCTCATTTGAAACGGCTTTGGCATCAACTTTAAACAATTTCGACTTGGGCTTTTCTTTGAGACATGAGCAGATAGAGGTACTTAAGTCATTAATTTATTTGAAAAAGGATGTATTTGCTTCTTCTTTGATGGTGTATGGCGGACTGCCCCATTGACTGATTTCCGTTGTGATGAATACGTCACATTCTTTGTTGCTCTGATTGGTCCAACAGAATGCGGAGACAGTTTGAAAGACAACCGTAGATTCTGCCCCACGACTGAGCTCTGTCTATGTGTCGTGACCAGACTATATATTTACACATATAGGAGGACTAGCTTGGCTATGTCAGACCCTCACTAAACACTCTGTGTCTTCTAAAAGACGCCATGAGGGAATCTCAGCGCCCTGCCGAGTGTAACAGATACAGCAAGGAGCCGACGTTCCCCTGCAGAATATCGCCCAAAGCAATGGAGCTCCATTTCCCCGCTGCCTCTGATGGCGAGCTCTTTGTAATTTGTACAACACTACAGTCGCTCTCCCTGGAGACGATCCACATGGGCCGGGTCCTACTACACATGTCAGAGAGCCCCGGGCCATCTACTGCTTGTCTGTCTTTGCTCATGTTTGGTCCTTTGTGGACTAGCGTCAGAAATGACTTTTCACTGACCTCCTAATAAATCCCACCTTCATTCCAGGTACAATTTTAATCCCTTTTTTGTCAGCAGATTTATAGTTGTGGCTGATTTCAAATCATAAAAGATCAGAAGATAACCATGAGACTTTTTTATGTTGGTGTTATGCATGAGAAAAAAAGTAGTAAATTGTTCTCATGTTTACTGGTATTCCTATGAGCAACCAGTTTAGCTGCAGAGAAGTGTTCTTGTGCTGATTTCAGCGAAGGAATCACGCTCTGCATGCAGCTCGGGGCCGACTCTTTGAAAGGTCAGAATAATAAAGTGCTGCATGAATCATTTCACCGATCGGGCTACATGAGAGCCGCTCACATATATTGGAGCCAATTAGTGATGTGCTCCTGCGGCAAGGGGGAGTGCTGCAGGTCGGGAGTGATACCACACCCACCGAAAGATGAGAAGAAGAAGATGTCAGGACTTTTATCTGCTCACAGAACAAGACTCGTGTAATCTCAGGAAAACATTTTAACACTGCTGATTTCATCCTCATCACGTCTCCCTCTGGGACTAATTTTGCAGATCTAACTGATTAGAGTCGCTTTGTTGCAAATTTAACAAGACAGCAGAGACTTTTGCTCGTAGACGTTGGACACATTAGCAGCAGTTCGGGCCTTTTTAAGGGATCGGGACCTCAACTGATTGTGCTTGGTGTTTGTTTTTAGCACCATAATGAGCTCAAAATGAGACGTCTTATTTGACCCTGACGTCTTGTTCATATTGCTCCTATTTTGTGCTTTTAAGACATTTTTTATTTATCTGATTCTTTCATTCAAACGTAAAAACAGAAGCTTTGAAACAAGTCTCTCCCTCTAGCACTAACACCTGTTTCAGCAGCTCAGGTCTTATTCTAGTCCAGAACCTCTCCGGTACTTTGCTGAATGGGAAACAAACGGATGATAAAAGGTTTTCAGTGATGACTCCAAGGCGCCGTGCTTATTAGAGGCTTGTGATGTGAGCACAGAGGATAACAGGAGATGATAAAGCAGCTGTTTTTGTTCCCAGCGTTGTGATAATAATCAAAAAAGACTGGACCCAGAGCTGCTGTGTTGTGTATTTCTGGTGTGATTGCAGTTGGATGTAAAAGTGCACATCCCCCCAACCTGCAGTGAATTCTTCACTGAGCATAAATATAAACCAAACAGGAGAGCAGGTGGTAGGAAAACACACCCGCACTTCAATCTAAATAAGATCCCAGGCTTGAATTTTGTTTTAGCACGAAGAAGCTCTAGTCGTACGAGAGGTGTTTTTAATTTGAAGCTGCTGCTGGGAGGAGAGTTCCACATTTGAATCTCTATTGGAAACATCCAGCTTTGTTTCTATGGGAACAAACATCGTTGTGGAGCATCGTTTAAAAATATATAAAAATCCAACTAAAAAAAAAAAAAAACTTGGTAGGTGATTATTATTCCGTGATCATTAGTGATTCTTTCCTGCAGCATCTCAGTTGTTTTTCCAACCATGAATGTAGCTTCTGTCTCTTTAAGGTCCTCTTTCCTAAAATAGTGGAGACGGGGATCCCAGATAAGTCACAAACTGTTGCAGGAGTAATAAAGCTGTGTGTTTAATACACCGAGCATCATTCAGGGTGTTGGACTTACTCCCTTTAGACCAATTCTTCTGAAATATTTAAACATTTTAGCTCAAATATAGAAAATTCTCTTTACTGGAATTATTTAATAGCTAGCTTATGATTCCTTAACAAAAAGACTTTGTTGGTGTGTGTGTGTGTGTGTGTACTTGTTTAAACATCAAAGTGAGGACCTTTAGTTGCAAAGTGAGGATTTTTGCCCTCACTTTGGTGCAATCTTACATAGCGCTACTTGTTAGTTTTAGAGGTATGGTGTGAATTAAGTTTTAGTTAAGATTAGGGTTAGGAATAGATCAGCACTGGTTAGGGTTAAGGTTAGGGTATGGGTTAGGCATAATTCAGTCACAAAAATGAATGGAAGTCAGTGAATGATCCTCACTAAGATAGTAAAACGAGAATGTGTGTGTGTGCGTGTGTGTGCGCGCGGGTGGGGTGATTATTAAAAAATGAAAATATTTCTGTTTCATATTATTTTCTTTCTTTCTTTCTTTCTTTCTTTCTTTCTTTCTTTCTTTCTTTCTTTCTTTCTTTCTTTCTTTCTTTCTTTCTTTCTTTCTTTCTTTCTTTCTTTCTTTCTTTCTTCAGATGAAAACTCATTGAAATATAAAATCTAGTTTGCAGGAGTGGCCTGGTCCAGGTGCTAACCTGGATTAATCAGTGTGACCCTGCCTAGTTTTCACCACTATAAGATTTTAGCATCAATCTGCTCTCAGAAGACTCAGAGTCAAACATTATTTGTTATGTTACACCTTGATTTCATCAGCTATTCCCTCAAAAAACCTTTAAATAAAAAATATTACCTGCAGTGCCATTCTGACCTTTACCTTTTTGGATGAACAGAAACAAAATCTATGGAGAGTTTTAATGTTGCTCACTTTAAAGGCACCAAGGAC
This sequence comes from Aphyosemion australe, assembly GCA_006937985.1. NCBI lineage: Eukaryota > Metazoa > Chordata > Actinopteri > Cyprinodontiformes > Nothobranchiidae > Aphyosemion > Aphyosemion australe. The sequence continues at coordinate 113,391 of SSNS01000268.1, read as the reverse complement.
ATTTTGTTGGAGGCAGATTATTCGGAGCAAAACTGATCTGGTACATTTCTAAACAAGCTGTGTTATTTCATGCATATATGTGCAAAAGGTGACAAATCTAAGCACGTTTTTATTAAAATTACATCTATAATGATGTCTGACTGACGTAATATAAGTTTGGTGTAATCCATATTTAGTGTGTTTAAAGGTAATTCTGATTTCTAATCTGATCAATTACTCCTCCAGAGAAGCAGAAGATAAGTTGAGTTCCTATAACTAGTTGTGTTTTCTACTAAAAACAGTTAGAGATATAACCACTACTCCCATTAGAGGTCACCGCTCTAGTCTCTACCTCCTCAGAGTGTTGTGTAGTCACTGTTTAGTGGGGATCTGGCTGTCAGCCACCTTGTTGACTGCATAGCAGCTGCTCAGAGCTGACTCAGGGTTTCACAGCTTAGATTTCTCTCAGCAACTCCTTCCTGCCGCTCTCTCTTAAATTTCATCCTGAGCCTCTGTTTTTTTTTTCTGGTGGCAAATGGACCGCAAAGGTGCGACATCCACTTTGTGATTGCATTGACTGTTCGCTGGGAGGACGGTGGAGGACGTGGCTCTATTTCCATCTGAGTCGATCTTCAAGCTCGGAGGAGGCTGGCACTCAACCGTTCAACTTTCTGAAGATAGGGGGGGGGGGGGGGGGGGACGCATGAGGCCAAGACGGAGTGTATGTTTCTGTGTGAGCGAGAAGATGCAGGATGAGGGGAGACAGTGATGAGTTGACATGAAGGAAGTGAGATGTGGCAAGTGGAGAGGAGAAGACGCTCCATCAATGCTGTCAGGTTTTCTTGCAGTCAGAGACAACTGCTGCGGATGATGTGCTGCCTCACTAATGACAGCCAGGCGTCATTCTTCTTGGCAGCACAGACAATTGACTCATTTGTGCACACAGCCAGGATTATTCCTCGCTGCGCATTTCAGGATGTTTATTGCATATGCTCGTATAAACGATGGTCTTGTGAGGATGAAAGATGACTTCAAACGGTCTAATTGCACAAAAATTGATTATAAAGCACAGAAATAGATAAATAAATAAAGTGGCTCTCCTGCTTTTGTACAATCAATCTGTTGAACACATGCTTCCTGTCAAAGGGAACAAAATAGCTGCCAGAAGCTCGCTGTTTGTTTGCTCGAAATGACAAAGATAGAAATTGTAAACTAAAACCTCTCAGGTGTGATTGACAGCGCTGCATTTACAGCGTCGATTCTGATGTGTGTTCACAGCTGTCGACACCACCAAGGACCCGTGCCAGAATGTGAAGTGCAGCCGGCATAAGGTGTGCGTCGCTCAGGGCTACCAAAGAGCAACATGTATCAACCGCAAGAAACTGGAGCAGAGGTAGGCGGCTCCGGCCCTCCAGACACAAACGTGTTGTGTTTGCAGAAGATTCGGAGGATGCTTTAAGCATTTCTTGGTGGACACGATGGATTACTCTGTGACAAAGATTAGCCAGGTGTTAAAGCTGAACCGTGTGTGATTGGAAAGCTGTGGAGTCAGTAACGGAACCAGACGGCGCTGGAGTGTGCCGTTTCAAAGCCCAGTTCTTGTCCACAAGCTTTCTTTTGGGGTTTTGTATCCAGATGGCGGCGGTGGAAAGGCTGAACCGTTTGCATCAATATTCAGCTTCATCCACCCTCACTGCCTTACGCTTCCCTCCAAATAAACCTTCATAAACAGTTTTACTGTGTGTCTAAAACTGAAGGTCATGTTATTCTACGCTAGCGTGTATTTTTTAGGCTTTTTAAAGGATTCTAACAGATTTTTTTATTTGTTAAACTAACAAAGGTGGTGTTGACCTGATCTGTGCCCTTATTTTGAGAACAATCAACTCATTAACCGCCAGCCGTTTTCTGATCAGAAAGCCCCTGACTGCCACCGTTTTTGAGCGTTTTTACAAGAGTCACAGAACATTGTGCTCTATGATCATGAAAACGCCAAAACTACCAAAAGAAACAGGAGTCTCACTTCTTACATCAGGAAGAATCACCGTATTTCTAGCGTTTTCCGTTCTTTCACAATCTGTTGTCGAAGCGTGAGCTGCAGAAGCATTTCTGGTTGGCGCATTGCTTTTTTTCACAGCAGCGTCCCAAAACGATCTCCTAATTCATTGATTTTCCACTTCCTGATCACGTGATGTGTGACATACACGGATGAAGAGCTGCTTTAGACGTGATGTTTGTTCTCACGGTGCGGGGGCTTGTTCCGACACTCGCCCTGTAAAAAAAGGCAAATGACGACTAAAGTCATCAATGGCAGTGAATGAGTTAATGAAAAATTTCAATTTGCATCAGTGCTAACGAGCTACTGGATCTTTATCTGATAAATATTAAAGGTGTGGGAAATTTGTTTAATCAATTCATTTGCAGTGGTCTCTGGTAGGAAGCTGTACACAGGCCAAAAAACGCCCAGAATTATTTGGATCAGCACCGACAAGTCTGCTGCCGCATGGAGTGGCAGCAGACGGCAGGATTTGGAGTCTGATATTTGGACATCTCTCCTCTGATTGGCTAACAGCAACACGACTCTACCACTGACTCTGTTTGCTCTGCAACGTTGATGTTTTATGTCAGGTTCTGTCCTCCAGCTCCCTGCTCACCTGTGTCCTGTCTCCCCTAATCAGTTCTTTATTGGTCCCACCTGCCTCTCGTTCCTCCTAATCACCCAGCTCCCCAGATCCTTGTGTATTTAAGCCCTTTCTGTTTTCTGTTCTTGGTCGGTTCTTTTCTTATGTTGTGTCTGTGTCAATGATCAGTTTACTTATTAAAACCTTTAAACCTGCTCATCTGCCTGCTGCCTCTCACCTGCGTTTGGATCCTCATCTCAGCCTGCAGTTCATGACGTTTTATCTCCACAAATAACACAAGCCTGAAGGAGTTCTGCTGTGTGGTGGAGTTGCTAATGCTAATGGTTAGCTTCTACTAGCTGAGACATTCTCTGCTGTTTCCTGGACGCTAAACCAACAACAGCCTTCCCCGTCGTGAGCCAAGATGGGTGAGTCCACGAATGTTCAGTGACAGTGTGACGTAGATCTGTCAGGCTTTTCTAATCCTAGAGTTTCACTGTCTATTTTCTATCAGAAGCTAATGCAGGAGATAGGTGTAGGAGACTATTTTCATGTTCAGCCTGCATGAAAAACTCAGAATGACTGATTATAATCAGAAATAATCATTAAAAAAATTTTTTTCAGTGAACTACACCTTTAAATACTTGCTTCAAACAATGAAATTGCATATTCCTCTTCATCCTCATAGTTAAAGCCTATGCACCGACTGTTACAAAGATATCCTGAATGATGTTTCAACACAATAAACAAATGAATAATATAAACAAATTAAAGACATTTATGTTAGATGTTTTTTTCTTTGCTGTAAGAATTTTTCCAATGAATTTAACATTATTAGAAAGAATGTTTAATGACCTTTAAAATAAGACACAACTTGAAGGGTTATGTGCATCAGTTGAATGAGTAACACAGATAAACGTGTGGGTAGCACCCCCCAAAAATGTGCCAAATTCTCCACAATATTCTCTTGTTGGTATTTGTTCTTGTTTAGAATTTTTTGGTGCTATACAAGATTATTATTTTTATTTTTTTTGCACGAGACAGAATTTTAGAGTTGGATCTGAACTTTTTGTGTTCAAATATAAAATAATAAGAATTCATTTGTAAAATATGTCTATTGTCTACTAATAACAACATAACAGCTATATGATTTTACTCTGTATTTAATTAGAGGATTATAAAGAATTGAATCTTAGTAATAAACTTGGCACTTAGCTTCCTCACAGCTACATCTCCTCCTAGATGTAGGAAGACATGTTTTGGATTCAAATCAGCAGGTTTTTGAGCTTTTGTACTAATCATGTTAAAGTAGAGCTATGTTATAAATATGAGTATCAAATATGATGCATGAGACATTTTAGTGTTGGGGAGTGAAAGCATCATTTTATGTGTGAAGAATGTGTCATTTTGATTTAAAACAAGTTTTGGAGAGAGTGTGTATTTTAAAACCAACGACGCTTAAACGAACACTTTGCAACTTTTTCATATTTTTAAATCATTTTCTTGCGCCAGCATGTGCTAAAATGACCCTTTACAGGGTTAATGAATGGCCACCCAGCCCCTGTCGCCCCCTGTGGCCAAAATATTCCACTTGCAACTTCACAGTTGCAGGTCCGGTCTGTTGGGACTTAGAAAAAATTCAGCTTGACCTACCTGGCTCTGCAGTCTGCTTCCAGCATGTTTCCTGCATGTTTTAGATCATGAACACAGCTGATTTGTTTGATTTAGTGATGAACCGCTCCTGTAGACACTAATGAAGGCTGAGGAGACATTTCAACAGTTAGATTAAGGTGTTAAAAAGACGAACGCACGGCAAGGAGATAAGTTTTGCTTTTGGTTTCGTCAACGAACACTAGGGGGTGCTAAAAACAAGCCAAAACTGACTAGTGTCCTTTTAAAAACATTATTATTAAGATTTTTTTAATTAAACTCCTTCAAATTCACAGGGATATGTTTTATTTGTTGTATTGGATTGTTGTCTGAATCCATGCAAAATGTGATGTAGCAAAATAATGATTGTATTGTGATGCTTTTTTATTATAGTAGGAGGAAAGTTTTCTTTAAAAGCACCATTTCAAAAATCCACAATCTCACAAAGAATGTGTTTTTACACAAACACTGCAAGGCGAGCCCTGTTTGTGCTGAACTTACAAAAATCCTCAACTAACAGTCGACACAATCTGGGAGATTGATTTTAAAATACCTAGCGTTAGACTGTAGACCAGCGGAAACCAAATAGATTTCAGCGCTCAGTGTGGCAAAAGCAGAAATAAGCCATTAAAGGGGAAAACAGCGTTCTGTAAAGTTGGTCGATAAAGCAAACCGGAGCTACAAATGCTGCTGCGGCATCCGTTCACTGTGCAGCTCTGAGTCAAGTTAAATGGTGTTGTTCAACACAGTCATGCTTTAAAGAGCAGGAATATCAGCCTCAAGTGAAAAGACCATTTTCACCCTGCAGAGACACTGAAATACATTTGTTTTCTTTACGTTTGTTACTTATCTTCTTGACTAAACTCTACAAGATATCAATTTATCAATTTGACAGCTCGTATGACAAAGGGGCACAAATTAACAATATTAAATGTATAATCAGCGTTCATTGAGGTTTATGTTTGGCTCCTCTTTACTCTTCTGTAGTGAACATCATCGTAAAGCGTTTATCTGCCCCCCTGCACTCGTTTACTCCTCTGTGAAAGAAAAACAAATGAGCAGGGCTGCAGCCCGAAACAAATTAATGGAGTGAATTATTACTACCTGAAAAGTCTATCAGCAGTGGTGACAGGCATTTATCTTTTTCAGTAAAGGGCTTCATTTACAGAGTTACTGCAGTGATGAGACGAGCTGCGTCCAATGGTGGGTAATAAGCAGGAGTGCAACCACACCAAATCATCCCGGCATCATTAGGCTGCAGGCTGAGGAGCTGCACAGCAGAGCCTGAACATGAAGTCAATCAGTGCACGAGGAGAAAGGCGTCCAAAGGAGGGTTTATGTGCAGAGTTATTACCACGTTCAGTCAGTTAGGATCAAACGTGTCTTATTTTGTGTTGTTTGGCAGAATGTAATCAAAAAACACTTAGGAAAAACTTTGTTTCAGCCCAGCAAGATGGTGGATATTGGATACATTCATCCAGATTACAAAAATATTTGCTCACTTGTGTCTAATTTAAGGTTTCTCATACATGAAAATGTCTGAAGCAGATGCATAAGGCTGGTTTTAGCTGCGGTGAACAAGCCCCGGTTCAGTGTTTTTGATAACAAACCTAATGCATCACTTCCCTTAAGCTTTGTCACAAATGCTGTGTTTGTCTAAACTGTCTCCCAACCCACAAATCAATACACTGCTTTTCATTAAATTTCATGCACTGCAGTGAACTCGGTGCATCATTTTGATGCAAGAAAGAGGAGGAAACTGAGACGAAGACAAAGAGGGATTTTGAGTTTTGAATGGATTCATTTTGATGGATAATTTAATGGAAATAGTTTAACCTCGAGTTTGTGTTATTAAGTCACTTTTTGGACCATTTTGAACAATGTTCTTGTTTATCTTCTAAAATCTTTTAATTTTATTTTTAAAAATAAGTTTCATAATCACAAGCATGTGCAAGTGATGAGATTACATCACTTGCAGTATGAAGGGAAAGAAAATACAATTGGATTAGAAAATTCTGACAGATCTACGTCACACTGTCACTTAACGTTCATGGACTCACCCATCTTGACTCACGACAGGGAAGGCTGTTGTTGGTTTAGCATCCAGGAAACAGCAGAGAACGTCTCAGCTAGTAGAAGCTAACCGTTAGCATTAGCAACTCCACCACACAGCAGAACTCCTCCAGGCTTGTGTTATTTGTGGAGATAAAACATCAACGTTGCAAAGCAAACAGTCAGTGGTAGAGTCATGTTGATGTTAGCCAATCAGAGGAGAGATGTCCAAATATCAGGAAATAATTTAGGCCCAGTCCCAATACTCGCACTTCTACCCTTGCGCCCTTCAATTGCACGTTCCCGGCAGGGGTGTGAGTGCTAGGGTGTCCCGATTTTCAAGTGCGGAAGGTGACCACACCCCTTTTGCCCCCTTGAGCCGCACTTTGCCCAAGTCCACTTCGATGCGGACTTCAGGCAAGGGTATTACCTATCCATTGCTGCGTGGGAAGTTTGAGAAGAAGAGCAATGGCTCAAGAGCCTTTTCTGAAAATATGTATTTTTAAATGAAAAAATTCATTTTAAGACAATTAATGATATTTATTCATGCTCTTTTAGACTCAAATTTAATGTGGACAGCAATAAATTTAAATTTAGTCAAATAATTGTCTGAAAGTTGTTAATAAAGATTTTTTAAAAAGTAAAACAAACAGGGATCGGCATCCCGGCATGCATTGCGGTCGATGACGCAATGGTCACTGTCCCAATCTGCACACTTGTGTACTACGCACTCGAAGCTTTACTGCACACCTCCTCTAAGTGCACTTCACAGGACATAGGGCGCAGTGCGAGTATTGAGATTGGGCCAATGACTGCAATCCCCCTCTTCTCCTCCATTGGTTTTTCTTGCTTTAAACACAGTATAACGATGTTTCTTTACCTTAATTTACTGACGGTTTCAGCGACTCACTGCCGCCATCTTCAGAGTCACGCCGACTTACTGCCTGCTAATAGCGAAAGTGACGCTGTCAAGTCGGCGTGACTCTGAAGGTGGCGGCAGTGAGTCGCCGAAACCGTCAGTAAATTAAGGTAAAGAAACATCGTTATACTGTGTTTAAAGCAAGAAAAACCAATGGAGATAGAAAATAAACACAGGAAGAACATAACAATAACCCCTCTTCTCCTGCTAACTTCCTCTTCCTGAAACAGAAGCACCAGAGCTTTTTTCCCAAAGAAAACGACTCACAAGGCGTTTCTACGAGACCACAGCAAATGTATTGAAATAACATGAATGAGAGCTTTAATCTTTTTCTGCATCTTTAAGACAGAAATAAGATATTTACAAGTAAGGATATCAATAAAAGTTCATCTTTTCCTCCTCCTCCACTCATGCTCAGAGTTAAGCAGTCGGAGCAGCAGGAGCTCCATGAAAACAGCTGCAGACCCTGCCCCGTGGCCACCTCCTCGCCTGTATGCGGCTCTGATGGACACAACTATGCTTCTGAGGTAAACGCACACACATTCTGCACCCGATTTCCTCTTCAAACGTACACTTTCAATACCTTTTACCTTGATGTTGCTTTATTTTTCATTTGCTAAATCTCTAGCATGTTTCCTCTGTAAAAAGAAACAAAAAACCCAGAGCAGAGGAAGAGTGCAGCCGTGTCACGGTTTTAAATAATGAGAGGAGACCGGTCAAGTACAGTTTCCTGCTGCGCTGACATGCACGTGGGTGCAACAGTTCATCACTGCTCACAGGAGGACAAGTGAAAGGGCTCCTGGTGATTAATGACTGACGTTGTTCCCAGCAGCATCGCCGTAGACCGGCTGCAGCCAGGACTTCATTGATTTATGTTCAGTTTTTAATTTTGACCTTGCATGAAAAGACGGCGAGAAAAAAATGACAACTCATTCTTGCTGCCTTTCTTTAAGTGCAGCATCTCGTCTGAATGAGCAATCTTTTTCCCGCGGTCACCCTCATAAATATTTTAAGGGCGTTCGTGCCTTTCTCTCTCACAGTGCAAGTTGGAGCAGCAGGCTTGCCTCACGAGCAAAGACCTGAGGATCATGTGTGCTGGATTTTGCCCCTGCACCTCTGTCCCTGTCTCAAATACTGACCTAAAACACGGCAAGTGCCCTTTTTTATCTTGATACATTTTCATGCATCATATTTAAAACGAATGCGTTCTCAGCCTGTAGTTTTCTCACAGAACAAATCAAACAAAAGCATGTTCAACATCTGGGATCAATACTCAGCATTTTTAGAGATTAGTGTTATCCCCGTGTGATTATCTGCTCCTTCAATCATGTAGTAATTAATTATTTAGAGTGTACACAATCTATCGGTGCACCCAAACACCATTGATTGTCCAAGCCCCGGGGGCGAGTGAAAATGCCAATTGACCAAACAGATGAAATGTTACCCCCTCCCCCCCTCCTCTATTTTTATCTGTAGTCTGGAATAAGTGTAGCTTGAAATTGAAAGTAGATTTCTATTGGATAACAGCAAATCGCTGCCTCGGAGTAACTGTGAATTGATGTTTTTCTTTGATTGGCAGATCAGACGCTTAAATAAATCAAAGCATGAAAGTACAAGAGTGCTGTTAGGTGGTGGGGGTGGTGGGGGGCTGGAGTCAGCTGTTGATCACAGAGAAGTCCATGTCTGCCTTCAGGGCAAAGTGAGTCATGTTGCTCACGAGCATCTCCGGGGCGTTGAGCGGTTTCTTTGTTCCTGTAGAGAGCTGCACCGGTCAGGACCTGGCAGACTTGGGCGACCGCCTCAGAGACTGGTTCCAGCTGCTTCATGGAAATGCAAAGCAGAACAATTCTGGCAAACCTGGATCGAGCAGCGCCTCAGGTTAGAGACTCACCTCTCATCTTTATACACAATCCGTGCTAAGTGTTGATGTAGAAACTCAAACGCTGAGTGCTTATTGCTGACAGTGCTGGAGAAGAGCCTGGTAGCTAGCTGCAAGGACTCCATCGGCTGGATGTTCTCAAAGCTGGACACCAACAGCGACCTTTATCTGGACCAGGCTGAGCTGGCCGCCATTAACTTGGACAAGTACGAGGTCTGCATCCGACCTTTCTTCAACTCCTGCGACAGCTACAAGGATGGGAAGGTCTCTACGGCAGAGTGGTGCCTCTGCTTCTGGAGAGAAAGTGAGTGGAGGTCTATTTTGGATCTATTTTGAGACAGATGGGTGAAATAAATGTGAGTTTACACGAGTAGGGAAGGAAAAAGGATGGACCTCTTTCTCAGAGTAGCTGAAGAGTGTATCTATCTTCATGACCACAGGTTTAGATTACTTGCAAAAGAAGGCTAAAGAATAGAAAATGATTTTTCAAGCCAAATAATTTGTAGTTTTTACAAAGTGGAAATAAGGTAGACTTGATCCAGACATTGTGTAAACATACTAGCGCTCACATTTGACTCCTCTAGAGGCCACAATCGTTCCTTTACCCATTTCTGTTTGTGTAGAAATAAAAATTGTGGTACTTGAAAACCGTTTACAGTTTACACTTGTTATGTTAAGCAGTTACAGCATTTTGATCAACTTTTGAAAATAACACTACATGCAAGATCTCATGCAACATTGCAACATCTTGCAGTCTATTAGCACCCAAAGTGGGGGCAGCAGTAGCTCAGGAGGTAGAGCGAGTTGTCCAGTAATTGGAGAGATGTTGGATCAATCCCGGCTCTCGGCAGAGAATTCTGCTGTTGTGTCCTTGGGCAAGACACCTAACCCACCTTGCCTGCTGGTGGTGGTCAGAGGGACTGGTGGCGCCTGTGCTCGGCAGCCTTGCCTCTGTCATTGTGCACCAAGGCAGCTGTGGCTACATTGTAGCTCATCATCACCAGGGTGTGAATGGATGAATGATGCACTGTAGTGTAAAGCACTTTGAAGTCCTCTGACTCTGAAAGGTGCTATACAAGAACATTTATCAAAGTTTGTGTCATGAATGACTCTATTACTAACACACCAATTTTTAAAGGGAACATGTTATGACTCTTTTCTTAAGTTATAATAGTTCTATGGTAGATACAAAACATCTTTATGAAGTTATTTGTAATAATTACCTCTCACATGAAGTGATTTATGCAGCTTTTTCCTAGATATTTTCAGTACCTTCCAGAATGAGCCGTTTCAGGCTGGAAAACAAGCTGGAGCTGGCCACGCCCACCCATCCCCACTCAGGCTGCTATAAGCTGAGAAGCTCGGATATCCAGGAGGGGCTCAGAGTAGAGCCGCTGCTTGTCCAGCAGCAGCTCTCTCTTGCACGTGAGAGGTGGCTCTATGCTAATTTCCCTGATTGTGACATCACAAATGGGGACTTTTTGAAATGGCTTGTTTTAGGTACATAATTCATAAAACCAAACACCTAAAAAAAATGGATAGACATGTTTTTTCATGTTTGGAGTGTAAGTTGAGGCAGTAGGGATCCACATGGCAGCACAAAAGGATGCAAAAATTTCTCTTTTAATTTGCCCATAAGCAGGGGGTGCTCATAACTGTTCAATGAGCACCAGGCGGCGATGCTTGGTACACACCCCATGTGTAGCACACACACGCAGGCACACGCACACACACACACCCATAGAGAGAGAGAGAGAGCGAGAGAGAGAGTTTCTGGATGTTGACGTCTTATAAAGTTACCAAACACTCTCTTCGTTCAACTTTTGCCAACAGCAAAATTCTCTGACTAATAAAATGTGTCACAATTTTCTCTCTGGCAAATTGTCTGGCTCGACTTTGCAGCATCGACTGCTAAAAGCTGCTATCGGGTTACATCAGAGGTCAGACGGTTTTAACCTGAAAGCTGAGAAAGAGAAAACGCTTAGACGTTTAAAGTGGATCAAAAGCTACATGATGAAATGATCTGAGATTTAATCCAACAATACCTGATTAGCACAGAAAAAAAATAATGTTGACATTTAGCGTGTAGCTATCATAGGAAAAACAATCAAACGTTTCCATGGAGACACACGTCAGCTGTGCACAAGTGAAACATTTGCACAGTTTGACCTTTGATGAATGAACGAGAGAATTTAGCATGCGTTTGCTCACTGATCACTCCACTGATCAGACGCTATAGATCAAACTGACTCTGATCAGTTTCCAGGCAAAGATGTCGACTTAAAAAGCTGCAAACACAGCAGCAGATATAAAGGGATGTTTCACCGTAGTGGTCTTTTTTGTGCCTTAACACATGGAAATATTTCTTTTGCGGTCTACAAAGATGCTAGAGAAGATTTCTATCCTTGGGGCTTGACACAAAGCGTGTCTTTGTTTCTATTTCTATCTGCTCCAGAGGTTCAGCTCATTTCCTTGTCCCTCTCAGCCTGCATCCATATGTTCTTTCACCTAAACCCTCCTCGATCAATCATGCTCCAGGGAGCTGAACAGAAGGCTTCTTAAACAAATCGATGCCAGCAAAAAGTGTAATTATGAAGTGCATTGATTGAGATCAAGTTTGAGGGGAGCAGTTTTAAGGTTTTGTCTGTCATCACTTCTTTTTTTTGTGTGTGTTTGTTTGGACTTTCACAGAGCCGCCGTGCCTCGCTGAGCTGGAGAGGATCCAAGTGCAGCAGGCTGCCAAGAAGAAGCCTGGTAAATATAAATGTGGAATAATTCTGTGAATTCTGAGCTGGAATACTAAACGCGCAGTTAAATAACTTTCAGACAGAAACTTCTTGCTTACTTATCTTGGATTATTGTAAGTTCCTGCCACACTGTACATTCATCCTGGTTTGTTTCCTGATGCTCACCGCTACCTAAAAGAAGAATTAAAGAGATCACAAGCATAGAGCAGGGATTAGGTCCAAATCAGGATGCGGGGGATTTAATCCTGGATTTAGAGAAAAAGCAAGGTTAACGTGGCCATTTGACTCAGACAAGAAGAAGCTCCTCTCTGCAGAATCTGCAGTGTACCTGTTTTTGTCTCAGATCATCCCTGAGGCCCGCTCTTGTTTTCTCTGTCGTTGGTTGGAGAGGATCGGTGCTCGTTCTGAGTTTGACATGATAGTCCTGAGGGAGGCTGAAACTGCAGAGCTCTGTCACTATCTGAACATGTCACTCACGCAGCATCAGGATGCCCATCATGCTATCAGACTGCACGAGAACATGGTGGAAGACTAAAAGCTTTTGTTTTCTCCGCCTAAAAGGATCTGTCCTGATCCTGATCTGACGTTTGTGTCAGTGGCTCAATGATGCATGCTGGGAACTGGTCCCATACACCAACATTTAGCTGTAAAACACTCTAGAAACAGACATGAGGATGTGTTGGTGTCTCAGCAGGCGTCTTCATTCCCAACTGCGATGAGGACGGCTACTACAGGAGAGTGCAGTGTGATCAGAGCCGAGGGGAGTGCTGGTGCGTCGACCAGCATGGAGAGATGATGGGCTCGAGGGTCCGCGGCAGTCCGGAGTGCGGTGAGAGGATGACATTTAGAAAACAAACACTTTTTATTGCATTTTGTGTTTAAGAGTCCAGGTAATAAATCTGTCAGAGCTCCTGTGTTTGTTTTGATTCTTTTTATTTGAAAAGTGTGGGGAAAAAAATTTAAATGGTCCCAAAATCTCCCATTTACTCACCGTCATCCCCAGTTATACCTCTTTGCTTTGATATAATATTATAAAAATATCTATAGTTTGAATATTTCACCAGATCAACCGATAGTGGTTTTGCTATTGCCGATACCGATATGTAGGAGACATGGTCAGCCGATGGCCGATATCTAGACATATTCCACCTTACTTTCATGCTAAAATGTCACTAATAACATCAGTTGATGCACAAAATTTCTGAAGCTGAATCAGTGTTTGAACTCTGAACTTAACTGTTAAATCTTAACTTTGTGCACTGCTCAGTGTTAAAGTCAGACACCTAAATAAAGTTAATTTAGAGTATTTATTATGCAGATGAAAAATACATTTAAATTAAATTATGCAACAGCACCGGGCTGCCCGAGGATGTGCCTGACTTTAAATTGGCTTTACTAAGGACAAATATCAGCCGATGCTGATGTATAAAAACGGTAAATTGTCTTTGGGAGTAAAAAACCGAGGATGGAAGTTATTGCTCAACTTGGCTCTAGAGGAATAAAGACTAAGACCCAGATTAGAAACCTTGGTGTTACCATTGACTCAGACCTGAGTTTCACTGGTCACATTAAGGCTATAACCAGATCAGCGTTTTATCATCTCCATCAATTAGCAAGACTCAGAGGTCTCATGTCGAAACAAGACCTAGAGAAACTAATTCATGCGTTCATCTCCAGCAGACTAGATTATTGCAATGGTCTCCTGACTGCTCTTCCCAAAACAGCCGTAAAACAACTGCAGCTTATTCAGAATGCTGCTGCTAGGGTCCTAACGAGAACTAAGAGAACTGAGCACATCACCCCGTTCTACAAACTCTGCACTGGTTACCAGTAAACTACAGAATCGATTTTAAAGTGCTTCTACTAGTCTATAAATCACTCAATGGTATGGGGCCTAAGTACATGTTGGATCTCCTTCCAGCATATACACCTAGCAGGGCTCTCAGATCCCTAGACAGCAGTCAGCTGGTAGAACCTCGGGTCAGAACCAGACAGGGTGAAGCTGCTTTTAGTCATTATGCAGCACATAGATGGAATCAGCTTCCTTATGACCTCAAACAGGCCCCAACTCTAGTAACTTTTAAATTAAAATTAAAAGCCTTCATGTATTCATTAGCCTATGATTGAATGTTTCTTATGCTGCTCCTTCTGCACTGTTTACTGCTAAACTTTTTTGACTATGCCTTTATCTAATTGTCTGAATTATTTCTTTGTGTATTTTGATTAATGCTTTTGTTGCTCCTGCTCTGTAAAGCACATTGAATAGCCTCCATGTTTGAAATGTGCTATACAAATAAAGCTGCCTTGCCTAAAGCTGCCTTGCCTAAATAGATTTACCAATCAAGCTGGTGGAAAAAAACTGTCATAGTCAGTTTGAAAAGGAACAAGAGGCCAATGCTTATTAAAACCTACCCCCAATCAACTCATCCAATATACAGTATACACCCAAATAAATATTTATGCAAGTAAAAGGGGTACATATGCAAAACTCACCTTTTGGATCCTTTAGTGCTGCCATGTGGGGTCAACTGCCTCTATAAACACTCCAAACATGGGGGAAAAAACCCATCAATCCATTTTCTGTTAGACACCTCCTATTTCTCACGCTGAAAAAGCAAAAAAAGCAAACATAGAGCATTGTGATTGGCCAGACAGAAACTGTTTGGACCAATGGCAGACCTGGTGAGGATACAATGAAGCATGGCTAGAATGGCCTGCAGAGCCAAATCTATTGCTACGAGTTGTTTACATTACTAGGCAAGTGTGTAATAGTTTTCCTCAGACTATTAGGATTCAAACCAGCAACCTTCTTGCTGCAAGGCAATAGTGCTACCAGCTGCACCACCATGCAGCCAAACTTGCAACCAAACACACATAAAAAATGACATAAATATAAAAAAACCCTCCTTATCACAGGTCAGTGATCTGTTTGTTAGGACTGATTCTTATTTTTTAGTCTTTGTTCATTTATCTCAATATGTTTACTGTCATGAAGTTTGAGACAGGTGTGTGGTTTACCATGGTGACCTAACAAACCACTAACAGTTACCATCGTGTGCCTAATGAGCCACTGGCAGCAGCTTTAACATTCCAGTTCAATTCATTCAAATACTTTATCAAAGGGAATTTAAATCTTGTCATTACACTCATTTACTTTCTTCAAAGATCCATTGTGTGTGGTTCTAGCAGGTTCTAGGTGTGGGCAGGAAGGATCTTCTGTGTTGAAGCAGAACTGAAGATGTCTCTGACTGAAAACAACTTGTTCTATTACTGACTTGTGAAGAGGATGGTCAGCGTTGTCCGTCATGGTGTGAAGCATCTTCCTTTTTCCAGCCAGCCTTAGAAGCTCCAGAGCCGTCCCCAGAACAGAACCAACCCTCTCTATGCTGCTACCCCAGCAGATCACTGCAGATCAGATTATGTGCCCTGCAACAGGTTTACAGAAGACAGGTGACATTTTGCAGCAAACACTGAAGGACTAAAGGGTGTCTTTAAATCTTAGGCTTCATTTTTATGCTGCTTATTCCGTTTATATATCAAAACAGACATTTGTCTCAGTTTTGNAAACCTTGGTGTTACCATTGACTCAGACCTAAGCTTCACTGGTCACATTAAGGCTATAACCAGATCAGCGTTTTATCATCTCCATCAATTAGCAAGACTCAGAGGTCTCATGTCGAAACAAGACCTAGAGAAACTAATTCATGCGTTCATCTCCAGCAGACTAGATTATTGCAATGGTCTCCTGACTGCTCTTCCCAAAACAGCCGTAAAACAAGTGCAGCTTATTCAGAATGCTGCTGCTAGGGTCCTAACGAGAACTAAGAGAACTGAGCACATCACCCCTGTTCTAAAAACTCTGCACTGGTTACCAGTAAACTACAGAATCGATTTTAAAGTGCTTCTACTAGTCTATAAATCACTCAATTGTATGGGGCCTAAGTACATGTTGGATCTCCTTCCAGCATATACACCTAGCAGAGCTCTCAGATCCCTAGACAGCAGTCAGCTGGTAGAACCTCGGGTCAGAACCAGACAGGGTGAAGCTGCTTTTAGTCATTATGCAGCACATAGATGGAATCAGCTTCCTTATGACCTCAAACAGGCCCCAACTCTAGTAACTTTTAAATTAAAATTAAAAGCCTTCATGTATTCATTAGCCTATGATTGAATGTTTCTTATGCTGCTCCTTCTGCACTGTTTACTGCTAAACTTTTGGCTATGTCTTTTATCTAATTGTCTGAATTATTTCTTTGTGTATTTTGATTAATGCTTTTGTTGCTCCTGCTCTGTAAAGCACATTGAATTGCCTCCATGTTTGAAATGTGCTATACAAATAAAGCTGCCTTGCCTAAATATCGGCCGACCGATATATTGGTCTACCCCTGCTAGGAATGTTCGATATTGTCTTTTTTACCGTATTCCGATATACCGATATAAGCTAACTCTTTATTTGAGATACAGATATGTGAGGTCCCCTCTCATAAAAAAACAATCAATAAAATCACATTTCTCTTGTCATGTATACTTAAACTTTAAACACTATCATCATCATCATGCTTTATTTATAAAGCGCTTTCCACCACCCTCTAGGGGGCCCAAGGCGCTGAACAAGAAAATAAAAGGAATAAAAGGTGGAAGCAAGTAATAAAAACAGAAATGAAAACATAGACATTACTGAGAACAATAAAATGCTAATTAGTTTAGATAAAAGAAAATTAAAAGGGTTTTAAAAGGACATTAAGACCAAAAAACCCTATGTAGTTAAAAGGCAATTATCTTTGCAAAATATGACAACTATCTTAATTAAAGTTAGGCCAGTTGTACCAAACAAACTCTAAAACTACAACTCAGATTTGTCATATTTTGACATTTCTTGTGAGAGAAGAATTGAAGCAGAAGAGTGTGATGTATAATATGTGTATGGCATGTTAAAGTTGTGTCATTAGAAGAGTAAAAACCGATACTGATCATTTCTGATGTTACGTTTTATATTGGCCAATAATGTCAGACGTCTAAACTGATTTCAAAGTTGAGAAAACCAGTAATAACTAATGAAACTTTCTGGGTATTTGTCTTCATTTATAAAGCAGAAACACATACTTTTAGACAACCCACAAAAACGTGACCAAACATTTGTTATCAACATCTAGTCCAATCTGCAATCAAACTATCATTTAAAATCAACTAGAAATGATTTCAACGCCTATTTATCCTCTTCCAGATGAAATTGCTGGATATTCTGGAGACTTTGGAAGTGGAGTTGGCTGGGAAGATGAGGAGGAAAAGGAGGCTGAGGAAAATGGAGAGGAAGCTGAAGAGGAGGAAGAGGAGGAGGGTGAGGCAGACGATGGAGGATACATCTGGTAGAGCGGATGAAACATCAAAACTATATCAGACTGGGAAGGCTTAGAGATGCTCTGATTGAATTTATGGTGCCAGGCGGGTCAGGAAACAAGATGCCGAGCAGTTTCATTTTATTTTTTCTTAGATATGTGTACTTGCTTCATTCTGTTCTCGGTTTTGAGCAGCAGAGCTTTGTGTTTTTCTGTCCTGAACGGGTAGCCGTCGACTCGTGTGCTATAGGTAAACAAGTCCATAAGAGTTTGTATCTTGTATTATCATCATCTATGCATAGAGAGATTACAAGTAATTTTGCATTGTGTTGCTGAAGTTGGTGTCCCACTGGAACAACTAGAGAGTGAATGTGAAAAAACAGTTTGACACTTTAGGAGATAAGATTTATTATTGTTTCTTGCAGAAGGTTAGAGATGATCTATTTGGGCAAAAATAATGAATCAACGCGAGCATGAAGACATGAGATGAGAAAACCTTTTTTTCTGCTGTGTGTGTGTGTGTGTGTGTGTGTGTGTGTGTGTGTGTGTGTGTGTGAATGAAGGGGAGGAATCATCGTATGAAACATTTGAAGTGTAAAAATAACACTTTTTAAAAACGTGTTGTATGGCAGATTATGCAGAAAATGAAAACAACAGAGAAGATAATGATCTGGTAAACAATACCTCTAAAAATAAGAATTGTCATATTACACTTTAGGAAATTAAACAAACATTATATAATATGTTATTTGCACTGATTTAAAAATCAACTTTTTTGTGTAAGCTATGCCGATCCAGCCCAACAATAAAAATCTGTTCATTAAAGCCATAATATGCAACTGTTTTATATTTTTAAATCATGTTCTTGAGCCAGTATGTGCTAAAATGACCCTTTACAGGGTTAATGAAATGTTACTCAGACCCCCACCGCCCTCTGTGGCCAGAATACCGCATTTGCAACTTCAGAGTGGCGGTTGGTCTTCAGTGTGGAGTAAAGTGGAGCTGACCTGCAGTCTGCTTCCAGCATGTTTCTTGATCATGAACACGTTTGATTTAGTGATGAACCGCTCCTGTAGACACTAATGAAGGCTGAGGAGACATTTCAGCAGTTAGATTAAGGTGTTAAAAAGACGAACGCACAGCGATTAGATAAGTTTCACTTTTGGATTCACTAACGAACACTAGGGGGTGCTGATAGCAAGCCAAAACTGCATAGTATCTATTTAAACTGAGTTAAATTGATGAAATGTGAGGATTTTACTAGTAAATCCTAATACCTGGTTATAATCTGGCTATTTCCTTCTTATCAATAAAACTAACAAGAGTCAGCGTGATTAATGATGAATAACTGTATTCATTTGCTGCTGAAGATGGTGAGTTGAAGACATCTTTACTGCAGGTTTGAGCTAAATGTGGACCAGCAGTATTAGTATTAGAAGTTGGTAGCTTTCAAATTGTGGTTCGGATATTCAGTAGATTTAAATTTCAGAATATAATCAGAAACAAATGCATTATACTTTTTCCTCATAACATCTGGATGTGTGAAAAAAAAACTAGTTTCCTGACAACATATCAGCTGTTCATTTGGCACACTCCACATGTTGTTTTAAAAAAATCAGTGGAAAAATCTGGTGATCAGTCAGCAACTTAGAGACAAAACAATCTTATTTTCTAAAGTGTCAAACTGTTTCTTCACAGCTTTTAAAGCGGATTGTGTAAATACAGTAAGTACAGTGGAAATGTAAAAACAAGTGTAAGGATTTCAGGTTATTATGGTTTCGAGGTACCTTTATGATTAAAGTGCACAATAAATCTTAGCAAATTAAAATCTGTAAATGTTTTCTGAATTTAACTGATTCACACAAGACAGGACCTACAGTGCATTTCTAGTATAAGGAGTCAAACTGCACCCACATTAGACGTTGCTGTTCTTTTTTTTGAGTTTGCAACTTGATATATATATATATATATATATATATATATATATATATATATATATATATATATATATATAGTATGTGCATTACTTGAAGTTCTGTGTGTATACTTGAATTCACACTGTACTTTTTTTCTATGAGAATATTATTGCCATGTTTTCATCCATGCTATTGATAGGCCAGGTGTTTGTTTTTGAGTATTGCATGTTAGTAAGAATGTACTTCTATGCTGAGCACTTTACTAATAAAGGCCCTGGAGCCAAACTGTGTCTTGATTCCAGTATTTTTCCTCCCCTGAAGATTTCAAGGACAAAAGGATCCTATCAGAAAGAAATTAAGCACCAAATCCCCTGCTGCTGCTCTCTGCGTATATTTATAGGTGACACTGCAAGAAGCAAAGAAATTTGCTTTCAGGCACATTTTTAGGATAAAGTTATTTGTCCTGTTTGGAAAATGTCTCGAGTATCAGTTTTCACATTTTGCTGCTTCAGTGTTTTTAGATCTTTTTATCAGAGGTTTATGGAATTATAATTGCAAGAACTCCATAGATCAAAAGGTATTTTTTATTGACAACTACATTAAGTCTGTGCAAAAAATCTGTATTTTCCTTATTTTGCTAGACCTCAATGCACCCTGGCATGATGTCAATCAACGTCTGGCCCAAATATTGACTGATAATAATCCATGTTTGCATAATTAACGATTGGAGTTTGTGTGAATTTTTTTTTTTGGGCCCAGCTGCCTCTTGAGGATTGACCTCAAGTTGCCAGTTGGGTTAAGGTCTGGGGTGCTTCTTGAACATTGACCCAAAACTGTAATGTTATTCCCTGAGCCACAGTTCAGATTTTAGCCTTAAGGCATGGCGCTCCATCATTGTGATAGAGGCATCATCACCTAGCTGTTGTTGTGTGGTAGGGAGAAGGTAAAGTTCCTCTCCAACAGTGTTTACGTCCCACTTTTATCCATGGTTGTCCTCAGGTTAAAACATCAAATCAAATCAAACTTTATTTATAAAGCGCTTTTCCAACATAAAATGCAACTCAAAGTGCTTTACAGATTAAAATGACCCTATATAACCATCATTCCCATCCCTCCCACACAAGTATAAAATTCATCATTACACTCCCCCACCCCTAACTCCCATACACACACACTTAAGAACATCAGTAAAAATGATATTTGGCTGAGTTCAGATGAGCCAGATATGGTAGGGCAAGGAAACGCCATCAGAGGAGTCGTCTTCCCCGGCAGCAGTAGGTCAACCGCAGCAGCCGAGGTACCGACACAGGGTGCAACGAAGAGGGAGGGCACAGACCCCACCTCCACCCAAGCACTACCCAGAGAGCACCCAGGCAGCAGCAGTTGACCACCGCCCCCGAGGCAGAGGACCCCCCCACAGAGGAAACACTGGAAGAAAGATTAAAAGATTAATGTAAGATGAATATAAAAATAACAGGAGCTAATATAATAGTAAAAGTAATAAATAAATAATAAAGGAGATTATAATATATTAAAATAATGTAGAATACAAACAATGATAAAATGAATCAAATAAAATATGCACAGCAAGTAATCAAATTTAATAACTAATAATCAGTTAAAAGCTAAGCTAAAAAGGTGAGTCTTGAGCCTGCTCTTAAAAACATGAACGGTCGCTGTGGCCCTGAGGTCCTCCGGCAGCCTGTTCCAGAGGCGAGGGCCATAATACTGAAAAGACGCCTCGCAAATGAGTATGTGTCCTGGTCCTCCTGACCTTAGGGATAACCAGGAGACGGCTGCCAGAGGAGCGCAGAGGCCGCGAGGGTTTTTATGGTAAAAGCAATTCTGAGAGATAAGAAGGCCCAAGACCATTAAGACACTTAAAAACCATTAAAAGAACCTTATAATCGATCCTGAAACTTACGGGGAGCCAATGTGCAATGATTCTAAGACAGGTGTAATGTGCTCCCGCCTCCTGGTCTTCGTCAGGACACGTGCTGCTGAATTTTGTAAAAGTTGTAAACCTGAAATGCTCTTTTTGGGAAGACCAGAAAGCAAGGCATTACAGTAATCTATTCTACTGGTGATGAAAGCATGCATCAGCGTCTCCGTATTAGCCAGAGAGAGAATGGGGCGGACTCTGGCGATGTTCTTTAGATGATAAAAACCTATTTTAGTGATATTTCTGATGTGAGGTACAAAAAGACAGCTCAGAGTCAAAAATCACGCCCAGGTTCTTCACTTGCTGAGATGGATTAAAAGACAGTGATTGTCATTTTGGTAAAAGCCTCTCTCTCTGAGCCTCAGGACCGATAACTAAAACTTCAGTTTTGTCCTGATTGAGCTGGAGAAAGTTTTCTGCCATCCAGGATTTGATGTCTAAAATGCAGTTAAAAAGTGCATCCATTGGCTGTGTCATCAGGAGACACGGAAATGTACAACTGTGTATCATCAGCATAACTGTGAAAGTCTACTCCATGTCTCCTGATGACACCACCAAGTGGGAACATATAAAGGTTAAAAAGCACTGGGCCTAAAATAGAACCCTGGGGCACACCACATGTAATCCTATGAGCCCTAGAGGAACAGGTGTCATGTGGTGGGAGGTTGTTGTAGGACCCAAATGCAGAAATATCCAGGAGGCAGCCAGGTAGAGTTGAAAAGGTGAGAATGTTTTATTTACAGCCGTGGTCTGGAGCAGGAACAAAAATCAGCAGGTGCAAACACAGGGAGGCAGGCAGGAAAAGCGGGAATGTAACAAACGCAAGTAACTGATGGTAACATACAGATAACCGCAGACAAACCCAGATAAACACAAGGAACCGACAAGGAGCTGAGAGTAGAACTGGTTTAAATAGACAGGGGAGTGAAACAAGGAGCAGGTGTGATGATTACTGATGACCTACAGGTGCGACTAGTTGACTGAGGGTTGGAAGGTAATACAAAAACAAAGACTGAACCAGATAACACTAAGACAATAACTAAACAATATACTAGAACCAAGGGCTGAAAGAAATAAACTATTCTAAGAATAACTGAAGACAGGGACACTAATACGAATAATCAAAATGGAACAAAACCAGATAACACAAAGAGCCTGGGATGAAAGCAGAATTGAAAATCTAAACAAGAAATGACTGAGAAAGAATCTGATAACTGAACACGGTCAGAATGTAAAAACAAACTAAGAAAAACATAAATGATCACTAACATAGGGGGGAAAACTGCAAGAGAAACACAGGGGTCAAAGGGCCAATGACATAAGAGGAGGATAACTAAAATGAATGCTGGGGAGACGAGGACACAGGACATGACAACAGGTATCTAAACTTACCATAAAAGTCCTGTCTGTGAGATAAGAGGTGAACCATCTGTGAACAGCACCAGAGAGGCCAATTTCTTTTAGATGTGTTAGTATGGTCTACTGTGTCAAAGGCAGCACTTAGATCCAGTAGAACCAACACTGTCACTCTCCGTTCATCATAATTTAATCTAAAATCATTTACATGAGTGAGTCCACTTCCTTGTCTGAGAAGGTCTCAGGACCGAAGTCTCGGGACAGAAGTGCTGATCACCTTTTCTTCTCTGGACAATCCTTTTTCCAAATGCTCTAAATAATCATCTGATTTATCAGAGTAAATGGCTTTTCCTCCTCAGTTCTCAGTCTGGTCCCTGAACCTTTGAGTACCAACTTGTCTCTAATGGATTTATTGGAGAGAAGTAGCTTCTTTGCTGCCCTACTTGAAACCAGCCCTCACTGATTCTCACAGCTGCCCGCTGACATACTTTGAAATCTTTTAAAAGCATGTAGCTCTTGGCAGCTTAGCTATAGTACATCCAGTTTTTTATGGAAATGTACAGCTTTCTTAAGCCCTACATAATGGTAGAGCACAAATATTGGCATTCCAGTTACATTTTGGTGCTGTCTCAATCCTGCAGCTAGATTTATTTATTTATTTGGTAACACTTTACAATAAGGGTTCCTTTATTAACGTTACTTAGTGCATTATTAAGCATTAATTAACAATGGATCCCTTTATTAACATTTTCAATATTGTTAACTATAAAGTGTCCTTAAAGCCCCAGTGTGTAATATTTTTACCTATTTACTACCAAATTCTGTGTATCCAGTGCACAAACTTGTCCTTTTTCATTAACATTTCTCACCAACATCAATTGTAAATATTCCTCTCAGCTTGAAATTTAACATTTTTAAATACATAAATTGTGGTCGACGCTCCATGGTCATCCTCCATCTTGAAAAAATTGACAATTGATTTTGAGTCATTTGATCACAAAACCTGGATGCTATTAAAGCAATACACAGAAATTGCCATTAAAATATTAATTAAAATGATCTCTTTCAATTAGACATGTTAAAAACTGTGGTGTCTCATTAATCTAGCTTAGTAACAAAACTGTGAATTAATTTTGAGTAATTTGTTAATTTACCTGGAAGCTTTTGAAGAAAAAAACTTAATTTTCTATGAAAATCTTAATAAAAAAAGATCAAATTGCATAATATGTTAAAAACTGCTGTCTCATTGGTCTAGCTTAGTAACACCATTGGAAATTGGGTTTGAGGATTTTGATAAATTTATCTGCAGCTATTGAAAAAACAAATTATTTTTCATTAAATTACTTATATAAAAAGATCAGATTGTATGAAATATGTTTCAAACTGGTGTCTCTTGTTGGTCTAATTTAGGAACACAGCTGAGAATTGATTTTGAATAATTTAATCAATTAAGCTGGAAGCTTTAGATTTTTGTATGCATTCTCAAATGACTAGAAATTGTTGACGGTCCCTAAGCGGACCACCGCATTCATCAGCGAGTCCTCGGAACACAGCTGACCACCGTCTCTCTGTGGCGCAGCGCACGGCATGAAAACCCTCTACTGCCTGTAGTGAACCAGGAGTGAATGTCTGTCGAATAACCAACGTACAACTAACTAACTTCACCGCGGTTTAAGAGCCCCCAGGTTGTAACAACATGCCTCTTTGTATTTAACACTATTTTAAAATGGGCTGAACATAGAGGACAGGCAAGGGAGTGGTGTCAAGCTGAACACATTATACGAAGGAAACAAGAAGCTAGGCCGACATAAATACTTCCGGTACTTTCTTAATAAAAGATAATACACTGGTTAGTTTTGTTTATATTGGGAAAAAAGTTTCTCTCTGTAATCTCAAATCTCCTGCATGGGTCATTGATATTAAGATAGTCATCTTTCTGTTGTTAAAAGTAAAGATAAAGAGCTTATTTATCTAAACCGCCCTTCTCTTTACCTGAGTGTCCAAGACATGCGGCCGAAGATCAGATGACATGACAACAAAGTCGATCATCGAACTGTGCCAAGAGCACAGATACCTTTATGCCTGAACATGGTGTTCGTTATGGACAACCCATGACGAGCACAGAATTCCAATAACAAAACACTGCTCCTATGCAGGTCAGGGGGGCCGTTCCTCCCAACCACACCTCTCCAGGTCTCACTGTCATTGCCCATGTGAGTGTTGAATTCCACCAGCAGAACAAGGGAGTCAGCTGGAGTGCTCTCCAGCACCCCATCCAGGGACTCAAACCACACAAGCACAAACCACAGTCAGGACCCGTCCCCCTATGCGTAGGCGGAGGGAGGCTACCCTCTTGTTCATCAGGGTAAACCCCAACGTACAGGCACCAAGATGGGGGGCAACAAGTATGCCCACCCCTGCTCGGCGCCTCTCAGTGGGGGCAACTCCAGAGTGGTAGAGTGTCCAACTCCTCTCAAGGAAACTGGTTCTGGAGCCAGAACCATGCAATGAGGTGAGTCTGACTATATCTAGTCGGAACCTCTCAACCTCACACACCAACTCAGGCTCTTTCCCCACCAGAGAGGGACATTCTATGTACCGAGAGCTAGCTTCTGTAGCCGAGGATCAGACCGCCAAGGTCCCTGCCTTCGGCTACCATCCATCACACAATGCACCTGACCCCTTTGGCCCCTCCCATGAGTGGTAAGCTCATGGGAAGGGGGACCCACATCTCCTCTTCGGGCTGTGCCTGGCCAGGCTCCATGGGTGAAAGCCCAGCCAACATGCCCCAACTCCAGGCCTGGCTCCAGAGGGGGGCC
The DNA here is from genome assembly GCA_006937985.1 of Aphyosemion australe. Classification (NCBI taxonomy): domain Eukaryota; kingdom Metazoa; phylum Chordata; class Actinopteri; order Cyprinodontiformes; family Nothobranchiidae; genus Aphyosemion; species Aphyosemion australe. Next base: position 88,178 of record SSNS01000268.1, on the reverse strand, counting down.
CGAGTGACCCACGTCCAGGCGAGGGAACGCTGTTTCCATTTACTGAACTCATCATAAGGGTTATTCTGATCCATTTCTAATTATTTTTGCAAGAGTTTCCCCAGACTTACACAACAATAGAACGCATAAACTGATTTTTTATTTACATAATATTAAATTGTATGGAATATTTCTGTTGCTTTTGACATCTTTGCTGTTACATTGTCAATATGAGCAACTGTCTGAGTTTTTATGATGGTGCTTCCATTATAATAAACTGCGGCAGCAAACTTTGTGACAACAAATTCTTCCCAAAATGTCCTGGCCACATCTGCATTTAACACTGACAGCACATCTCATCTTTTCATGTGAGATAAACATTTGTGCATAAATAAAATGACAGCATTATAAATAATTAAAGAACGATGTGTTTTACTGATAAACATGAGGTGGGTCTGGAAATATGACTATGATCAACGAAATATGTTCCTGCAATCCTATATGTTGCATCTAACTCCTCCAGAAAGGTCAGAACTAATTAGGATTACTGAAGCAATGACTAAATACAAGTGTGTCACAGAGTCTGTGGAATCTTTAATGAGCTGTACAGGAAAAAGAAATGCAGAGATAATTTGGTACTCAGCTGTTTCTTCACTGTAGCAAAAAAAAAAAACTAAAGCAGATCAAAGCAGCAAAGAGCAAAGAAAACCTTGCAGATGTGGTTAAGCTGCAACTCACGTTGGTGATGCTGAGGTCATCATCTATAGGTTCAAAGTGCAGTCTTAGCCAAGAAAAAAACTCCTCCAGTCTACTAATTCTAAGAAAACGTCCACACACAAAAACTGATGCCAGACTGAATCTATTAAAAAGTATTGTTTTATTACATTCAGTCACCTAAAGAAATCAATAAGTAAGTCGGGCTCGTTCCCAGTGAGAGTTGTCACGATTCTGTTCATAACTTTTATGGACAGGATTTCTACCAAGGTGGTGAAGTGATCTGTTTTATTAGCCTAGCGATCAGGTCTCTGCGTTTTGCATTTCCTGGAATTCACAGCTGTTGAAACTCTTTGCACAGATACTTCCTGAAATATATATTTATTTAGCAGAACACAAACAGAATAAACTGGAGTGACTCCAATCAAGTTACTGTACAAGAATTTACATTTGTACCATACAGAATGTACAGGAGTTCACCCACTGAAGCAGAATATTGTCAAAAAAAAAGTTTATATGCATAAACAATTTAGAGAGCAGGTTCACAGATAAATCATTTTTCACTTTTTAAAAAATATGATTGCTCACTCTTGAGTTTATCATGCAGGCTGAATGTGAAAATAATCTACCCCTATTTCCTGCACTAGCTGCCGAAATAGACGGGGAAACACTCATGTCAGAAAAAGCCACACAGATCTACGTCACACTATAAGTTAGCATATATGGACTCACCCATTTTGGCTCGCAACGGGGAAGGCTCTTGTTGATTTAGCATCCATGAGAGACAGAGTGCATCTCGGCTAGTAGATGCTAACCGTTAGCATTAGCAACAACATGGCAGAACTCCTTCAGGCTTGTAATATTTATGAAGATAAAACATCAACGTTGCAAAACAAACAAATTCATAGAGTCGCATTGCTGTTAGCCAATCAGAGGCAAGATTTTTGCGTATCATGAATAATAATGACTCCAAATCCTGCCATTTTCTGCCCCCCACTCCTCAGGCTACTTCCTGAAACAGGAAACGACTCACAAGGAATATATTCATACTAAAGATCACAGCAAATGCATTTAAAAAAACGTGTGAATGAAAGCTTTAATAAATACTTTCCTGTATAAAATCTTAATATAGAGATGTCTTATCTGCCCATATTGATACAGTAAATATGCTCAGTTTTACCCTGATATTCCAAGATGCTCATCGCTACTTTCAAGTTTTAAAAAACACAAACTTAAACAAGTCGTTATTATCTAAACACATTTCTTCTGCATGAATCGTGTCTAAAACAATCCATGTGGAAGCAACGAACTAGAATATTAATTTTTATCTTAGCATATTCATGTTTTAAAGTGCACTCTCGTATCTTTTCAGATAGTCAAAAAGTACATTAGCAGCACTTAAAACTTGTGTGCAGTACAGTGAAAACACTAATTAAATATCAACATAGTATTAATCATAACTTAGACTCTTATTTGAATTATTGCCACTTCAAATCTAACTAAAATGAATAACCAGCAGCAGGCGGGGGGAGAGGTGTCGTGCTTTGTGCAGCACTTAATGCTAGAAGATAAACAGACTCAGAGCTACTTCTACTCTCTGACTCTCACGTGCAGCAGGGGGAGGTTAGTCCATCTCAAATAAAAGCGGCTCTACTTTATTGCTTTCTGACATTTTAAGAGCGAGTCATTATTACTGCCATAAAAATGCAATAAAAGGAAGTCAGTCACAGGAAGTGGAGTTCTGTGTGAATGTTTCATCTTTGAATTCAAAAAGTCAAAGACAGAGGATGAATACCTGCCCCACTTACACGCTCCAAGTTAACTGCCTTTCATTTAAGCACTTAACACCTTTGGGTTTGGATTATATTCTTGACCCAAAAATAAAATTTAATCAAGACGCTGAGTGAGCCCAGCATTAATAACAGCATTCTTAATAAGTCAGGTGTCTTCATATGAATCCGTCACAAGTGGCTTCCATCACTTTTCATCCCTTTTTTTAAGTGTGTAAAGAGGATTTGGCGTTTTTTCCTTCTCAGTGCTCGAAGATGATATCATGTCAAAGCCCAATTTCTCAACCTGCTAATCTCCGAGTCGTTAGCATACATCTTTGGCTTTATGCTTTGAAGGCAGAGGCTGCATATCATCTGACTAATTCAACCTGAAAGTAATCCTCTCATTTTGATAGAATTGTTTATGGAAGAGATTTAAAATCTAATCTAGAGATTAATCTTAAATTAGACAAGCTTAAAGCCACTCCTTACGCTACATCACTCACTCACTATTATAATAAACTCCAGCTGATCTTTTAAATAATAAATAATGCAACATTGCAGCATACATGTTCACATTCTTGGGAAATGTCTCCATACCTAACAAGCCGTTTGGAACATTTGCATAGAAGAATGTAAAAGTTAAAGGATTTTTTTAATGATGTGATATTAAAAATGTGCTGGTTCCTGTCATGTTTCATGTTAAATCCCTTCTGGTTGACTTTGACGGGTGGATGTCAGTCGATGTACTGCGATAACCATCTGAACCCTTCCCCGTAGCCTTGTCTCTTCAACACACTGCACATGAATATCTCCAGCGGGCGACCGTTCAGCTCCTTCACAGAGATGCTTCCCTGTTTAATGACAATAAATAAACGTGTCTCTCCTCAGGCACCAGAATGCGAGCTCATGTGTGTTTCTGTAACTTTTTACCTTTCCTGTGACCTGACCATCCAGACCAAAAGCTCCTCTCAGCGCTCCTTCACTGATGGCCTCAGGACGGTCAATTTTATTCCCCAAAACTAACACTGGTACGCTGGCTATGGTTTCATCTAAAAGAAGAGCCTAAAAAAACACAAAAGGATCATCGTCAGTTTCTTCCAAACCAACAGAAACAGCTCGGAGCAGGTGTGTGTTTGAACCTACGTCGAGTTCAGTCTTTGATTCTGCCAGTCTGTCCTGATCAGCACAGTCGACGAGGAAGACGACTCCATTCACAGCCGGCAGGTAGTTCTTCCAAACTCGTCGCGCTATAAAATAAAAATAAAACAGTTTGAGAACCATCTTTGCTGCAAATCAACATGAGAGAGAAATGCTCCATCTTTAATGCGACGGTTCCACAGTGTGCTGGTGAAACTTTCAATTTCAAACACTTTAGTTCTTATTCTTATATAAAAGAATAATAAAGTAAAACTACTGGGAATTGAGCTGATTTACTGCCAGTGGAATGAATCCATATGCATAAATTCTGACTGTTGCTGATTTGATGAAGCAACCTCCAGATTGTCATGTTTTCTTTAACAGTTTTGTAACTGAGAGTGGATCACATTTTCACGTCTTTCTACTCTGTCTAATTAAACAAACTGGCTCGAGTCTTGCTGAGAATTAAAATCAGCAAACTTTATGTTCTAATATAAGAGGTGATAATTGCTTTTTATATAGATCTAATTAAGGCTAAATGACAACATAAATAGGAACATTTTAACATCACACCTAATGGGGTAAATGCTTTATTTCCTAACGTACATATTTGGCAGCGCTGACATCTTCATTGGAGATAATCCTGTCTTGAAATGTTCTTTATGTTTGTCAAAAATCTAACAGCTCTGAGTTAGCACAATCAGGTCTATAGAGACACCTGGTGGCAGCAATGAGAACTGTTCCTGATCAGAAGAAATCGCGCCAGACAACGGCTGAATTAGATCTGAATCTGTTTTATTACAACCATTAGTTACAGCATTATGTTTGTGTCTCTGGCTGGCTTTGTTTACTTCTCAAACTGAAGCCTTTTGGCTTATTTATCATCAGGTAGACTGCTGCACTTTATAAAAATAAGTGAAGGATTGTAAACATGAATCTTACACGTGTGAATAAATGACAAGAGGCAAAGTCAGACAAGTATTCACACTCGACGCTGATAAGTCAGAAAACTCAGATTATAAATCGAGAAAATAAATAAAAAGACAGGAAAGCTCTACAAATATTTTTACCATATTTTACTGCTAGAAGATAAAGCAGCATATTTTTACCTTGCACATGTCCTCCCAAATCAAACGTGGTGAATGTCATCCCACCAATGTTCAGCTCCTCTGAGGCTTTAGGGGAGAGGAAAGTAAAACTACAGATTATACCTCCATGTGAGAAAAAGGCTGTGGATCAAATCATTCATCACAACACACTACTATCATGTTACATGAAACCGTACAGAAAACACAACATAGTGACTTACTTCTTTAAGTACAATGGTGTGACATTTTAGAACACCTTGGTGTATTATTTAGTAAAAATTCATAAAAATAATTCTCTCCCTCTGCATGTTCTTACTGGGATGCAGCGTTGGTACATGCTGACCAAGTCGGTCATCTTTCAGCATGTGTAGGAGTGTTGTTTTACCAGCATTGTCCAGGCCCAGGAAAACCAACTTCCCGCTCTTCCTGTACAGACCTGGGAAGTGTCACAAAAGGAAACGCTACAACTTAATGCTAAATAACTTCTGGGATATTTCAGTCTAACATTTTTAAAGCAAATATTACAAAACATTAACAAATGGACTAAAGAACTTTTTGTTGGAGTTGAATAAATGTTCTGTAAGAAAAGTGCTCACCAAGAAACTGTAAAACACTACTGAACCCCTTGTAGATCCAGTCAAACAAAAATGACATCTTGACACGGTTACTCTGTAACAAAAGGAAGGACAGCGTAGTGCAATGAGTAACCAAACATCAACAGTTCAAATTTGGGCTATTTCAAACATTTAATGCACAGCAAATAGATTTACAACAAATGCTTTTATGTCTGTGTTTTAACCATAAAACACAACAAACTGTTTAAACTGGTGGAAACAAGCAAACACCACTCATCAAGGTGAACATTATTGTAAAATTAAGTCTATGGTCTTAATAACATTTTTCAAGTATATTGAACAAAGTCGTTTAACTTCAGTAAAACAGCATGTTCATTTTGTGTAATTATGCTCCCTTGTGAAATTAAAGAGTGTGGGTCAGATAACATTTAGTTTCATTTATTTTAATTTTGTCATTTTGCTTTCTTTATATATTTAAGTGCAGATATTTCTGTACTTATCTTTTTAAATGATTTTTGTTGTGGATTTTCTTAGAAGTACTATTTGTCATAGTCTATTTTTTGTATGAAAGATGTGACGTAATAAATGCATAATTTGCTTCCTCGTTGACCAATTTAAAACGTTGTTTTGATCTCTAACACGTCATTTGTGACACACTTCCAACTATGTGTAGCTGGTGGCTGACATTGGCATTACATTTAACTAAATGACCCATTTACAATAAAACATCCTGGATAGATGTATAAATATCATGTGTAGTGACTAGTGAGCTATTTTAAAGCGTAATAACGATGGAAACGTTAGCTGACTGGTGTTAACATGGTTAGCTAACATCCTCCTCGTGAGGGTTATTTCTGACACATTTGACAAACTATCAGCTGCGAGGAAACGTCATTATCAAGATACGCTAGAAGAGGGAGGAAAACATTAAGAGAAGTTAAACTATTACATAAAAACCGAGTTAAGCTCACCTACCCACCCACAGCACCGACCAATATCCCAGTTCTCGGTAGTGTCGGTGGTTTCCTTGGAAACAGTCAATCAGAGAGCGCTGTTTTCTTCTTCGTGATTTTGTATTTGGCACGAGACATTCAGTCAGACGCTTACAGCGCCCCCTTAAGCGTTAGTTTGTTATTTCAGTACCGCTTCAACTTTCTCCATTGTTCTACATTTATCAATAAAAACATATTCCACCGAATTTTTATTTTTTATTATGCTTTTAATTATGCAGTTACAGCAGACTCTGTGTTACTGGGGTTGGAAATCTGATTATATTCTATTTGCACAAGAACATAAAACTACAACTATAGTTTCATGCTAAAGCTGCAAAAGATGCTATTGGAGCTTATAGTTTAATTGAAATACACAGATGATTTTAACTATTTTTTAACCACTAAAGACTTTTACATTCAATGTCATTACATTTTACAAACCCCCAATAAGGCTGGTGTACAATTTATTAAACTGTACATTTAAAATATGAACAGTATTCCTTATAATTGTTTCTTTTTCAGTGCTGTATCCATATTAAAGGGGTAAACACATAACTGACCTAAACTGAAAATGTCAAACTACTGTTAAATCATGCAGCTACAATGTAATTGAAATTGGTTAAATTTATTTCTGAACTCAAGCTTGCTGTAGTGACTATAGTTGAGTAAGACACAATTAAAAGAATGGAAGTGCTTTTACACAGTCTGAATTTTGCTAAGTGTGCAGCAACATAAACAAGTCATGTGTGAGTAAAGACGTTTATAACATCTTCACATCAAAGGTCTGTGCTCTGAAGAAGTGATTGAAGAATTCCTTTCAAGCTTCTGGTAAAGATGCAGATGATTATTTCTCATAGTAGAACCATTTGTCAACTGAAAAGAAAAATTAAACAAGTAATCATATTAGTTAAGCATTTGGAAATTTTCTTAAAAACAAAAGAGAAATTTGATCAAACAAAATAAGTAAATAGCCCCCACACCTGAGCTTGGAATGGGATCTTCTGGTTCATAAGCACAGGCCTATAAAAGTAACAAGAAAAAGTGCTGTTTCACCTTAAAATTGTCTTTTTCAACTTAAATATTACACTACATTACATTACATTACATAGCACTGATGTTTGATGTTTTGCACTTACAGACTCAACCACAGCATCTGCATCTGCAGCAGAACAGCAGAACGGACTATCGGACACACTGGTGTTCATGCTGATTACAAGCAGAGAGAAACCAATAATGTCATTCACCTACAGTACATTTTGCATTAAGTAACTTTAAGTTACATTTGACTGTGAGCGACTCACCAGTTTAACTCTCCAGCATTGGTCTTCTTGGACATCAGCGCTTTCCAAAACTCATGTGTACTTTTCACAGTTTTTATAGCAAAGTCCTGGAAAACAGAACAATGTCTTTTACGACTGAAAATAAAAGTGAAGCTACCTTTTCAACAACGTGAGACAAGATCAAATCTAAAATCATGCACCCTGTTTTTAAACTCTCCGTTAAAAGCAAACTGGTTTTCCGGTTTCCCATCAGGAACTTTGTATCGTTTGAACCAATCAACAGTCGCCTCCAGGTATCCTGGCTTCAGCTGCCTCACATCGTCGATGTCTGCAACAAACCACCAACATAACAAAGCTACGGTCATCCTCTTTTCTTCCATCAGCACAGGGGAACAGAAGGTTTGTCCTACTGTTGAAGCTGGCAGCTTCTGGGTCCTCTGTGTTGATCACAATGACCTTCCAGTCTGTTTCACCCTCATCAATCAAAGCCAGAGTTCCCAACACCTTCACTGTGATTATTTCTCCGCGCGAGCACACCTGAAATCAACATTCGCCTTTCTAGGAAAAGATTTTCAGCAGACACATGTAAACAAGCCTGCTCTCTACTTACTTTGTTACCTATGTCACATATGTCTATTGGATCATTGTCTCCACAGCATCCGGTGTCACTGTCCTTGTGGTTGGGATCTTCCCATGTCTGTCAAGCATTAACAAATGGTAAACGGATTTTGCAGCTGTATGAATCCATGTCGTTTGAGCAGGACCTGCCTGAGGAATGGATCCATAGTTCCAGATGTAGCCTTTGTGAGGAAACACATTAGCTACATAACGGAGATTCCCCTTCTTCACATCTTGTTTTAATGGATTGAGAGGGTCTTTAGTGGCAATCTGAGAAACATGAGGACAGAAAACAGAAGGATTGAGTGACTGGTTGTAAAAAATAAAATAAAAATACATTGAAGGTCTAGAATTCCTTTGACAGAATAATGATCGCCTGCAAAAAGATGGAAAGAAAAGATGGAGTTACAGTTTTTTAATCAAAGCTTTAGAATGATGTACAACCTCACACACTATCAGAAGATCTACTGACAATGGTACTCAGTTGGTGTTTTCATGGTGGTGCAGTTGGTAGTACTGTAGCCCTTAAGGTCACAGGCTGTGACGTTTCTGCATGAAGTTAGCATCCATTGGGTTTTCCTGAGTACACTGGTTTCCTTCTGCAGGTCAAAAGCATGCATGTTATGTTAATTGATGGCTCTAAATCTGTCCCTGGGTGTAAGAGGGTGCATGTCTTGTGGACTGTTGACCTGTCCAGGGTGTCCCCTGCCTCTCATTCAGTGAACATTGGAGTTAGGCACCATCTCTGCAACCCTACTCTGGAATAAGCTATTTGAAAAAAATGAATGAATGAATGAATGAATGAATGAATGAATGAATGAAAGTCACTCAGTTAAAACCAATGACACCCCCCACACACACACACAGTAAAAAATGCCTTTTTGTAGGGATCAATAAGGTAGTTGTTGAGCGCAAATTGCAATGAACAAAAACTATAAGAGATAAGTAAAATTTTAAAAAGAAATACCTCCATCTTTGCATTTGTCCATCTTGGAACTTCCACAACAGCATGAAAAATGTCCTGCAAAAAGATGTGGACACATGTGGTACTGATCTGAAGCAAAATTCATACAAAGTTTCCTGTTTTGAATAAGTATCCATCCATCCATCCATCCATCCATTTTCTCCCGCTTATCCGGAGTCGGGTCGCGGGGGCAGCAGCCTAAGGAGGGAAGCCCAGACCTCCCTCTCCCCAGCCGCTTGGGCCAGCTCCTCCGGGGGAATCCCAAGGCGTTCCCAGGCCAGCCGAGAGACATAATCTCTCCAGCGTGTCCTGGGTCTTCCTTTGGGTCTCCTCCCGGTTGGACGTGCCCGGAAAACCTCACCAGGGAGGCGTCCAGGAGGCATCCTAATCAGATGCCCAAGCCACCTCAACTGGCTCCTCTCGATGTGGAGGAGCAGCGGGTCTACTCCGAGCCCCTCCCGGATGACCGAGCTCCTCACCCTATCTCTAAGGGAGAGCCCAGCCACCCTGCGAAGAAAACTCATTTCGGCCGCTTGTATCCGCGATCTCGTTCTTTCGGTCACTACCCAAAGCTCGTGACCATAGGTGAGGGTAGGAACGTAGATCGACCGGTAAATTGAGAGCTTCGCCTTTCGACTCAGCTCTCTCTTCACCACGACAGACCGGTACAACGCCCCCATCACTGCAGATGCAGCACCAATCCGCCTGTCGATCTCACGCTCCACCCTTCCCTCACTCGTGAACAAGACCCCGAGATACTTAAACTCCTCCACTTGGGGCAGGACCTCGTCCCTGACCTGGAGAAGGCATTCTACCCTTTTCCGACTCAAGACCATGGTCTCGGATTTAGAGGAGCTGATTTTCATCCCAGCTGCTTCACACCCGGCTGCGAACTGCTCCAGCGAAAGCCGGAGATCACGTTCTGATGAAGCCAACAGGACCACATCATCTGCAAAAAGCAGAGACCTGATCCTTAGGTCACCAAAACGGATCCCCTCACCACCTTGGCTGCACCTAGAAATTCTGTCCATAAAAGTTATGAACAGAATCGGTGACAAAGGGCAGCCTTGGCGGAGTCCAACTCTCACCGGAAACAAGCCCGACTTACTGCCGGCAATGCGGACCAAGCTCTGACACTGGTTGTACAGGGACCTAACAGCCCGTATCAAGGGGCCTGGTACCCCATACTCCCAGAGTACCCCCCACAGGGCCCCCCGAGGGACGCGGTCGAACGCCTTCTCCAAATCCACAAAACACATGTAGATTGGTTGGGCGAACTCCCACGCACCCTCCAGGACCCCCCCAAGGGTATAGAGCTGGTCCAGTGTTCCACGGCCAGGACGAAAACCACATTGCTCCTCCTGAATCCGAGGTTCGACTATCCGACGGACCCTCCTCTCCAGAACCCCTGAATAGACCTTACCAGGGAGGCTCAGGAGTGTGATCCCCCTGTAGTTGGAACACACCCTGCGGTCCCCCTTTTTAAATAGGGGGACCACCACCCCGGTCTGCCAATCCAGTGGAACTGCCCCCGATGTCCACGCGATATTGCAGAGCCGCGTCAACCAACACAGCCCCACAGCATCCAGAGCCTTAAGGAAATCCGGGCGGATCTCATCCACCCCCGGAGCCTTGCCACCGAGGAGTTTTTTGACCACCTCAGTGACCTCAGCTCCAGAGATTGGAGAGCCCAACCCAAAATCCCCAGACTCTGCTTCCATCCTGGAAGACGTGCCGGTGGGATTGAGGAGGTCTTCGAAGTACTCGGCCCACCGATTCACAACGTCCCGAGTCGAGGTCAGCAGCACACCCTCCCCACTGTAAACAGTGTTGGTAGTGCACTGCTTTCCCCTCCTGAGACGCCGGATGGTGGACCAGAATCTCCTCGAAGCCGTACGGAAGTCTTGTTCCATGGTCTCACCGAACTCCTCCCATGCCCGGGTTTTTGCCTCTGCGACCACCCGAGCCGCATTCCGCTTGGACTGCCGGTACCTATCAGCTGCCTCCGGAGTCCCACAGGCCAAAAAGACCTGATAGGACTCTTTCTTCAGCTTGACAGCATCCCTAACCGCCGGTGTCCACCAGCGGGTTCGGGGATTGCCGCCACGACAGGCACCGGCCACCCTGCGGCCACAGCTACGGTCAGCCGCCTCGACAATGGAGTCACGGAACATGGTCCATTCGGACTCAATGTCCCCCGCCTCCCCCGGGACGTGTTCGAAGTTCTGTCGGAGAATAAGTAGATTTAGTTTAATCATTTAATCATTGTAAACTTACTGATGATATCTAATAAATGTTACTTTTCAGGTCTCTGTTGATGGTAACATGTTACAAAAAAAAAGATTCTACAGAATGTTACCACATTAGCACCAGAAATGGAAAAGTGAAAAATATTTAGATTTTTAAGAAATATTTTTCAATCAAATTTTCTTGAACTGGACAAAAATGTGCCATTATCCCCCTATACTGGCTCAATATGATCATTTACTGCAGGGTTTAGTTTAAATCGAAGGTTATTCAGGGATGAACAGACATTACTGCATGTAAAAAGAAAATAACATGCCTACTATGGTCATCAAACACTCTCCATAAACTTCAACAAGCATAGCAAATAATAATAATAATAATGCTCTAATGATGTTAATAAAATGCATGTTCTAAACACTTCAGGTACAGACCTGTTTGGTAAAGTCATGTGTTTTGCTCACCTGTGCTTCATTTGCATAGATGGGAATGTCATGAAAGGGGGAGATGTATTTTCCTTCAGAGTTTTCTATTAACAAAGTTAAATTAGAATTCATAAACTGCAGTTTAAGTTTATAAACAGTTAGCAAAGATGTTATTTTGCTCCAACAAAGTATATTTCATTGAAAACGCTGTGCTTACTGAAAAACACCCTGTAGTCCTGGGTGTTGGGTCTGCCCCGCTCTTCCACGGTAAAGCTCATGTTGGTTTGGATCTCTCCCACTGTGATCTGTTCTCTAGATCAGCCGGTTTAAGAGGCTTCAGACACTCTCAGAGGGAATCACCAAGGTAAAGGAGCAGGCATGCGCACTGCTAAGAGAAAAAAATCTAGTTTTCTGGCGGCCTCTGCATGTTCCTGTTTTCATATCACATCCAATGTCTGTCACTCCTCTGTGAGAGGCAGAGCTGTGAATAGTAATCAGCAGCTAATCCTGCCTTCTCACCACCTCTCCACGCCTGTCACATGCATTCTGCTACATTAATGCAAACACTTTCCACCTTCATTTCAACAGATTTGTTTTCCATTTCCCTTATTTTCAGCTGCGACTCTTGAGGGCTCCTTTTCAGAAACAAACAGATGGAGGTGACTGGTTTTAGCTGTAATCCAATTAATGCTGCAGAATTAGCTGCTGTAACCATGGTGACTTCTTTTGGTTGAACCGCAACACCTTGATAGCAGAATTAGGGACCTATTTTTGAAATGTTATGCTTTAAAATTACATTGCCAGGCCAAAAAAAGGTCACACACTCTAATACTTCGTTGGACCGCCTTTAGCTTTGATTACGGCACACATTTGCTGTGGCATTGTTTCAATAAGCTTCTGCAATGTCACCAGATTTATTTCCATCCAGTGTAGCATTAATGTGTCACCAAGATCTTGCATTGATGATGGTAGAGTCTGACCGCTGCACAAAGCCTTCTCCAGCACATCCCAAAGATTCTCAATGGGGTTAAGGTCTGGACTCTGTGGTGGCCAATCCATGTGTGAAAATGATGTCTCATGCTCCCTGAACCACTCTTTCACTATTTGAGCCCGATGAATCCTGGCATTGTCATCTTGGAATATGGCCGTGCCATCAGGGAAGAACAAGTCCATTGATGGAATAACCTGGTCATTCAGTATATTCAGGGAGTCAGCTGACCTCATTCTTGGAGCACATCCTGTTGCTGAACCTAGACCTGACCACCTGCAGCAACCCCAGATCATAGCCCTGCCCCCACAGGCTTGTACAGTAGGCACTAGGCATGATGGGTGCATCACTTCATCTGCCTCTCTTCTTACCCTGATGCACCCATCACTCTGGAACAGGGTCCATCTGGACTCATGACACCAGTTTTTAATAATGCGGTGGACAGTTCTGAACCCAGTTTTAGTCGTTTCTGCAATCTCCTTAGATGTTTTCTCTGCTTGATGCATGCCAATGATGTGGCCCTTCTCACACAGACTAACATATTTTCCATGACCACCAGATGTGTCTTTCAGCATGGTTGTTTAACAAATGAGAAGCAACTCATCGCACCAGTTGGGGATAAATAGCTTGTTGCCAGCTGAAAGATAATCACCCATGCAGTAATTATCCAATAGGAGGCTCCTACCTATTTGCTTAGTTAAATCCAGGTGGTGACTTTTTCTTTTTGGACAGGCTGTGTATTTTGTAGTACTTTGAGAAGGTGGCATGTTATAGGCTTTTACATGACAAGTATGTATGTACGGATAGATGGATAGCTAGCTAGCTAGCTAGCTAGATAGATTAGTTTGTTGAAGACTTTTCTCAAAATCATGACTTTAAACTTAAGATCAAACATTTTAAGGAAATTGTGAAGCAAGGTTTTTCTAAAGGGATATTCCACCCATAAGTAAAATTTAGTCTGTTGCCACAGTCCCCAGAGTTAGATAAGTGGGGGAAAAGTATTTTGTAATCAGCCCAGTCATTCTCCTAATCTGGCAGTATTCTGTTAGCTTTATCTTAGCATAAACAATGTAAGTGAATGGTACCAGCTAGCATTTTGTGTGAAATAGTCATGAAAGACACTCAATAATGATCCTAAGCTTTTCTTGGTTACCTCAGTAATCATATCGACTGCAAATTAAAGTTATAAGTGACAAAAAGGAATTACAGATGCTGATTTAGATTTGGGACTACATTATTTACAAAAAAGCACTGCTGTAAGTCGCCATTGTAAGGCACAAGGTCATGACGCAGCGGCCACAAAAGACACCTACTTCGTCTTTTATGTACTCTGCCATTTTTAGTGCAACTTACGATGCTGTTCCTTCAAAAAAACTGTACCGGGTACAAGCCTAGTAGCCGCACATTTGTGTTTATGAAAGTAAGTTTCCTTTTGAATTTGAATGAGTGAAGTGCTAGCAGTTATCAATCACTTAAATTGTTTATGCTAAAGCTAATGGAATACTACCAGATTAGGGGAACGACTCGGCTGGTTACGAAATGCTTTTTCCTACTTATCTAGCTCTGGAGAATATGGCAATTTACTAAATTTCACTTAGGGGTGGAATATCCCTTTAACAGCAAAAAAGTCACTATTTCAGTAAAGCTTCAATCCCGATGTAAATTTGTCAAAATCTAGCTTTTTATATCCAGTATTTACTTTATCATATTTGCCTTTTATGACTGAAATTTACTTCATCTGAACAATACATCCTGGTGGTAAAGAAACCTGATCATCTAACAACAGTTTAATTAGTTGTTAACTATTCTTTAATTTGATTTTCCTTTTTAACAAGATATATTCCATGTCCACTCAAGAGCCTTTATAAAAAAAACTGCACTTGAAATCTACTTTTGTGTGCGAATAAAAACACCCACAAAGCAATGTAAGTAATAGTATAATTAATAATTTACATTCAAAACAAGAATGATGTATTTGATAAAAGTTCCCCGATTGATAAAGAGGGGAAATAAATATTAGTCATAAGCAAAAAGGTGTAAGTCAGCAGCAGTAAAAACAACAAAACACAAATGTATCATTTTCAGAATGTTACAGTTTAATTCTGTTTGCTACAAAAAGTAATAAATTAGCAATTAAATAACAAATTTGGGAGCTGAAAAGGTCCAATTGTAGGTCAGGAATGATACATTTCCTCCCCAAGAGTAGAAGCAGCAGCATGTGATCTTCAGCAGAATCAAAAAGTCCCCATCTGTTTTTTTATCCCCATGAACAACAATTTCCTCTGAATTCCTTAAGGGAAAAGGCACCTATAGCATTCAGGCTCTAGTTGGTGTCAGATACACTAAATCTTATTCAGGACTCAGTTGTTGACAAAATATCAAACCTGTGGGGAGAATTCAGAGCCGACTGAGTGTCGGAGTTCAAAGGATTTGACTTGATGTCAAGCCACTTCAGAGACGGCATGGCGGACAACTTCTCCAAAGGTATTTCTGTTGGGAAACAGTAAGAAGAAGACAGAATGAGCTTAAAGTCAGATCGCAAACAGCTGTTTGAGTTTCTACATCCACACAGGATTCATGAATGTAACCCACCAGTGATGTTATTTCCCTCGAGATTGATCTTCTCCAGCGAGGCTATTTCAGTAAGCTTGTCGGGGAAAACAGAAAAGCTGTTATGTGCGAGATTGATGCAGGTCAAGTGCTCCATTTCCCCCACGACGTCGGGCAGTTTGGTGAGAACATTTCCTCGCAGGTCAAGCTCTGCAAGGTATTTTAAGACATGAGCAAATCAAGCAGCTTGTCTGATATTCGGTCACAGCATGAAGACCTCCTGACAACATTTGTGGTGTGAGCTGCATGCAAAGAAAAAAAGACAGTCTCTTCAGGCTTTTCTACCTCTGAGTTGGGTGAAAGTCGAGAAGAACTTGCTAGAAATGGCCTTCATGGCATTATCAGCTAATGTGATAACATGGATGTTTTCTGAAACAGATCTCAGGACCTTGAACACACCATCTGGGAAAGAAATGAGCTGGCAGTTTGACAGATCTGCAAACCAGAGGAATATGAGATTATCAAGAGGGAACACAACAAATACACACTCGCATTCTAAAAACTACAGGATTCATGACTTCTGGGGCATTTAGTATTTAGGCCAGCATCACCATCTGCTGGTAAACTTTGAAACAGCATCTACAACAAATCACAGATGTACATTTATGCTCTAAAATATAAAAAAAAATTACAAGGAATGCAAAAAAAAAAATTAAGATAACTTACCTAGAGTGTCTTTGCCATCTTCTACTGTCTCATTAACCCTTCGGGCCACTTTTGCAACCGCCTCTGCCATTATTCTCCTTTAATTGTTCCTGAAGGAGTTTAAAAAACATCACTTTACATACATTCTTATAAACACTGTAAGACAGTTAAATAACATATAAATAGCTAATCATTTTAATGAAACACAGTAAAAAAAAGCATTTCTATGTAGCTACTCTGAAGTAGTCACTTTAGATGATAACAGGAAATTTAAGTGTGTGATTACAAGTACTGGAAAAAAATGACATTATGGCATCAACAAAGAGGTCAAAGGATCACAGAAAAGCTGTTGAAGCTGAGCAGATTAAATATTTAGGTGCAGCACAAATAGGTGTAAAAAGGGAATACTTTTTTAGATTTTCCAAAAGAACTAATAAACCATGATCTAATGTTGAATAATTTTCCCAATAACTTTCTATTTAGTTTCATTAATAATATGATCTTAAGAACTGTTTGTATACTGGCTTGAGGCTTAGGGCTGTCTTTTTGCTATTAGAATAGACTTTATTGATCCCACAGTGGGGAAATTCACTTGTCACAGCAGCACCATCACTCAAAAGTTATTAATAGTATTTACCCCCACTGAGTCTACACGTCACTGACAATAAATGTATTTAGTATGTATCATGTACTTAAATATTAGGGTTTAGATGATAACCTACATGTTGCCGAAAATTCACAAAATACACAAAATCTGAATGTCAGTTTAGGGGCTTTCATGCCACAAATGAGCACACTGGAACTGCTGACTAATGAATGAAAAGACCCATCTAAATAAGAGCCACAACAATAAAAACTTTAGAACAACAGCTACAAGCCTGGTCTATGTTCACCAGGTTTATCAATACCTAGAAATCATTATAAAAATGTAAAGAAATGTCTTACTTCCCAACAAGCAGCGAGTGTGTGTTACAGAACCTGGCAGCTGTGTTTGCTATCATTAGCTTTAGCAGCTTCAGCAACGTTTGCGAGTATTTTTAGCTCAATTGAACCCGGTATAATGTGAGACTATCCAGTGTAAAGGATATCAGTAAGGTTTGTTACATTCCCCGACCCTTAACTGCAGCGATACAACTAAATAAACTAACTATTTGTTGATTTCGTGGAAGTCTGAGCGTTTAGCTAAAGCTAAACTACAAGCTAACAGCTAGTGGTGCTCACGAGCGTCAGTCACCCGCTGCTACATGGCAGCGTAACACAGACAAATTTATTTTGTAAATAATAATAATAATAATTATTATTATTATTATTATTATTATTATTATTATTATTATATCTAAGTCGTTGCTAGGCCGGATGTGAAAATTTTTACATGCAAATATTAGCTTTTATTTTATTTTATTTTAATTTATTTCATTTGACCTTCATTTAAACAGGAAGATCCCATTAAGATTAAAAACCTTCAAGATTAAAAAGGGAGACCTGGAAATAGCAAATAAATCCCATGTCAAAGGTCAAATTATTCTGTGGTAAATTAACATCCTTGAAGTGTCATGTAACTGAAAACATTTTAATTACTGTATTGTTATTGTGAAATATTACACATGTTCTGATTTTTAACTGATTTTAAAACTGTTGTAAAAAAATATTTAGTTTGAATGCAGTATGCATTCAAACTATTGTTTTCCTGTTTCTCTTTATTAGTTTGAATGCAGTATGCATTCAAACTATTGTTTTCCTGTTTCTCTTTATTATTAATTTGAATGCTTGGTAAAGCATTCAAAGTATTGAGTTTCTCCTCCTCCATTTTTCAGATTCCGTACGTTTTTTGAACTGTATCTCCTCCTACAGTTTTTCAGCTATTTCAGCAAGTTTGGTATCAAACCGTTCAGCTCTTTCCGGCTATATCTCTTGGTATTGATATCTTCAACCGTTTCCAATTTATTCAGCTTTTTCTGCGATTTTTCAGCCCATTGAAATGAATGGAAAATGCTTAAAATCGCTCAATTTTGCACAAAATCGTTCATCTTTTTGACCTCTTACTTGCCAGGGTTAACTTCAACCTAGATACTTCATTCAACTTTTAACAAACTCAAAAGAAGTTTAACTATTTCAAATTTTTTCAGCTTCTTGATATCTTTTACGGTTTTTCTACAATCACAGAAACAGATGTGTGTGTCTCCCTCCCTCTATCCCGCCCTCTCAGTCTCTCTCTCTCTCTGTGTGGCTGAGAGAGTTTAAGCTTCTTCTTGGTTAATAGAAATACGCACCCACACATATTATACATCAAATTGATCGGCTTGGTCTAAGGAACCCAATGTCCCCCCACCCCCAACATCCCTGCTCTCTGATTGGCTGAGAGATTTCAAGCTTCTTCTGGGTTAACAGAAATACACCCCCAGACATGTTATACATCAAAGTGATCGGCTTGGTCTCAGGAAACCAGCCGTCCCCCAGCCCTGCTCTCTGATTGGCTGAGAGAGTTCAAGCTTCTTCCAAGTTAACAGAAATACGCACCCAGACATGTTATACACCAAATCGATCAGCTTGGACTCAGGAAACCAGCCGTCCACTATGCCTGGTCTTTGATTGGCTGAGAAATTTTTGAAACTGTAAAGTTCAATTTTCAGCCACATTTTCCTCCCATAAAAAACAGGCATTTTCTGCTCCAGACAGTAGAAATCATCTAATCATTTCTCCTACAAATATTCTATGTAGGCACACAAAAAATTAAATACAGCACCACCAAAGCCTTCTGATGCTGACGCTTTTGGATCAGTTTCAGGATTTTCTCCTCCGTCCCCCATTCAAAAGAATAGGGCCGAAAACCGACTTTGCTCGACTTCAGACAGTGTGCTGAGAGAACCGTAGAACCGACAGAAATGAGACTTGCACTGGATGAAAGCTGACGGATTTTCCTCCGTTTTGATGTATAATTTATGGACGTACTCGAAAAATTGTGGTCGTAGCGTTAACTAGTTTTGAGGTTTCTAGTTTATTAAAATCTGTCCTCTCCACTCTGAGCTGAACATTCCGCACTCTGACATTTCAAGGTCACTTTTTCTGCAAACAGATATTTACTACACCCACACCGTTTACGCTACTCAAACAATTTTCTCAAAAACAGTAGGTTTTTTTGTCAGCTTCGACAGGATGTCTTCATTTTAGCTGTAGGTGTCACGGTGCGGGCGCTACGAGCCTCAGAAGGCCGATAGTGCCAGATTTTCTCCCATTGGCGGCCATTCAAATTATTTTCAGCTCAGGTGCTTCGATCGCTCTCTGAGAGCTAAACTGTACTCGTCATATCTCCTACAGTATTAAAGATAGGCACACAAAAATCCACACAGAGCACCATCAAAGGCTTCGGCCGCTGACGGTTTTGGAATTTTTCGAATCGGTGTAATACTTTTCGAATGGTGATGAGAACTTCAAGGCCTGCAATTTGACGTTTGGAGCTGCAGATCATGAAATCGCCAGTTTCAGACAATTTCTCTAAAGAAAATTCTGCTACGACCACATCTTTTAGAGTTCATTCATAATTTTTCCAAAAACAGTAGATTTCTTTGTCAGGTTCGATGGAATGTCTTTGGTTTAGCTGCATCTGCCACGGTTCTTGAGTTACAAGCGTCAGAAGGAGGATTCAGCCACATTTTCCTCCCATAAAAAACAGGCATTTTCTGCTCTGGTCTCTGTCAGACAGCTGAATTTGTCTCCTCATATCTCCTACAGAATTCGACGTAGCCACACAAAAATTCACACAGAGCACCATCGACGCCTTCTGCTGCTGACGCTTTTGGAATTTTTCTAAACAGTGCAATACTTTTTGAATGGTGATGAGAGGTTCCAGGCCTCCAACGTGACTGTTGAAGCTGCAGATCAGCTGCAGGATCCGATGACTTTCTCTAAAGAAAAATCTGCTACGACCACATCTTTTATAGTTCATGTGTAATTTTTTTCAAAAACAGAAGTTTTTTTTGTCAGCTTCGATGGGATGTCTTTGTTTTAGCTGTATCTGCCACGGTTCTTGAGTTACAAGCGTCTGAAAGAGGATTCAGCCACATTTTCCTCACATAAAAAACAGGCATTTTCTGCTCCAGACAGTAGAAATCATCTCATCATGTCTCCTACAAATATTCTAGGTAGACACACAAAAAATTAAATACAGCACCACCAAAGCCTTCTGATGCTGACGCTTTTGGAATTTTTCGAATCGGTGCTATACTTTTCGAATGGTGATGAGAAGTTTGAAGCCTTCGATTTGACATCTGAAGTAGGGCTGTGCGATATGACGAAATGTTTCGTCTGTACGATAGAAAATGTCTATCGTTTAATATGAAGCTCTATCGTTTACACCACGATTCGGCGTTTTACGGCAGTATTTTACGTCATGATGCCTTACGGCATGTCCATGCACGCGCGGCGCGCCACGCTAGCCATGCATAAACAAACATGGAGGAGGACGGTAGCGGACGCGGTTCAGACCAGGGTAATTTTCAACAGGATGACCTGCCAACCCAAACGGAGGAGATTGAACCTAAAAGAGGGGAAACTTCTGTTGTATGGATGTGGTTTGGGTGTAGGAAGGCCGACGCGGACCAGAAAGCAGTTGTTTGTAAAGTTTGCCGGTTCCCGGTGCCAACAACAGACTCCAACACTACAAATGTATTTTATCAGCTGCGCAAGAACCACGATAAAGAATACAGAGAGAGTCAACAAGCAAAAGCCATAAAAGCAGCGTCGAGTGGTGGCGTAAGCGCTCATAACAAACTCCAGACACAGACGCTGCAACAGGCGTTTAGCCGTGGCGCACCATATAACCACAGCTCCCGCAGATGGAAGGAGACCACTACTGCAGTTGCCAAGCACATCTGCAAAGACATGGTTCCAATCTACACGGTCGAGAAACGTGGGTTTGGTGAGTTGGTGCAAACACTTGAAATTTTATATTAACTATGAATTTAATTAAAAGAAACAATGCCATATCGTTATGTATATCGTTATCAGGATATAAAATGAGCTATATCGGGATATGAAATTTTTGCCATATCGCCCAGCCCTAATCTGAAGCACAGATCCTGCCTGCTGCATCTAACAGCAGCACACCAGTGGTGTGATAATGGAGCTTTCTGATTGGCTGTCTGACAGTGGATATGACTTGTGGCTTCTCTGTCAGTCTGTCTGCTTGTTTCAGCAAACCAGTATCAGAACCAGCATCTGGTTTAAGACCAGAACCAGGATCAGAACCCAGACCCAGAATCAATACTCTCTCTCTCTCTCTCTCTCTCTCTCTCTCTCTCTCTCTGTCTTCCTCCCTCACTATCTCCCTCTCTTTTTCTCCCTGTCCCTCACTATTCCTCTCTCTCTCTCTCTCTCTCTTTCTCTCTCTCGCTGTCTCTCTCTCTCTGTCTGTCTCACTCCCTCCCTCTCTCTTTCTCTCTCTCTGTCTGTCTGTCTGTCTGTCTCTCTCTCTCTTTCTCTCTGTCTGTCTGTCTGTCTCTCTCTCTCTTTCTCTCTCTCTGTCTGTCTTCCGCCCTCACTCTCCCCCTCTCTCTTTCTCCCTGTCCCTCACTATGCCTCCCTCTCTCTCTCTCTCTCTCTCTGTCTGTCTTCCGCCCTCTCTCCCCCTCTCTCTTTCTCTCTGTCCCTCACGCTTTCTCTCTCCCTCCCTTCCTCCCTACTCCTCTCTCTCTCTCTCTGTCTGTCTCTCTCACTCTTTCTCTCTCTGTCTGTCTTCCTCCCTCCCTCCCCC
>SSNS01000268.1:54582-66322 GCA_006937985.1 Aphyosemion australe | reverse complement strand
TCTCTCGCTCTCTCTCCTTTCTCTCTCTCTGTTTCTCTCTCTCTGTTTCTCTCTCGCTCTCTCTCTTTCTGTTTCTCTCTCTCTGTTTATCTCTCTCTTTCTCTCTCTCTCTCTCTCTCCCTCTTTCTCTCTCTCTGTCTGTCTTCCTCCCTCCCTCTCTCTCTTTCTATCTGTCCCTCACTATGCCTCCCTCTCTCTCTCTCTTTCTGTGTCTCCCTCCCTTCTGCTCTCCCTCTCTCTCCCTGTCCCTCACTCTTTCTCTCTCCCTCCCTTCCTTCCTCCCTACCCCTTTCTCTTTCAGTTTTCTGCTGTTTAGATTTCTTTCCTCTTTTCTCCACTTACTTATTTGGCTTTATTACACTTGTTAGTGATTTTTTGCTCCTACATCTTTAAATCTTTTCAGCTCATTTTTACAATTACGCTAAATGTTCGCAGCAGAAAACTGCTTATTTCAGTTCAGCTACTCAGCTATCAGTTTCAAAATTCAGCATATCCTGCTAACTTCACAATTCAACTAATTGTGAAAATTTAACTACTTATACTCAAATATGAGCTGTTTAAACATTTTAGCTACTCAGTCTTTTAAACTATGTTAAGAGATTTCAGTTTTCTGCTGTCTCTATTCTCTACTTAATTTTCGGGCTTTTTAAAACTTTTTAGCAATTTTTGCTCCTAAAACTTCAAATACATTCAGCACATTTTGACAATTAAGCTTAGTTTTAGCATCAATTCAGCAGTTTCAGCTATCATATTCAACAAAGCATTCAAACGCATTTCTGCAAGAAATGCAATTTATCCAGTTTTTTTTGCGAATGACGGTGCTGTTGATGTATTTAAAGAAAGTGGCGCATTGACCATTTACAGGCAGGCGCTCTTCGTATATTTCGTCGGACAGTTAAAAAGTTGCCATCTTTCTCCTTGCTTGTTATTGTGTAAAATAGCAAAATCATGTGTGATCATGCAATTCTCTGGTGATTTCATCATTGGGACCACCTGGGTGAGATGCATTCACTACCACTGCTCCCAGTACTATGGGATGCACCGCTGAGGTCACAATGAAAATGCATCTATTGCCTTGCACATCTAATGGAAAGGTGGGTTAGACTGTGTGGACATTTTGCGCTTCATCAGACTCGACAAGTTTGCATTAAACTGTTTTTATTTTATAAGTGTTGTGATTGTTATTATGGTACTGTAGAAACACAATGCTATCTCTTCGGCTGGTCAGCCTCATCTAACTGATCCAACACAAAACGTTTTAAAAAATGAGCCAACAGAGTAAATAATAAAACCTGATTATGTTCTTCTGTTTTTAACCTTGTTTCTTTTTTACCAGGTAAAATGTTAGAGCAAGAAAAATAAGAAAATATGGTAACACTTTACAATAAGGGTCCCTTTATTAACATTACTTAGTGCATTATTATATATAGTCTGGTTCATCTCCAGCTTACAGACCTTAACTTCCTGGTTCTTTATTTCCATGGGAGGAAGTCCAGTAACACTCTGTTCCCGATACACTCCCAAAAATGACCGTTATTCAGTAGGTTGGTTTTAAAACCAACCTACTGAACCATTTTCTGTGCTTTTTCTATATAAACTTTATTTAGAAAAAGCACAGAAAATGGTACAAACAAGACAATGTGACCCCCTGAAGCCACCCCTCATGGTCATCAGTCAGAAGGGCCCCGAATCCTCTCATGCATCAGTTTTTATTCTTAGCTTGGCCCTCCCCATTTGGTGATATGGTACATTTCTATTGGATCAGTTCATGGAAATGTGTAGAGATCTGTGTGTGTCACATATCTCATCTTACATGAACAAGATGTGAAAATTATGGGTGTTGCTGCATCTAGTCTGATTGTGTAAAGAACAAACACACCGGCATGCTGTACAGGACAGATGAGTGATGGGGACATGATCTCAGCCATGTCCCCGATCAAATAAATTATCCAACAAGTATTAACAACTGCTTAATATTAATGTTAAATAATGCATTCCTAAGCAGACCCCCCCCCCCCCCCGGCCCTTTGTCCTAACCTTAAGGACACTTAATAGTTAACATCGGGAGCGTTAATAAAGGGATCCTTTGTTTATTGATGCTTAATAATGCACTAACATTAATAAAGGGACCCTTACTGTAAAGTGTTACTGAAAATATTAACATATTTAGAAACTGCAGGGCTGATTTGTTTATATGTATGTAAACTTTGTGAATTACATTATAATTAAAGCCATTCCATTTATCCAAAATCAGACGTAGAGAAGGAAAGCTAGTGGGTTGATTTCCTGAGCTCTTCTCCCAGGTTCTGCTGTGTTCCTGTGGTCTGACATTTGTAGTTGTTTATCGGTAGTTTAAGGATACACTCTTGTGAAACCTTGAATCTTAGTCCACTGCCTTCTGTTGGCTTTGACTGATCCTATTTGAGCAGATTAGTGAAGGTTACAGTAGAAGGACCCGTGTCTGGAGCTGAAATGCTCTTATATCTGCAGTGTTCCTCACGAGGCTTTGATCTCTCAGGTTTTCACCAATGACTTTCATCTTGGTCTAATCACACTCTACAATACCTTTTTGATATGACTGTTTTTGTGTGCATCTATGGTGCTCAGACACCTATCTGAAACTCATTGCCCTTTTTTATTTAAAGAGATTTAAATTCTTTTTAATGGTTGGAATATTGTGTTAACTACTGACAGCCTGACAGAGGGTTGTAATGTAGAAGCTGATGCTAAAAGGAACAGAAATACCCCCTATTGGTGGCTGGTTCTGTATACATTTTAAGCCCAGCCACTTTTGTGAAAAGACCTGATTCTAAAAATGTTAGCTCCTGTAAATGGGATTGTTTGGCCTCACCTTTAAACCATACCATACCAATTTATTTCTATGGTGCATTTAAAAACAGCATGGGAGCTGACCAAAGCGCCTAACAACAACATAAAAACAGACACATAAAATATAAATATCACTCATTCTTGAGAGTTGGGACAAAACATGTCCTTCATACAAACATGTGATTTAGGTTAAAAATAAAAATTAATTATGATTTACTGACTTGCCATGTTTAATCTAAAGGAAATTAGTATCCTAATGTTATTATTAGTGCAAATTTCCTTTCTCTTTTGAAAAATATTAAATGCTTAGGTTGTGCTGAGAAGGTTTATGTTAGTTTTTTTTGGTCTTCACCACAAAGTCACAATATTCATCAGCCCCAAAAACTTGAAAAAAGTGTAAAAATGTGAATACATATATATAAATTGAAAGGTAATGATTATAAATATGTGAAGCAATGCTTGAAGTAAACATCAAATTATATTTTTCATAAAAATCTGCTTGCCAAAGTTGTGTCCTCAGTTTCTGTCAACTCCGTCAGATTTTTCATAAACTTCATTTAATCAGGCAATAGCATGGTCATCTGTGTCACCAAAGACCCTTTTAAGGTTCCCATGCTGTGCTGATAACAGCACTAGCACACACACTCTGGTAATTTTAAAACTTTTAGATATTTTACACAAACACTGTCATTATTTCAATGATCACAACTGGACCATGTCAACACCGTCTTTCCATTGTGATGTGCTTTTTAAAGAAAACGTGGATTTAACTTAGGCATTTTAGTGAGGTTATTGAGACAGCTAGTAACTGAGGAAAAAGTTACTAGCTGCTATGAATGCATAGCCTAGTGAACTAGACCAATTCTTGCTTTGCAGAGTTTGGTCTAGGCACGCTTCATTGGAAACCTCGCAGCCCAAACCACTGCTGTGTCTATCCAATCACAGCTCGCTATAGTTTTGGTTGGGCCAATCACAGCGCTCTATATTGTGGGCCAATCACAGAGCGGGAGTAGCCGATGACGTCAGCGCTGTGGCCGCGAACCCAAGCAACATGGCGGCAACGCCGGAGCCACGTTGTTTNCTGATAACCTGTATAGGTGAATGTCTAATAGTACTGTAGACATGTGTAGTCATTATTTTGGCTTTTTAGTGAATCTTATTTAAAATCTAAAAATTCAGCCTAAAACCGTAATTAGTTCTCCATCCTCAGATTAAAACTCTGCTCTACGTTGATTTTGAATCAGCCACAGATGATGGCTAAGGTGTGAGGGGTGACGTCTGTCCCATACTACTCCAGCTGAGTCTCGGCCGCACCTCCAGCTGGCTCGGCCACTCACCTGCTGATATGAAATGATACAACTCAAAACATTTTTCTAACAGGAAATGTGGGTGAAGTAAGACTCCACCCATGGTGTGACTCACCCTTTAAGTTTCACTTTCACTTGTTCAGTACATTAATTAAAATATAATCTGTTTATAAGTAGTGTCGTTGCTCAAATTTCAAATTATTTACTCCCTCAATATGCGGAAGTGTTGAGCGATGTGTGTTCCTGTGATGAGGCAGGCACACTGCACCACGGCCGGCAGGCTAACTGTCCCTTCCTGTAACTACCATGAGCGGCTCAGGTGCTACAGAAGACTGAGAAACCCGGGTGTTTTGCTGTACATCTGCAATTTTTCTTAGTTTATTAGCGTAACTTTCCAAGTTACCACTGTGAACTGGGACTATTAGAGGCAAACTGGGACTTAATGGAGACTGGTGCTTTGCTTTGGTGATGCCTGAAGGGAAAAGTCAAAAGAGAAAGTAGTTTGTTTTGAAGACTGTGTTTCATGCAACTATGTCTTTTCC
Organism: Aphyosemion australe; assembly: GCA_006937985.1. Lineage (NCBI taxonomy): Eukaryota > Metazoa > Chordata > Actinopteri > Cyprinodontiformes > Nothobranchiidae > Aphyosemion > Aphyosemion australe. The sequence continues at coordinate 61,644 of SSNS01000268.1, read as the reverse complement.
ACCATGTTAAATACCCAGTTTGCACATTCCAAGTGGCTGTTGTTCAGCCTTTGCTGTCGGATTTAAAATACCACCAAACAGACAGTTTAGCTCTCCTGAGGAGATACGTTAGCTCTGCGTTAGTCTGCTAGCTAACAGCTACATGTTATGGTGTCTGAATCATAGATATCATATATATCACTAGATGCCTTACCCGCACTCTTCGTCAATTGGACGAACGTCCCTAGGCAGCGGCCATCTTACCTCGGACAGCTGCCCCCTTTCGTAACATTGGTGTCAATGGTGCATGTACTATTTAAATAACTCTAACTTGCTCAATTTTCAACTGAATTTCAAACGGTTTGGTTTGTTATAAACGCCAGAGATGTGGCTGTAAAATATGATGGATTTGGCCCATTAATTTAAAAATGTTAAAGTATGCCCTATCAAGCCTATGTGTTATAAGGTTTGTAATAATGCAAACCGCTTGCAAATCCGTTAATATTTAATCGAGTTAAGAGTGTTTTTGTTTAAGTTGTTCACTCACCTTCCATCTGCTACCATTGAGAACGGAACATAAGCTGTCTGAGGTAAGATGGCCGCCGTGTAGGGACGCTGTCGACTCCCAGTTAAGGCATCTAGTGTTTATATAATATCTATGGTCTGAATCCCTGCCTGCTGTAAATTGTGTGACATTACCATGTTGTTTTTGTCCAAGAAACAATGTTGTAGAGGAACTTGTTTAAATTAAAACTAAGCCATTGTTATTCCGTTTGAAAATCTCTATTACACAATGAATTTAAAAAGGCATATTTGTTGTTGTTTTGTTTTTTCATGTGATCGGGCTCGATTTCTGATGACATGATCAGATCGGAGCAATTTCAGTCAAAAACAATTTTCTACTCATACAGGTGGAATTAGTGTCTCCCACTAAAGCCAGTGGGCAATTTAGTGAGATGAGAGGAAAAATTCATGCCAGTTTGTATGTTTATGTAATGAAATAGGGACACCACATATACAGAATGTTTTTTTTTCTGCAGCAGTTTGTCAACTTACTATCTTTTGACAGACTGGCTTATTTTCCAGCAAGGATTCGGCCTCATTGGTTGGATGGGGAACATCAGTTGGGTCGTGGCTAGCATAGTCCTTCACCACCAGCTGGAGTACTTTTAGCATCTGCCATTTCACATATCTCTTGATACTTCCTTTACAACCACCAGTACTTGGCCAAGCATCTCAATCACCTTTGGAGAATTTAAACAAATTGTCATGAGACAAAAATATGCAAAATACTTCCATAGTGAAGTGTTTAGTAGTAAATCTGACAATGCATGGCAACCTAGTATAACATACGTTTCTAATAGACCTACCTTTCAAAATCTGTCTTTTGCCACCATGCACGGTCACAGCTACAAAAACAATGTATGCTAATGTTTACTAATGTTGCTAACACAAACAGAAAGTGCCAACCGACCTGAAAATATATCTGCTAACAATCACTCTTGAGCAGTACTTTATATCAGAAATTAAAGCTCTTCCCTCACACACGCTCACACACACACGCACGCATGCACACACACAGACACACACGCACACACACACACACACACCTACTTATTTGACATCTGGCATACAAATATAAATAAACAAATAAATAAATAAATAAATCAAGTATATTTTACATCTCATTAGTAACTTGTAGTTATTAACCTAGAGGACAGTACTGCATACCATTTTCTGCAGGTTGTGGGCCACAAAAGGGGATGTGTTGCCTGGAACTATATGGTAGTGCTGTACCTGTANCTCGCTATAGTTTTGGTTGGGCCAATCACAGCGCTCTATATTGTGGGCCAATCACAGAGCGGGAGTAGCCGATGACGTCAGCGCTGTGGCCGCGAACCCAAGCAAGATGGCGGCAACGCCGGAGCCACGTTCTTTTGAAACGGCTTTGTCATCAACATTGGATTATTTAGACTCCAACGTGCGTAAGTCTGTCGGATATACTTAGCGGCTTCTTATTTTTATCAAACAAAGTAGTGCAATGTCCCAGTACACCTGATATTCACATGTTTTTATACAAAAACGACAGAAATCATTGACGCCATTAGTGGGTCCCGCTTTTCCATCGCTGTGATTACGTCACGTTGTTCGTTACTCTGATTGGTCCTAGCGCTATCCAATTGCGTGCTGACATTTTGAAAGACAACCGTAGATCCCGCCTCACGACTGAGAGCCGTCAATGGTTCGTGGCCAGACTATATATTCACATATATAGGATGGCTTGCCAGGCTAATGAATGCATCCTTTGGAGGGAAAATACATGACCTTTCGTCAACTCCATCAGATGTCAACTCCGTCAGTTGTCAACTCCGTCAGTTGTCAACTCCGTCAGTTGTCAACTCCGTCAGATTTCACGTCTGACGGAGTGGATATGTAAGCTGACGGAGTTGACAAATCAACCTATAATGACTTAAAGTGGTAATAAAATATTTTTTTTTTATAAGTTTTTAATTGATATTAATTGATATTCTAAAGAAAAAACTAGTATTAATTCATTTTTAATTTGTTACATGTTACAATTTGTTATATTGCTCCTGTTCAGTGACAAAAGTGTCCCAGTCAAAAAACATTAAAAAAATGTATACATTCATTTTGTTAAATTTATATTTGCATACATTTTTAATCAACTTGTGTCCTGATCATAAAGAACAAATATTTGTATTGTGGGAAAGCATGGCAAGGCCGTGAAATAGGTATTAAATTTTTATATAAATGGTCTTAAAAAGGTCTTTAAAAGACTTGAATTTAACTTGAAGAAACTTGTAGGAACCCTGATTTTTGTAAACTTGTCAAAATATGAAATATTTTGAAATAAAACCATTTTTGGTTGTTAAATAGTAGTTCATACACATTTTTGTCAACACCATCAGATCTTGGTCAACACCGTCAGATGTATGTTTTTTAATTTTTTCAAAGAAATCGTTAATTCTTTCTTCACTTTCTGGTCTTCATGTAATAAAGACACATCTGATCTACTGCCTCTTATGTCTTACTTATAGATCTGATTTTTAATATGTTAAAATCAAAGGCAGTGTTTTAAAATGAGGATTTTTAGAGATCCAAGTTTTCTTAAATGTGTAAAATTCAAATTCCAATTTATATCTTGAATGTTATTACATATACATGTAGCTAAAACCTATTACAATATAGTTTAGAACTTTAGATTCTTGTTGGACTGCAAGAAATAAAAATGCATTCTTTTTAGTGTGTCTGACGGAGTTGACATAAATCAAGTTCTAACTCGAAAAAAGTGAATTTGTTAAAAATAAGTTTTTTTTATTTAGAACTTGCATGGTTATTTAGCTTAGACTTTTCTCTACACAAATAGATAATTAAAATGAATATAGTGTATATTAAAAAAAAAAGATTTTAAAACCTGTTTTGTCCCGACTCTCAAGAATGAGTGATTAAACAATCAGTAAAAACAGATAAAAACAGCAATCAAAGCACACAATAAAAAATTAAAGAAGAAGTTAAAGAGTCGCAATCTAAAAGCCAAATCATAGAAGTGCGTCTTTAAACGTGACTTGAAGGTACCAGTGGATGGATGGTGACTGTCGAATTGTGATTGGCAGTGCATTCCAGAGAGTGGGAGCTACATACACAAAGGCTTTTTTATCCGACAGCAACATCTAGAGGCTGATAAATATATCGCACCTAATGCCCGTCTCACCACTTCCTATTTACGTCCGAAAGCAACTCCTCTCGTTCATGAACACACCTCTAACCGGCCAAAAGAGCTAAAACGCATTGTTTTGCAATTGTTATTCTCATGTTATGTTGTTTACTTATACATAGTAGGGCTAGGTGATATGGCCTAAAATCAATATCACGGTATATTGAGGAGTTCACCTCGATAACGATAAATAGACGATGACTACATGTATGCGCAAAAACAAAAGTTGTCCACTAGATGGGGCTGTCACGTTTATGTGACTCGAGGTCAACATTAACGCCACAAACCTACACACATCTTTTTAATTTTATTTATTACCAAATTTATTGACATGAGAAAAATGATATCGGTTAGATTTTGATAATGATAAATTTTCGATTTATCACCCAGCCATAATACAGATATATTTTAAAGACATACTTGTCCACAAGAGGTCACCAATTCTGCATCTGTATGAAATGCTCACGCACGCTCTGTGATTTACGTCTTTCCATAAGTGGATGTCTAACACTATTGGTTAATGCTGAACGGTACTCAGTTCAAATTGCATGGGGGTCTACAGGACGGGGACGGGCTTAGCAAAAACAAAATGACATATTACCTATATTATATCACAGAACAGGGTAAGACTATTACTGTTACGCATTTAAAAAAATCCTACACAATTCCTGAAAGGGGGAAAACTCCGGATTAGTTTTAATTTTCAAAGATTAAAAAACAAAAACATACACATTCAAAATGATTCAGTGAACCTAAATTTTCTCCACACCACAAAAAAAGAATAGTTCACAACTCACAATCCACGAACGATGCAAGTAGTTCAACTTAGATTTTCCCTACTGTATTGAAAAACATTATCTTCATAAATTCTCTTAAAACCGGCTAAATTACATCATTTTATTTTTTCTTGTCCACTGCTCCAGATGTTTACACCTTTAACAGACGGTAATTCTTTACCATGGTTTGAGTGGTTTTCTTTATGTTGAGCAGAGTTTGGACCTGGGGAGGCAGGAGTTTGTATTGAAGTTCGCTGAACTTCAGAATGTTTAAACGAACTGTGGATTGGTTGGCTCAGGTTTATTACTGATGATTCTTACAGCTTTCTTTTGCCATAAAAATACTGAAATAGCATTTCTGTTAAAACTTGTCATATGGAGCTAATAATAAAGTGGTTAGTAAATATTGAGAGAGGAAGCATTGGACTTAATACAAAACTAATAAAGATTTTTGTTTTTTAGATTTATGTGCGATCTTCAGTTTAATCTGTCATCAATGATAACGCCCAAGTAATTTGATTTCAGTTACCATTTCAGCATCATTTATTAAGTTTCTAAATAATTTCCTGGGCTTGTTACTAAATATAATACACTTAGTTTTACCAAGATGAAGTGATAATCTGTTTCAACATACACTGTTGTATGTAATTCCTTCTCAATCATACCCAGAAGCATCTTTATTCCTCATGATAGTTTGAACATGAAGAATAGAAGTTGTTTAAATATTTGCATCTCTCCAGCTGCATGAAAAGATCTGCTGAGTTTTGTTCCTTTCCTCCAGGTCTGTGACAGATCCCAGAGATGGAAAGAGAGTGGCCCTTAAAAAGATGCCTAATGTCTTCCAAAACCTTGTTTCATGCAAGAGGGTCTTTCGGGAGCTGAAGATGTTGTGTTTCTTCAAACATGAAAACGTAAGAGCTTTAATTCTTCCCAGATTTGATTTAAGTTGATGAATGAAAAGATCTGACTGACCCTCTCTCTTCAGGTGCTTTCTGCTCTGGACATCTTACAACCTCCACACATCGATTACTTTGAGGAAATGTATCCTTTACTATCTGATTTTTTATTTTATTTTTGTCTTCAAGTAAATATTTCCTAGCAAACTTTGACTGAAAGACAAGTCAGGACAGAGATATGTGACCTAAAATTAGTTGTCTTAAAAGACAAAACTATTTTATTAAAAATTTATATTGTATGATCAAACAGAAGGGTGCACATAACTAATACCAAGGTACGCATGGAAGGCAAAAATCAGGAATGTGGAATTCCACTTGTCTTACTAAGCGCCTTTGCATACTTGACCTATCATCTCATCTAAATTGAACGCATGGTGTGTTGTAGTGGTGCTGAGGGTTTTTTTTGTAACACGAGGATGGGGAGGAGTAGAGTTCTCAGTTTCAGCCCGAGCCTGAGCCCAGCCTGAGCAGGTCGGATTGGGCAGACCAAGTTAGTTGATGGGGCTGAGTCAGGTTTGGGCAGTAGAGAGAGAGGGGGGAAAAGATGTCAATCAATCAATCAATCAAATTTTATTTGTATAGCGCCTTCCACTGCCTTTACAGAAGCCCAAGGCGCTGAACAAAACATTAAAACAACAAGAGCAAAAAGACAGTAGGACAGATTAAAACTGCATAAAAAGTGACTAAAATAACAAAACAGATACGATAAAATAGAAAATAAAACAGTAAAATTATAAAAATCCATATTACATAAAAGCCAAACGATAAAAGTGAGTCTTCAAACGACTCTTAAAGACCTGCAGTGATGGGGACTGTTTGACAACAAGTGGGAGCTCATTCCACAGTGTAGGAGCCAGGACAGAAAAGGCCCTATCACCTCTTGTTCTCAGCCTTGTTCGTGGGACGACAAGCAATTCCTGGTCAGCTGAGCGAAGAGAGCGCACAGGGGCATGCATCTGAAGCAACCCAGCCAGATATGGTGGAGCACCACCATGAAGGGACCGGTAGACAAACAACAAAACCTTAAACTTAGCCCGGCAATCCACAGGGAGCCAGTGTAGGGAAGCCAGGACAGGAGTAATGTGTGTGTTTTTTTTCGAGCCAGTCAGAAATCTAGCTGCCGAGTTCTGAACCAACTGCAACCGCTTCAGTGCTGCCTGACTAAGATGTGTGACTATTTGCAGTTCCACCCCTGGAGCCTTGCCACCGAGGAGCTTTTTGACCACCCCAGCACCAGAGATTGGAGAGTCCAATCCCATGTCCCCAGACTCTGCTTTCTAGTGAGAAAGCAGAGTCTGGGGACATGGGAGGGGAAAGCAGTGCTCTACCAACACTGTTTACGGTGGAGACGGTGTGCTGCTGACCTCGACTTGGGAAGTTGTGGATCACTGGGCGGAGTACTTCGAAGACCTCCTCAATCACACCGGCACGTCTTCGTGCCGGTGTGATTGAGGAGGCCTTTCTTCAGCTTGACAGCATCCCTAACTGCGGTGTCCACCATCAAGTCCGGGGGTTGCCGTCACGACAGGCACAGACGACCCTGCAGCTGCAGGTCAGCCACCTCGACAATAGAGGCACGGAACATGGCCCATTAAATTTTCATTTATTTTTAAAT
>SSNS01000268.1:43431-54556 GCA_006937985.1 Aphyosemion australe | reverse complement strand
GAGCAGGTCGGATTGGGCAGACCAAGTTAGTTGATGGGGCTGAGTCAGGTTTGGGCAGTAGAGAGAGAGGGGGGAAAAGATGTGTGACTATTTGCAGTTCCACCCCTGGAGCCTTGCCACCGAGGAGCTTTTTGACCACCCCAGCACCAGAGATTGGAGAGTCCAATCCCATGTCCCCAGACTCTGCTTTCTAGTGAGAAAGCAGAGTCTGGGGACATGGGAGGGGAAAGCAGTGCTCTACCAACACTGTTTACGGTGGAGACGGTGTGCTGCTGACCTCGACTTGGGAAGTTGTGGATCACTGGGCGGAGTACTTCGAAGACCTCCTCAATCACACCGGCACGTCTTCGTGCCGGTGTGATTGAGGAGGCCTTTCTTCAGCTTGACAGCATCCCTAACTGCGGTGTCCACCATCAAGTCCGGGGGTTGCCGTCACGACAGGCACAGACGACCCTGCAGCTGCAGGTCAGCCACCTCGACAATAGAGGCACGGAACATGGCCCATTAAATTTTCATTTATTTTTAAATAATATTTAGTCCAAACAATGCAAATAAGCAATTTCACTTAAAGTAGGAACATTTCACCTGCTGTGGCCATATGCATTGTCTCACACACTTGCTCAGCTCTCTCTCTTCACCACGACAGACCGACACAGCACCTGCATCACTGCAGACGCAGCACCAATCTGCCTATCCAACTCCCGCTCCATCTTTCCCTCACTTGTGAACAAGACCCTGAGTTTCTTAAACTCCTCCACTTGGGGCAAAACCTCATCCCTGACCTGGAGAAGCCATTCTGCTCTTTTCCGTTTTAACTATAACGGATAAAACTAGAGAACTGGTGCAAATGATGCAAAGAAGGAGGGTTCCCAAAGGTTCACTACTCAGAGCTTCATTTATGCCCCTTTTCCATCAGCCCTACTTAGTGTGACTGAGATCGATTCTGTTTGTTTGGATGGCCTTTCCATCAGTAATGGGTCTGTGTTTGCCGTCAACTTTTCAGTGCTTGCCTCGACATGGTTCCAAGCTTACTGAACCGAGCCGGTGTTGTGTGTTGGATGAGCCGTGCTTGTTGAGGCACACGTTAGCTACAGGATGTCTTGCTTTACAATGTATTTAGTTTTAAAATAGCTTTTCATCTTATTTGTAATTTATTTATTTGGGATCCAACCCTTCTTTATTTCAGGTTTTTAGAGCAGATGTTTCATATTGCACCAAAGAGTAGATAAGTTTGCACTTTATCTTATACTGTTTACTTTTGTTTGGAGCTCTGGTTATACTTAGTTAAACTTAGTTTTATAAACTGGAATGTGTATTTTTGAACCTTAACCTGTCGTCGTTCAGCTATGTCGTGACTGAACTTATGCAAAGTGACCTCCATAAGATCATTGTATCACCACAGCCTCTGAGCTCAGACCACGCCAAAGTTTTTCTGTACCAGATCCTACGAGGTAGGTGTTTCTTATTCTTTGTTCCAGCGTTTGTGTTAGGATGCGTGGTTTCACAACAGGATGGAGATAGCTGGTTATGTCAATGAAATTTTAGTTTTATATTAAGTATAAAATCTATGTGAGTAGAATATGCTGGTGAAGGTTCTCAGTCATCCAGGTCATGGCAATCCAAGGGGTTCAAATGAAGGNAACCTCCACACATCGATTACTTTGAGGAAATGTATCCTTTACTATCTGATTTTTTATTTTATTTTTGTCTTCAAGTAAATATTTCCTAGCAAACTTTGACTGAAAGACAAGTCAGGACTGAGATATGTGACCTAAAATTAGTTGTCTTAAAAGACAAAACTATTTTATTAAAAATTCATATTGTATGATCAAACAGAAGGGTGCACATAACTAATACCAAGGTACGCATGGAAGGCAAAAATCAGGAATGTGGAATTCCACTTGTCTTACTAAGCGCCTTTGCATACTTGACCTATCATCTCATCTAAATTGAACGCATGGTGTGTTGTAGTGGTGCTGAGGGTTTTTTTTGTAACACGAGGATGGGGAGGAGTAGAGTTCTCAGTTTCAGCCCGAGCCTGAGCCCAGCCTGAGCAGGTCGGATTGGGCAGACCAAGTTAGTTGATGGGGCTGAGTCAGGTTTGGGCAGTAGAGAGAGAGGGGGGAAAAGATGTGTGACTATTTGCAGTTCCACCCCTGGAGCCTTGCCACCGAGGAGCTTTTTGACCACCCCAGCACCAGAGATTGGAGAGTCCAATCCCATGTCCCCAGACTCTGCTTTCTAGTGAGAAAGCAGAGTCTGGGGACATGGGAGGGGAAAGCAGTGCTCTACCAACACTGTTTACGGTGGAGACGGTGTGCTGCTGACCTCGACTTGGGAAGTTGTGGATCACTGGGCGGAGTACTTCGAAGACCTCCTCAATCACACCGGCACGTCTTCGTGCCGGTGTGATTGAGGAGGCCTTTCTTCAGCTTGACAGCATCCCTAACTGCGGTGTCCACCATCAAGTCCGGGGGTTGCCGTCACGACAGGCACAGACGACCCTGCAGCTGCAGGTCAGCCACCTCGACAATAGAGGCACGGAACATGGCCCGTTAAATTTTCATTTATTTTTAAATAATATTTAGTCCAAACAATGCAAATAAGCAATTTCACTTAAAGTAGGAACATTTCACCTGCTGTGGCCATATGCATTGTCTCACACACTTGCTCAGCTCTCTCTCTTCACCACGACAGACCGACACAGCACCTGCATCACTGCAGACGCAGCACCAATCTGCCTATCCAACTCCCGCTCCATCTTTCCCTCACTTGTGAACAAGACCCTGAGTTTCTTAAACTCCTCCACTTGGGGCAGAACCTCATCCCTGACCTGGAGAAGCCATTCTGCTCTTTTCCGTTTTAACTATAACGGATAAAACTAGAGAACTGGTGCAAATGATGCAAAGAAGGAGGGTTCCCAAAGGTTCACTACTCAGAGCTTCATTTATGCCCCTTTTCCATCAGCCCTACTTAGTGTGACTGAGATCGATTCTGTTTGTTTGGATGGCCTTTCCATCAGTAATGGGTCTGTGTTTGCCGTCAACTTTTCAGTGCTTGCCTCGACATGGTTCCAAGCTTACTGAACCGAGCCGGTGTTGTGTGTTGGATGAGCCGTGCTTGTTGAGGCACACGTTAGCTACAGGATGTCTTGCTTTACAATGTATTTAGTTTTAAAATAGCTTTTCATCTTATTTGTAATTTATTTATTTGGGATCCAACCCTTCTTTATTTCAGGTTTTTAGAGCAGATGTTTCATATTGCACCAAAGAGTAGATAAGTTTGCACTTTATCTTATACTGTTTACTTTTGTTTGGAGCTCTGGTTATACTTAGTTAAACTTAGTTTTATAAACTGGAATGTGTATTTTTGAACCTTAACCTGTCGTCGTTCAGCTATGTCGTGACTGAACTTATGCAAAGTGACCTCCATAAGATCATTGTATCACCACAGCCTCTGAGCTCAGACCACGCCAAAGTTTTTCTGTACCAGATCCTACGAGGTAGGTGTTTCTTATTCTTTGTTCCAGCGTTTGTGTTAGGATGCGTGGTTTCACAACAGGATGGAGATAGCTGGTTATGTCAATGAAATTTTAGTTTTATATTAAGTATAAAATCTATGTGAGTAGAATATGCTGGTGAAGGTTCTCAGTCATCCAGGTCATGGCAATCCAAGNGTGGATTGGTTGGCTCAGGTTTATTACTGATGATTCTTACAGCTTTCTTTTGCCATAAAAATACTGAAATAGCATTTCTGTTAAAACTTGTCATATGGAGCTAATAATAAAGTGGTTAGTAAATATTGAGAGAGGAAGCATTGGACTTAATACAAAACTAATAAAGATTTTTGTTTTTTAGATTTATGTGCGATCTTCAGTTTAATCTGTCATCAATGATAACGCCCAAGTAATTTGATTTCAGTTACCATTTCAGCATCATTTATTAAGTTTCTAAATAATTTCCTGGGCTTGTTACTAAATATAATACACTTAGTTTTACCAAGATGAAGTGATAATCTGTTTCAACATACACTGTTGTATGTAATTCCTTCTCAATCATACCCAGAAGCATCTTTATTCCTCATGATAGTTTGAACATGAAGAATAGAAGTTGTTTAAATATTTGCATCTCTCCAGCTGCATGAAAAGATCTGCTGAGTTTTGTTCCTTTCCTCCAGGTCTGTGACAGATCCCAGAGATGGAAAGAGAGTGGCCCTTAAAAAGATGCCTAATGTCTTCCAAAACCTTGTTTCATGCAAGAGGGTCTTTCGGGAGCTGAAGATGTTGTGTTTCTTCAAACATGAAAACGTAAGAGCTTTAATTCTTCCCAGATTTGATTTAAGTTGATGAATGAAAAGATCTGACTGACCCTCTCTCTTCAGGTGCTTTCTGCTCTGGACATCTTACAACCTCCACACATCGATTACTTTGAGGAAATGTATCCTTTACTATCTGATTTTTTATTTTATTTTTGTCTTCAAGTAAATATTTCCTAGCAAACTTTGACTGAAAGACAAGTCAGGACAGAGATATGTGACCTAAAATTAGTTGTCTTAAAAGACAAAACTATTTTATTAAAAATTTATATTGTATGATCAAACAGAAGGGTGCACATAACTAATACCAAGGTACGCATGGAAGGCAAAAATCAGGAATGTGGAATTCCACTTGTCTTACTAAGCGCCTTTGCATACTTGACCTATCATCTCATCTAAATTGAACGCATGGTGTGTTGTAGTGGTGCTGAGGGTTTTTTTTGTAACACGAGGATGGGGAGGAGTAGAGTTCTCAGTTTCAGCCCGAGCCTGAGCCCAGCCCGAGCAGGTCGGATTGGGCAGACCAAGTTAGTTGATGGGGCTGAGTCAGGTTTGGGCAGTAGAGAGAGAGGGGGGAAAAGATGTGTGACTATTTGCAGTTCCACCCCTGGAGCCTTGCCACCGAGGAGCTTTTTGACCACCCCAGCACCAGAGATTGGAGAGTCCAAAGAGGGGAAAGCAGTGCTCTACCAACACTGTTTATTTGTTGTGCTGCTGACCTCAACTTGGGAAGTTGTGGATCACTGGGCGGAGTACTTCGAAGACCTCCTCAATCACACCGGCACGTCTTCGTGCCGGTGTGATTGAGGAGGTGTGATTGAGGAGGCCTTTCTTCAGCTTGACAGCATCCCTAACTGCGGTGTCCACCATCAAGTCCGGGGGTTGCCGTCACGACAGGCACAGACGACCCTGCAGCTGCAGGTCAGCCACCTCGACAATAGAGGCACGGAACATGGCCCGTTAAATTTTCATTTATTTTTAAATAATATTTAGTCCAAACAATGCAAATAAGCAATTTCACTTAAAGTAGGAACATTTCACCTGCTGTGGCCATATGCATTGTCTCACACACTTGCTCAGCTCTCTCTCTTCACCACGACAGACCGACACAGCACCTGCATCACTGCAGACGCAGCACCAATCTGCCTATCCAACTCCCGCTCCATCTTTCCCTCACTTGTGAACAAGACCCTGAGTTTCTTAAACTCCTCCACTTGGGGCAGAACCTCATCCCTGACCTGGAGAAGCCATTCTGCTCTTTTCCGTTTTAACTATAACGGATAAAACTAGAGAACTGGTGCAAATGATGCAAAGAAGGAGGGTTCCCAAAGGTTCACTACTCAGAGCTTCATTTATGCCCCTTTTCCATCAGCCCTACTTAGTGTGACTGAGATCGATTCTGTTTGTTTGGATGGCCTTTCCATCAGTAATGGGTCTGTGTTTGCCGTCAACTTTTCAGTGCTTGCCTCGACATGGTTCCAAGCTTACTGAACCGAGCCGGTGTTGTGTGTTGGATGAGCCGTGCTTGTTGAGGCACACGTTAGCTACAGGATGTCTTGCTTTACAATGTATTTAGTTTTAAAATAGCTTTTCATCTTATTTGTAATTTATTTATTTGGGATCCAACCCTTCTTTATTTCAGGTTTTTAGAGCAGATGTTTCATATTGCACCAAAGAGTAGATAAGTTTGCACTTTATCTTATACTGTTTACTTTTGTTTGGAGCTCTGGTTATACTTAGTTAAACTTAGTTTTATAAACTGGAATGTGTATTTTTGAACCTTAACCTGTCGTCGTTCAGCTATGTCGTGACTGAACTTATGCAAAGTGACCTCCATAAGATCATTGTATCACCACAGCCTCTGAGCTCAGACCACGCCAAAGTTTTTCTGTACCAGATCCTACGAGGTAGGTGTTTCTTATTCTTTGTTCCAGCGTTTGTGTTAGGATGCGTGGTTTCACAACAGGATGGAGATAGCTGGTTATGTCAATGAAATTTTAGTTTTATATTAAGTATAAAATCTATGTGAGTAGAATATGCTGGTGAAGGTTCTCAGTCATCCAGGTCATGGCAATCCAAGGGGTTCAAATGAAGGCAACTGGACTTCTTTGGTTTTTTGAAGACATTTCGCTTCTCATCCGAGGTCCTTCGTCAATTCTGACTTGAATATGGGAGGGTCGATCGTATAAACTGTAGCTGTCTGTTGTTGCTGTCTGTTGTTGCTCAACAAGCAGCATCTGCCTGTGAATACCCCTTCTCCCTACCTCCTGATGCGTTGTTAGCATCGTATAATAGAGGCTAACAATGCTAACGACTCATCAGGAGGTAGGGAGAAGGGGTATTCACAGGCTGATGCTGCTCGTTGAGCAACAGCAGACAGCTACAGTTTATAAGATCGACCCTCCCATATTCCAGTCAGAATTGGCAAAGCTCCTTGGATGAGAAGCGAAACGTCTTCAAGAAACCAAAGAAGTCCAGTTGCCTTCATTTGAACCCCTTGGATTATGTGAGTAGAACAATCATTCTTTTATTTCTTAGTTATCTCTACAGCAGTAATTTTGAGTAGTTGCATAACTCGGTCTTCATAAGTAACCGTGTTCTGTGAAGTGGTGTGATGTTGACTAACCTCTGTCCTGGCTTGAAGAGAATATGAAAGACAGGAAGTACCTTCTAGAGGCTTCTTTAATGGGTAAGGTGAGGAGCTGAGTCATCCTTGAGGCAGTCAAACATGGAAGTACTGTTGGGGTGAGGTCAGATGCATCCTGGACACCTCCAAACTCAAAAGTTCTAGGGTTCTACCCAGGGCTTCCTAGGGAGTGTTCTTGAAAATGCCTCAGAGTCTGAGGAGGTGGAGGTAAATGGGTCCAGGTATACAGCTTTACCTGAGCTGTTTCTGTGGAAAAGTATTGAATGACTATTTTACCAGTAGATATCTTTTATGTGGCCTGTGTTTGGAGAGTTTGTCCTCCAGGATGATGAGCTAACAATTACCCAGCTGTAATATCTCACTCTGCAGGACTTAAATACCTTCACTCTGCTGGGATACTACACCGAGACATCAAACATGGTAACCTCCTGGTTAATAGCAACTGTGTGCTAAAGGTGTGTGTTTAATGTCTTTCATGTTCAGTCAGGATTTATTTTGTCCAGCTGGTTCTTCTGACTGTCTTCTCTTGTAGATCTGTGACTTTGGCCTTGCCCGAGTGGAGGAGACGGATGAGTCCCGGCACATGACTCAGGAAGTGGTGACACAGTACTACAGAGCGCCAGAGATCCTCATGGGGAGCCGCCACTATTCCAACTCCATTGATATCTGGTCTGTGGGCTGCATCTTTGCAGAGCTGCTGGGACGCCGAATCCTCTTCCAAGCTCAGAGTCCCATTCAGCAGGTCTCTGCTGACACAAAACCATTAAAGAAGGGAAACTATTCACCATGTAATAGTTTTTACTGTGTTAAAACATGTAGGGAAACTTATCAGGTGGGAAAAATAAGGGACCAGGAATTCACCTAATCGTTTCAGAAAACGTTCTGCTTCATATCTGTACCCATCTGTGAGTGGGATCCGATTCACAATTACGGTTCCAGATTTTGTGCCACCTGATTTTACATAAACAGGTTGGTACCATTTTCATGGACTTCTGGTTGTCTCCATTTGTATCCTGGCAATTACTTCATATTCCTGCAAGCTGCAGAACACAGCAACACCTGGATGATTTGGATCTTGCATTCATAAAACGGGATAAGTGGCATCACCAAGTCCAGACCGTGATCTAAAGGACTAGTGTATGGGAGTCCCAAAGAGAGAGAGAGTCTATGAAGGTCAAGCAGAAAAAGCACAGAGGAGGATCTGGAGGCAAAAATCAAGGACAGCTGACAGAAAAAATTCAGTGATCCAGAGTTTGTCTGGGTAACAGGAAACCCTCTAAGAGCTTCTGCAGCCAAAATGCCACCCAGTCAACCATTTATTCAAGTGAAATCAGGAACCACAAGTTTTTAGACCCATTCATAAATTTTATCCCGGCAAAAATAGGTTAGGATAACCCTAACCCCCTACCTGCCTTTATCCAGCAATGTGATGGCATCATTTACTGTTCAGTGGAGTCGTGTGTGATTTAATCGTTGTGGGTTTGTGTTTAGTTGGATTTAATCACTGACCTGTTGGGAACGCCTTCTATGGAAGCGATGCGGACAGCGTGTGAAGGTGCTCGTGCACACATCCTCAGAGGACCTCACAAACAGGTAATCTGGCTCTTTAAAGGGTTAAAACCCTAACCTTAAACTTAACGATGACAACCACAACCCTCCCACAGACAAATAACTAAATCACGTTATCAGTCATTTTGGGGACAGTTGCAGAGGAGTTAAGTGCCCACCCCATACCTGGAGTGTTACAGGAAGACACCCTCCTTATGTGCTGCTGATGGTGAGTTAGGGTTAGCTCCACCCCTGTCAGTGTGCACCAGAGCTGCTGGGGCTACAATGTGGCTCGTCACCATCAGTATGTGAATGTGTGCGTGAATGACTGTTGTGTTGTAAAGAGCCTTGGGGGGTTCTAGGACTCTAGGAGGTGTAAATACGGACCAAGTGATAAATACAGACCATTTAACATTATCCAGAGGAGACTTTGGTCACATGAAACAGTTACATTTATAGGGTTAAAATAATCATAATTCTGACTTTGTTTTTGTTTTTTACTGTGTCTGTGTCGTTTTTGTCGGCAGCCATCCCTTCCTGTTCTGTACACACTGTCCAGCCAAGCGACCCACGAAGCAGTCCACCTCTTATGCAGGATGTTGGTGTTTGATCCAGTGAGTCTACCTTCTGTTTCTTAACTAATGAAATCAAATTCAACAATACTTTAATAATGCCAGAGGGCTCTCCTGTAGCGGTCTGTACTACAGCAGGTCTGAAGACACCTCCCAATGAAGATGCTGTGTTGTTGCATGATGGTGCAGAGGATGCTCAGGGTTGTCCATCATTTTTTTATTTTATGAAGAATCCTTTTCACCATCATCTTCAGTGCTAATCATTAATCATTGTAAATCATCTACTTTAGAATTGTTCTGTATCTTCAAAGTTCTCCATGAGGTTTTTATCCAAACAAAGATTTGTTTTGCTGCAACATTTACAGTTTAGGTATTAATATGAACACAGAGCTGGTGGTGGTCTGAGGGAACCAGCAGCATCTTCACGGCTGCCCCGCGACTGTCAGAGAGCCCCAGGGCAGCTGTGGCTGCACTGGGGCTCATCACCGCCAGCATGTGAATGTGTGTGTGTTCATGGGTGACTGTTGTGTTGTAAAGTGATTTGGGGGGTTCTAAGACTCTAGAAGGTGCTATATAAATACAGACATCTGACTCATGCATTCGGTCTCCAGTCGAAAAGGATTTCTGCCAAGGATGCCTTGGCTCATCCGTACCTGGACGAGGGTCGTCTGCGCTACCACACCTGTATGTGCAAGTGCTGCTACACCACGTCCTCCGGCCGTGTTTACACCAGCAACTTTGAGCCTGTCACAAATCCCAAGTTTGATGATGGCTTTGAGAAGAACCTGAGCTCCGTGAGACAGGTCAAAGGTGAGCTGTCCACCTGCCTGCTAACTTTGCCGGCAGGGGTCAAAGTTTGCACCATGATGAGGAGTTTTGTTGAAGAGAAACATGTTGGCTCCTTGTTTCCCTCACAGAGATCATCCATCAGTTCATCCTGGAGCAACAGAAGGGGAGCAGAGTGCCGCTCTGCATCAACCCTCAGTCAGCTGCTTTCAAAAGCTTCATCAGGTACCAGGATTCTCCTCTAACATAATTAGAACTAGATTAATTGCATTTCTAGCAGAAATGCGTTTGAATGCTGAATTGCTTAAAATGATAGCTGAAGGTGCTTAAGAAATGAATTCAAGCTTAAAATGAGCTTAATTGTCAAAATGAGCTGAATGGATTTGAAGATTTATGAAGCTCAAAAAAATAGGTGAAGAATCAAGAAAAACTGCTAAACAGCAGAAAGCTGAAATCTTCATACAAAGTTTACAAAGCTGGACAGTGGAAATGTTTAAACTTCTGGTATTTCAGTAGCAATAGTGAAATAGTTAAATTTTCACAATTAGCTGAACTGTGAATTTAGCAGCATATGCTGAGTTTTGAAACTGATAGCTGAAGATGCTTAAGAAATGAACTGAAGCTTAAATTGTGCTTAAATGTCAAAATCAGCTGAATGTATGTGGAGAATTAGGAGCAAAAATATTTAACAAGTTTAATAGAGCACAAAAAGTAGATGAAGAATGAAGAAAAAATCCTAAACAGCAAAAATCTGAAATCTATAAACATAGTTTAAAAAACTGAACAGCTAAAATGTTTAAACAACGAATATTTGAGTAGGAATAGTTTAATAGTTAAATTTTCACAATTAGCTGAACTGTGAATTTAGCAGCTGAAACTGATAGATGAACATGCCTTAGAACTGAAGTGAAGTTGAAAATGAGTTCAATTGTCAAAGTTAGCAGAATGAGATAAAAAAAAATTAAACTGTTAGAAAGAGCAGAAATTAAACTTTGAAGTTTCAAAACTCTCTCAGCCAATCATAGACCAGGGATGGTTAACGGCTGGTTTCCTGAGTCCAAGCCGATCAAATTGGTGTATAACAAGTCTGGTTGAGTAATTCTGTTATCCCGGAAAAATCTTGAACTTTCTCGGCCAATCAGAGAGCAGGCTGGGTTCTTGAGACCAAGCCGATTGATTTGATGTATATTATGTGTGGGCGAGTATTTCTGTTAACCAAGAAGAAGCTTGCACTCTCTCAGCCAATCAGAAAGCAGGG
>SSNS01000268.1:22005-38083 GCA_006937985.1 Aphyosemion australe | reverse complement strand
CACACACACACACACACACACGCACAATCGCGCACACACACACACGCACACACACATGCACACACACAGCACGCACGCACACACACACACACACACACACGCGCACACACTCACACACACACGCACTCACACACGCACTCACACAAACACACACACGCACTCACACACACACACACACACGCGTACACACACTCACACACACGCACAAACTCACACACACACACACACCCGCACACACACACCCACACACGCACTCACACACACATGCACACTCACACATGCACACACACACACACACACAGGTGAACTTGACTCATAAGGAAAAGCCTTTGATCCTTTGATCTTTAATTGTTTATAATTAGGCTTAACGAGCCGTCTGCAGGTGTTATCGACCTGTCTGCATGTACTTACAGTCAGCTTCAGCTGTTAGATGTTCGGAGGCTTCGAACGTCTCATCACCATTCGAAAAGTATTGCACCGATTTGAAAAATTCCAAAAGCGTGAACATCAGAAGGCTTTGGTGGTGCTATATTGAAATTTTTGTGTGCCTACCTAGAATATTTGTAGGAGATATGAGGAGACAATTTCAGCTGTCTGAGAGAGACCAAAGCAGAAAATGCCTGTTTTATATGGGAGGAAAATGTGGCTGAATCATCCTTCTGACGCTTGTAACTCAAGAACCGTGACAGCTACAGCTAAAATGAGGACATCCCATCGAAGCAGACGAGTAAAACTACTGTTTTTGAGTAATTGATGAGTTTACCCTAAAAAATGTGGTCGTAGCAGATTTTTGTTTAGAGAAAATCATCAGAATCTGGAGATCGCCTGTTCTGCAGCTCCAAATGTCAAATTGCATGCCTCGAACGTCTCCTCACCATTCGAAAAGTATTACACCGATTCAAAAAATTCCAAAACCGTCAGCGGCTGAAGGCTTTGATGGTGCTCTGTGTGAATTTTTGTGTGCCTATCTTTAATATTGTAGGAGATATGACGAGTACAGTTTAGCTCTAAGACAGCGATCGAAGCACCTGAGCTGAGAAAAAATTGAATGGCTGCCAATGGGAGAAAATCTGGCTGACTCCTCC
This sequence comes from Aphyosemion australe, assembly GCA_006937985.1. Lineage (NCBI taxonomy): Eukaryota > Metazoa > Chordata > Actinopteri > Cyprinodontiformes > Nothobranchiidae > Aphyosemion > Aphyosemion australe. The sequence goes on along the minus strand of SSNS01000268.1, from coordinate 36,998 downwards.
TTCTGAGCCTCGTAGCGCAAAAACCGTGGCAGCTACAGCAAAATCGAGACCATCCCATCGAAGCAGACAAAAAAACCTACTGTTTTTGAGAAAATTACGCGTCTACCCCAAAAGATGTGGTCGTAGCAGAATTTCCCCTTCTGGATTTCGATCTGAAGCTGTCAGTCACAGTGGGAAAGGCATGACCATATNTGGGTTCCTGAGACGAAGCCGATCAATTTGATGTATAATATGTGTGGGTGCATATTTCTATTAACCAATAAGAAGCTTGAACTCTCTCAGCCAATCAGAGAGCAGGGATGTTTGGGGGAGGCAATGGGTTCCTGAGACGAAGCCGATCAATTTGATGTATAATATGTGTGGGTGCATATTTCTATTAACCAATAAGAAGCTTGAACTCTCTCAGCCAATCAGAGAGCAGGGATGTTTGGGGGAGGCAATGGGTTCCTGAGACGAAGCCGATCAATTTGATGTATAATATGTGTGGGTGCATATTTCTATTAACCAATAAGAAGCTTGAACTCTCTCAGCCAATCAGAGAGCAGGGATGTGGGGTGGGGGGGCACTGGGTTCCTTAGACCAAGCTGAACAATTTGATGTATAATATGTGTGGGTGCGTATTTCTATTAACTTTGAAGATGCTTGAACTCTCTCAGCCAATCAGATAGCAGGGATGTGGGGTGGGGGGGCACTGGGTTCCTTAGACCAAGCTGAACGATTTAATGTATAATATGTGTGGGTGTGTATGTCTTTTCAGGCAGCAAAAATTTGAATACTCTCAGCCAATCAGGGACCAGCTGTGCTTTCCCACCTTTTTACTGGCTTCTGGGGTCAGACAGATACAGACAGACACACTGCCAGACAGACAGAAAGATAGACAGAAAACACACACACACACACACACACACGCACACACTCACAGGCACACACACACACACTTACAAACACTTACACACACACTCACACACACATGCACACACACGCACACACTCACACACACTCACACACACACTCACGGACACACACACACACGCAAACACACACACGCACTCACATACACACTCACACACACACGCACAATCGCGCACACACACACAGGTGAACTTGACTCATAAGGAAAAGCCTTTGATCCTTTGATCTTTAATTGTTTATAATTAGGCTTAACGAGCCGTCTGCAGGTGTTAACGACCTGTCTGCATGTACTTACAGTCAGCTTCAGCTGTTAGATGTTAGTTCGGAGGCTTCGAACGTCTCATCACCATTCGAAAAGTATTGCACCGATTTGAAAAATTCCAAAAGCGTGAACATCAGAAGGCTTTGGTGGTGCTATATTGAAATTTTTGTGTGCCTACCTAGAATATTTGTAGGAGATATGAGGAGACAATTTCAGCTGTCTGAGAGAGACCAAAGCAGAAAATGCCTGTTTTATATGGGAGGAAAATGTGGCTGAATCATCCTTCTGACGCTTGTAACTCAAGAACCGTGACAGCTACAGCTAAAATGAGGACATCCCATCGAAGCAGACGAGTAAAACTACTGTTTTTGAGTAATTGATGAGTTTACCCTAAAAAATGTGGTCGTAGCAGATTTTTGTTTAGAGAAAATCATCAGAATCTGGAGATCGCCTGTTCTGCAGCTCCAAATGTCAAATTGCATGCCTCGAACGTCTCCTCACCATTCGAAAAAGTATTACACCGATTCAAAAAATTCCAAAACCGTCAGCGGCTGAAGGCTTTGATGGTGCTCTGTGTGAATTTTTGTGTGCCTATCTTTAATATTGTAGGAGATATGACGAGTACAGTTTAGCTCTAAGACAGCGATCGAAGCACAAGATCTGAAAATTTTTTGAATGGGGGCCAATGGGAGAAAATCAGGATCACTCCTCCTTCTGAGCCTCGTAGCACAAAAACCGTGGCAGTTACAGAAAAATCGAAGCCATCCCATCGAAGCAGACAAATAAACCTACTGTTTTTGAGAAAATTACGCATCTACCCCAAAAGATGTGGTCGTAGCAGAATTTACTTTTCTGGATTCAGATCTGAAGCTGTCAGTCACAGTGGGAAAGGCATGACCATATATGGGACAGCACAACTCAGCTGCTGGAAGGAGAAATATTTTAAAACCTTTCCAAACTAGTTAACGCTACGACCACAATCTTTGGAGTACGTCCATAAATTATACATCAAAACGGAGGAAAATCCGTCAGCTTTCATTCAGCGCAAGTCTCATTTCCACCGGTTCTACGGTTCTCTCAGGACACGGCCTGAAGTCGAGCAAAGTCTGTTTTTGGCCCTATTCTTTTGAATGGGGGGAGGAGGAGAAGTTCCTGAACTTTCCAAAATCGTACCTCAAGTTTAACCTGTGATTGTAGAAAAACCATAAAAGATATCAAGAAGCTGAATAATCAGATAAGAGCTGAATGTGTTCTGAGTTTGTTAAAAGTTGAATGAAGTCTCTAAGTTGAAGTATGCTGAAGTAGTTAAAGTTCAAACAAGCTGAATGATTTTTTGAAAATTTAAAGGATTTGAAGCATTTCCCATTCATTTCAATGGGCTGAAAAATCGCAGAAAAAGCTGAATATCTCCTAAAATATTAAATGTATCAATACCAAAAGTAATCGTCGGAACTTGCTTAAATCGCTTAAAATTTGAAGGAGTTGAAAAAAAAGCGTACGGAAAGCGGAATAATAATAATAATAATAATAAAGAGAAACAGGAAAACAATAATTACATCGTTGTGGTGCCGATTAATTATTTGGGGGCCTCTAAGGTGGGTTCCTGTCATGAAGAGTTCATGATGTGCCAAAGTCCTGAGTTTCTGAGATTAAAGGAGAGCAGGATCTGGGTCAGAAACACATCTGTGAATGTTTCAGACTATCTGCTGAGTTCCTTCAGAAACTGTCTGCAAGTGAATCAAGAAGAATGATGTTTTTGACGGTGTTGCATTTAGGAGCTTAGAAACCAGTAGGTAGTGCAGACGCTGATATTAATCCCAATATTTGTTGGTTTTCTTTAAACAGCTCGACAGTGGCACAGCCTTCTGAAATGCCTCCGTCTCCGCTGGTGTGGGAGTAGCTGCTGCTGCTGCTGTCGTCCTTCGTTCCACCTGACGCTGAAGCTGCTCCACTGGGAACAGGAACACGTCATCACTTTGTCAGCTACGTAGCATTTTACTGGAGAGAGAGGCTCACAGGTCTGACGGGTGGAAGTTAGAGAGAAGTTTAGCAGACAAGCCAACCTGATCACTTCCTGGTTAAAGAAACAGCTTTTAAATGAAAACTCATTTTCTATACATAAAAATGGCGGGCCAAGCGTTTAGTACCGGGCCTTCAGCGCGGGTTCACTGATCCGTATCTCATCAACCGTGCTGCATGTGAATAAACAGAAAAACTGTTAGAAGACTTTACTGAAGGTTCACTTTATGGTAAATTTCACAGATATTCATCGTTATACGACAACAAGGTGTTTTTAAGATCAGAGAGGGAACGAGATGGCAGGCGCTGCGTAGTTTAGAGATTACACATTGTTTTTATTCATCAGTTAGTTTATTTATTATGGGGAGCATTTTACGTATTGAGTGAATATCCTCTACAACTCTTGTCCTCCACGTATATCAGCAGCTGATGATCAAAATACAAATGTTTTATTCATAGTTGGATAAGCTTTTGTTTACTCTTGCCTTTTTCAACCAGCTCACATGCACCCCACGAGCACTCCAAAACGAGAGCTTGAGCTCTGGCCTATATGTCATCACAAAGGCCAAATATAACCAAATATGAGGCCAGCAGCGAACAAACCAGCACAACAAATCTCATTTCATAACGCGAGCCGCCAGCCATTGTGAGCATGAAATTTAAAAAATCTAAAGGATGAAGATGCGGCGCAGTTGAGATAAATGTTTCTAAATAGAGAAAAACCTCTGAACTAAATGAACAGTTTCACTGAACAGAAATCAGGATTTAAGCTGTAGTTGGTGATTCTGATGGCACACCACCACTAATACTTGAATTAGCCAAAGATCAGGATCCTCATATTAAATCAGGATGTGTGTGAATCTCCATGTTTTCACTGATAAAGGAGGTTTTATTTGTTAGATGTTTGAAGTAGCTTCGTTTTAAGGTGGTATGAAGACCCTGGCTGTCTTCGCCTGCTTCTGGAAAAAAAGGTGGAGTTGGTGTTATTTCTTAAAGTCTCCATCCAGTTTGGACAGAAGATCTTTGACAATCCAGATGATATTTGTAAAAATAATTTCTATCCCTCTAAATTAGCTTTACCGAATGTGTGATTCTTTTATTCAGTGGAGTTCATTTCAAGATTATTGGACCAATGCTTTAAACCCCGTTTAGATTATATCTGTACACCAGAGTATTGGAGCTGTTTCAATCACAAATCATTATTTATACAGGGTTTTGTTTTTAATTACCTGTAATTATCAGGTTTTAACTCAGACAAATGTTCATAAATCAGGCTCCAAAAAATAAAGGAATATTTTAAACTTGATAAGATATTAAAATTCAGCTCATCTGGCTGAATAAAATGTAGAGGAGCTCTGATCTTCTGAGTCTCTGCAGCGATCACGCTGGGTGGGATAGAAGAAAAGTACCGCACTGAAACAGATTAGAGATTATATTAGACAAACTCATAGTTTATTTGAATCTGTTAGATTCTCCATGTTCTGTCAGATGAAGTTGTCTTGTTTTCAACTCCAGAACGTTTGTCTAGTTTGTTGTAATAAAAGTTGCTTGGAGGCCATTTTTAATGACTGAAACCAAAACAAAATGTTTCATCCAAACTGGGAAGAATAAAAAAAATGAGTTTAAGTGGAACAGATTTCATCAGGAGGCTCCTTTCTGCTGTTTCATCTTCAGACTCCACAGGTAAAAACAAAATAAACCTAAAGGCTTTCATTCAACAGAATCATTTACCGCCCCATCGTATAAACCAGTGNTTTACAGTGGGATTAGCTGTAATGTGTGTACATCAGAGATGTAAATTAATCCAAGGAGCAGCGTTTTGTTATTGTGATTATTTTCCTCACAGCAACACTGTGTGAATATGTACATAAAAGATTCACTGTTTGGTCTCTACCTCTTGATCTGAGTAAGTTGGCATTGTTTACCCTCAGTCATTTCTAAATTCATGGGAGATTATTTTACCTAGGAAGTCCTTTTTTACTGCTATTGAAGTGCCCCTCTGACATTGTTTATACTGCAGACACATTGAAATGAAAACGTTTGTATAACACGTTAGTCTCTGAAACAATTTGATCTCATTAGGGGGAAAAGACACCATTTTTGCTACAACAGCTGTAAACCAAGCTTCTCTCTTTTGATTTGGTGTCGTCATAAAATAATAATGGTGAAATTTGTAAAACTAATGATATTTTTATCTATAGTACACAGATGTTTCTATTAGCTTACAATGAAGAGGCAGAGTTCAGGTGTAAAACATTTAACTGTTCTGTTTTCATTATTTAACCTTTTTTATATTAAGTTCGCTGTTTCTCATTTACAAAGTCAGTTTGTTTTTCCATTCAGGGACAAATAAATGACTACATTTAAAATAAAGATGTTTTCTTGAAAAGGCTTTTTATGTCAACACTCCATCTGGACTTTGTTTGGGGTTCAGCTACATCCGGTTTTAATTACAGACGAGTTAAACACCGCGGCAGAAAATTATTCAGTGCTGTAAAAACACAACCACAACCTGGCAGCTTGGTTAATAAATACCCGAGGCTGGTTCCTCCAAAGCTTTTATGGCAAGCCTCTGTGAGAGCGACTCTATAGTGGAGCACCAGGAAGTTAGGGAACACTCCTTAAAAACCGTTTAAGGTTGAAGGTCAAGTTGCCATCAGCGGTCCAGACGCTGCAGCCTGATAAAGACTTTCTGTGTCAACAAATACCAGTGTAGCTGGATGGATATGGTTCACTAATTTTTTTAACACCATGTGAAACACAAAACATTACTATAAAGATGGACTAGTGAGGTCTGATTCTGTTGTATCACAAAGAGCCTTCGTCAGGTCATTCTACCTTAATATCTGTAATAGCACACAAACTTTAGCTTTAATTTCAGAACAGCAATTTGATGACGTCAATAGCCACAGATCACTGCCGCCTTTCCATCATAAGCAGTTCTCTCCGATAGTCTGCAAATATTTAACCCAAGAGAGAAATTACCACCTCACATGCTGTGGGTTGTGATCCTTGTCCGTCCACGGTGTCTCAGTCTGAGCAGCCGAAAACACAGTCAAGACTCCATGTGGTCCTCTGGAGGTAGGTTCCTAAAAAGCTTTTTATGAAGGTTTTTGTTTATATTTGTTATTCTGGGCATGCTTGTTTTGACACTGTGCCCTCGATTTTAACTGTGGTGTTGTTGTACACTGCTGTTGTCTCATAAAGGTCCAGTGATACCACCTAATGGTTTTCTTTTTGGGTTAAAACTTGTTCAACTGCAGGCCTTTTACACTGAAACATAATCTATAGCATAAAATCTTCTGAATTACTGGACAGATTTTAATAAAAATCTCTCAGATTTGACCAGGCGATGGTGGATAAGCATCTGAGTCCACCAAGAATACACTAACGCCCAGTGTTTGAAACCCCCCATCCTTGTTCTCTGACCCTTACATAAACCACCAACACATCCATAAACCTAAAAAATGCTTGGTGCTGCTGTGTAAACGTCTTTGTCCTGGTATGTGGTGAAGATTATCTTAATATCTCCTGGTCTGAGAAAGAGCTGCAATGAGTGGTTAGATCTACTTAAACATTGACCATTCAATGTCTCCCATCTCTAGAGGACATTTACAAAATCAGAACCAGAGACATTAGGGATGGACTCAAACCACCCAGTTTATGACATATTCAGTCCTGCTGTTGAACAGATCCAAAGTCTGAAAAACAAGGCTAAGGAGCAGCTTTTTCCCCTCTGAGGCTCATGAACCCTTAAGCTTAATCCCTTCTACTTTGTTTACCAGCTCTCATGCATTGATTCTGAGACACACGCTCTAACGCCATGCCTCCAACACCTCTTGCTGGGAAATAAAATAGTTTCTACCTGAGTTACCCGTTGCGTTGTTTCTATTGCATACACTCCCCTAGGTTGCAAACCTTGTTGCACTTGCCAGTGTTAAATATGATTAAATATTACACATTAGATTTTTTCAAAGACATCAGCAGAAGTTCTTCTTTGCAAACTTTAACTACCTCTTGGGTAGAAGTTAAATGATCTAAAAGAAACTCTAGACTCCTCCTGATTTACAGTAGGGTGGGATTCACTAACTGCAAATGCAATAATGAAACATGACTTTGTGAAAGCTTTCTGTTTGCAGGAAAGTCGAAAAATCTCACTGTCAACATCACTCCCACAGGCAACCATGATGGAGTGGAATTTCCACGGTAAGTTCTCTTTTATTCTCATGGTACAAAACCAGCTGCTTCCGGGACTAGGTAGAATTTACCCAACAGAGGGACTGTGGAGAAGACAACCTTGAAGAAACGCTGCCCACAACCTTATTCAGCTTTGCTGCTTGCGTCTCTACCATTGAGTCCTGTTGTTGCCGCTTAGTTGGGCACCAACAGCCTTCAAGCCACTGGTCCAGGAAACATCTTCAATGGTCCTTAACATGACTAATACAAATTCCACAACTCCAGCTTTCCCTGGGATGGGAGGAAAACACACCCAAAGGTGTGTGTTGATCTCATGGACAGTTGACCCACTACTTGTTTGGGTTGAACTCCTCTGCTGCCATATCAGTCACAGAACCATCTGGTGATCAGCTGACAGCTATGCCACTGTCTTTACCGAGACTGTCGGCCCAAAAAAATCTTGGGACAACATTGGAACTTTCTGTGGCAATCAGCTAATATCAATTTGTAAACCTTAAACACCAACTCCAGCTTCATTGAGACGCTGTATAAATGCTCATTTCCACAGGTGATCCCACTGACCATGTCTCCATATTCTAGTTTTACCTTCAACCCAAAGGAAGGGATTGATAATCCAGCTCTAGTCATCGCTGACGATCCTGGTGAGTTTGGATGCACAAATCTTTACAAATACATTTGTTCTCTAGTGAGCTTCAGTACTGTACTGANTTTACAGTGGGATTAGCTGTAATGTGTGTACATCAGAGATGTAAATTAATCCAAGGAGCAGCGTTTTGTTATTGTGATTATTTTCCTCACAGCAACACTGTGTGAATATGTACATAAAAGATTCACTGTTTGGTCTCTACCTCTTGATCTGAGTAAGTTGGCATTGTTTACCCTCAGTCATTTCTAAATTCATGGGAGATTATTTTACCTAGGAAGTCCTTTTTTACTGCTATTGAAGTGCCCCTCTGACATTGTTTATACTGCAGACACATTGAAATGAAAACGTTTGTATAACACGTTAGTCTCTGAAACAATTTGATCTCATTAGGGGGAAAAGACACCATTTTTGCTACAACAGCTGTAAACCAAGCTTCTCTCTTTTGATTTGGTGTCGTCATAAAATAATAATGGTGAAATTTGTAAAACTAATGATATTTTTATCTATAGTACACAGTTTGTATTAGCTTACAATGAAGAGGCAGAGTTCAGGTGTAAAACATTTAACTGTTCTGTTTTCATTATTTAACCTTTTTTATATTAAGTTCGCTGTTTCTCATTCACAAAGTCACAGTTTGTTTTTCCATTCAGGGACAAATAAATGACTACATTTAAAATAAAGATGTTTTCTTGAAAAGGCTTTTTATGTCAACACTCCATCTGGACTTTGTTTGGGGTTCAGCTACATCCGGTTTTAATTACAGACGAGATAAACACCGCGGCAGAAAATTATTCAGTGCTGTAAAAACACAACCACAACCTGGCAGCTTGCAAGCACAAGCACAGACTGACTTCATCACTGTTTTGATGTCATTGCTCAATTGACCTCTCAGATCACTGAGAGAGCAGATCTATGCATACACGCACGATTTCACTGACGTTTTAGCTTTTCCAGTAGAAGTCATTTAAACTAAAAAGTTGAAAAATCAGTCATCTCTGGAGGTGCAACTAATGTGGACACAATTCACCGACTCATTCAGCGTGGGAAACATGGCTTTCATGTTCATGACACAGAGAAAAGACTCCACAAGTGCCCTCCTGCATCGAATGTTAGAGAATAATCCCGCTGAGAAGAGCTGCAGCTTGTGCCAATCAAAAACCAGCAGAAACAGCTACCTTAACTCCCCTGATCTGCCCAGAGGAACTGTGGATACACCAGATAAGAACACTAAATATCCCCCAGCAGACTGGAACACATGCGTACAACTTAGCTTCTGTCGTCTGCCACAAAGAGTTGTCCTTTAGTGGTGCACTCTTTTTCACGTAAGTGAATTACAGCAACCAGACCATAATAGCCGATGATTTGAGAATTGCAGTCACAACGACCAAAGAAAAAAAGGACCTATATAAAAATAGAATTATCTACATTTATGAAACTTGTGTGTAAGATCTAAAACGATCCTGAAGAAACTTTGATTAGATCTGCCACCTGCAGCAGAAATTACAAGACCACCAATCAGAGTGCTGGGATTTACAACAGGTTAATTAATAATTCTCTATCCAGGAGATACCGCATCATTAGAAGATATGAAGATATGCTCCTGGTGTATGTTTCTCCTTCTCCGTCAACTGTTGTGAACATAAAATAAAAAAATTAAAGATCAAGACGAATCGAGAAATGTTTGCAAAAATAGAAAAAAACTACTGGAAATAAATAAACATGGTTTCACTGTACTGCAAGGAAATACCGCGTCTGAGACAAAGCCAGGGTTAATAAATACCCGAGGCTGGTTCCTCCAAAGCTTTTATGGCAAGCCTCTGTGAGTGGAGCACCAGGAAGTTAGGGAACACTCCTTAAAAACCGTTTAAGGTTGAAGGTCAAGTCAGCGGTCCAGACGCTGCAGCCTGATAAAGACCTTCTGTGTCAACAAATACCAGTGTAGCTGGATGGATATGGTTCACTAATTTTTTTTAACACCATGTGAAACACAAAACATTACTATAAAGATGGACTAGTGAGGTCTGATTCTGTTGTATCACAAGAGCCTTCGTCAGGTCATTCTACCTTAATATCTGTAATAGCACACAAACTTTAGCTTTAATTTCAGAACAGCAATTTGATGACGTCAATAGCCACAGATCACTGCCGCCTTTCCATCATAAGCAGTTCTCTCCGATAGTCTGCAAATATTTAACCCAAGAGAGAAATTACCACCTCACATGCTGTGGGTTGTGATCCTTGTCCGTCCACGGTGTCTCAGTCTGAGCAGCCGAAAACACAGTCAAGACTCCATGTGGTCCTCTGGAGGTAGGTTCCTAAAAAGCTTTTTATAAAGGTTTTTGTTTATATTTGTTATTCTGGGCATGCTTGTTTTGACACTGTGCCCTCGATTTTAACTGTGGTGTTGTTGTACACTGCTGTTGTCTCATAAAGGTCCAGTGATACCACCTAATGGTTTTCTTTTTGGGTTAAAACTTGTTCAACTGCAGGCCATTTACACTGAAACATAATCTATAGCATAAAATCTTCTGAATTACTGGACAGATTTGAATAAAAATCTCTCAGATTTGACCAGGCGATGGTGGATAAGCATCTGAGTCCACCAAGAATACACTAACGCCCAGTGTTTGAAACCCCCCATCTTTGTTCTCTGACCCTTACATAAACCACCAACACATCCATAAACCTAAAAAAATGCTTGGTGCTGCTGTGTAAACGTCTTTGTCCTGGTATGTGGTGAAGATTATCTTAATATCTCCTGGTCTGAGAAAGAGCTGCAATGAGTGGTTAGATCTACTTAAACATTGACCATTCAATGTCTCCCATCTCTAGAGGACATTTACAAAATCAGAACCAGAGACATTAGGGATGGACTCAAACCACCCAGTTTATGACATATTCAGTCCTGCTGTTGAACAGATCCAAAGTCTGAAAAACAAGGCTAAGGAGCAGCTTTTTCCCCTCTGAGGCTCATGAAGCTTAATCCCTTCTACTTTGTTTACCAGCTCTCATGCATTGATTCTGAGACACATGCTCTAACGCCATGCCTCCAACTCCTCTTGCTGGGAAATAAAATAGTTTCTACCTGAGTTACCCGTTGCGTTGTTTCTATTGCATACACTCCCCTAGGTTGCAAACCTTGTTGCACTTGCCAGTGTTAAATATGATTAAATATTACACATTAGATTTTTTCAAAGACATCAGCAGAAGTTAGTTTTTACATTGGAGTTTTTGGAGTGTTCGTATTTTAACATACTGACAGTATTTACCCCCAGCGTAAAATTAGCAATGTCTAGCGATAAATGGCCACCTGTATGGTACAGCCTTACTAATTTAAAAGATACATTGTGACATAACCGTCCTGCAATGAATATAAAAGTTACATTTTCTTATATTTCTTTTCCTATATTTTGCTCATAATAAACATTGTGTTTTTTTTTAATGATTACAACATCCAATTTACTTCTGAAAGACTTTATTTCTCTCAAGTATGTACTGGGGCCTTTGCAAAATCCTATTATCCCCAAAACAGCTAAAACTGGTCTTTTTCTGCTATCGTGTGATCGTGTCTTCTTTGCAAACTTTAACTACTAAGTTAAATGTTCTAAAAGAAACTCTAGACTCCTCCTGATTTACAGTAGGGTGGGATTCACTAACTGCAAATGCAATAATGAAACATGACTTTGTGAAAGCTTTCTGTTTGCAGGAAAGTCCAAAAATCTCACTGTCAACATCACTCCCACAGGCAACCATGATGGAGTGGAATTTCCACGGTAAGTTCTCTTTTATTCTCATGGTACAAAACCAGCTGCTTCCGGGACTAGGTAGAATTTACCCAACAGAGGGACTGTGGAGAAGACAACCTTGAAGAAACGCTGCCCACAACCTTATTCAGCTTTGCTGCTTGCGTCTCTACCATTGAGTCCTGTTGTTGCCGCTTAGTTGGGCACCAACAGCCTTCAAGCCACTGGTCCAGGAAACATCTTCAATGGTCCTTAACATGACTAATACAAATTCCACAACTCCAGCTTTCCCTGGGATGTGAGGAAAACACGCCCAAAGGTGTGTGTTGATCTCATGGACAGTTGACCCACTACTTGTTTGGGTTGAACTCCTCCGCTGCCATATCAGTCACAGAACCATCTGGTGATCAGCTGACAGCTATGCCACTGTCTTTACCGAGACTGTCGGCCCAAAAAATCTTGGGACAACATTGGAACTTTCTGTGGATGCAATCAGCTAATATCAATTTGTAAACCTTAAACACCAACTCCAGCTTCATTGAGACGCTGTATAAATGCTCATTTCCACAGGTGATCCCACTGACCATGTCTCCATATTCTAGTTTTACCTTCAACCCAAAGGAAGGGATTGATAATCCAGCTCTAGTCATCGCTGACGATCCTGGTGAGTTTGGATGCACAAATCTTTACAAATACATTTGTTCTCTAGTGAGCTTCAGTACTGTACTGAATCATGCATGCAGAGCCTGATCCAAGGCTGGAGCCCAAAATGTGTCACCTGAAGCGTTTGGGAGGTCAAAGATTTGGTTTTCATCTGCATGTTGACCCAAGTTGCATGGAGTTTGAGATCAGAGATGTGGAACCTTTGAGTCCTGCGGAGTACAGTGGCATCAGAGATGGAGACCGGTTACTGGAGGTGAATGAGGAATATGTGGGCAACATGAATTTTTATAGGGTGAGTACCAACAGTGTTTACAGAGAGGAATATAACTATTAAAACACCCTGGGATTCTCTCACTTAGATATCATGGATGGGTCTGAACATTGTAAGTGCATTCCCAAAGTGAGAGACAGCAGAAAATATAACATTTTATCCATTTATTTGTATTGCACTGCAGTACTTGATTGCAGTATTTGAAAACATGGCAAACAGCAAGAGTTCTAGTTCTAACAGACCTCTTAATCTGCCTTTAAAAAGCCCAACTCTACTCTATGTATTATACTGTAATCTAAGTTAGTAGCACCTTTCTGAGTTTGTTAAAGACTCCAACTTCTAGCATGGGCAAGACCAAAGCGCTGTCAAAAGACACCAGAAAACAAATTGAGGACCTCCACAAGACAGGAAAGAAAGGGCATCTTGTTGAAAATAGATCAACTGTTGGAGCAACTGTTAGAAAATGGAAGAACGTCAGTTTCCCTTGCACACGCCAGGGGCTCCATGCAAGATCTCACCTGGTGGAGTATCACTTATGATACGAATGGGGAGCAACCATCCCAGAACTACAGGAGGAGCCGGTCAATGACATGACTAGCTAGGACCACAGGTTCAAAAGGTCAATATCGGTAGAACACCACGTCATAGTTAAAAATCATGCATTGCACAGACGGTTCCCCTGCTCAAGTCATCACACTTCTACCCGTCTGAAGTTTGCCAACAACCATCTGTTCATACAGAGGGTCAAGAGGGAGAAAGTCATGTGGTCAGATGAGACCAAAACACAAATTGTGTTTGGAGGAATAAGGATTAATAGCATTCCAAGAACATTATCCCTCCCTGTAAAGCATTGGGGTGGAAACATCATGCTTTTCTGCAAAGGGCCATGTATTGGTAGATATTGAGCAACAACCTCCTTCCCTCAGTAAGAGCATTGAAGATGGGTCGTGGCATGACAATGACCCAAAGCAGCCAGGAAGAATCATTGCCGGGTGGTCAAATACCTCGCTGTTTTAGCACACAATTTTATACATGAAGTAAGGAGACAAGTGAACTTGTTTTACTTTACAATCACAGAATTCAGATTGTTTTGCTTTAAATGTATTTTTTTGTTATGATTTTATTGTCCCCCAAATACAGTTAATAATAATAATAAAATAATAATAATAATAATAATAATGATAATAATAATAATAATAATAATGATAATAATAATTTTGTTTATCCACCTCTGTATGTCTCAATGGCAGGTTGTAAGGAGGATCCAGTCATGTGGACTCCATCTTTTTCTCCTGGTGCTTAGGAAAGAGCAGTATGAGGAGGTGGGAGATAAGCAACAGTTCATTTGTATTTTTGTTTTTCTTGAAATTGCAAGAATGGTTTCTTGAGTCATTAGGACATGACCCTATCCAGGGTGAATGAAAATTCCCTCAGCCCCCGTCGCTCCTAGTGGTCAGAAAACTGCGTTTGCAATTTTAGCCTCTCCTGACTGGCAAGTCTCACAAGTCACGTATCTCACGAGAAGTAGTAACGCTACCTCATAACAGAGGCGCAAGTGTTTATCTCATGGTCATCATGGCGTAGCATCGAAGAAACAATAGGAGTCAAATAAGAGTCAACATCTGGAGTTTCTGAATCACGAGAGCTCACCAAGAGATTCGATCCTTATGGACACCAAATAAGATCCCCTCACCACCTTGGCTGAACCTATAAATTCTGTCAATAAAAGTTATGAAACATAATCTGTGACAAAGGGCAACCTTGGCAGAGTCCATCTCTCACTAAGAAGGAGCGTGAAATATTGCCGGCAATATGGACCAATATTACCATACTCTAGTCGTACAGGGACCTGACAGCCCTATCAATACTCCCAGAGTAAACCCCACAGGGCCCCCAGCCACACGCCTTCTCCAAATCCACATAGATTGGTTGGGCCAACTCCCACGCACCCACCTGGACCAAAGTTATAGAGCTGAAGAAGAAAACAATCTCAACTCAACATATCAGTAAGAAGTAAACGCAGCTAAGTGGGTGGGATACAGAAATGAGTTACTGTTGTTCTGCAGGAAACTTTTTAAAGTTCTTTCTCTGATGAGCACAATCATGGTGTTAAGTTCTTTTTTAGGCTGAGTCTATGGGTGTAGACCTCCAAACACTTGCCAAAACCACCAAAGGAGACCAGTGGTCCCGACCAAGACTGTGTCATATAAAAAGGGAAACGGAGCATGGTCTGGGGATGACCATCATCCCAATAAATGGTACTTTTCATTACTTTTATCT
>SSNS01000267.1:875340-894162 GCA_006937985.1 Aphyosemion australe | reverse complement strand
AATCTTTAGTCTCCTTGTTGAGGTTTTTCCATCATTTTACACCATATAAACTAGGGATGTGTATTGGTAAAATTCTGGAGACGATGCGATATATCACGATATATTGCGATGCATTCAGCCAGACGATATTATCGATTTTTTAGACTGAATTTATTGTAGAAAATTTCCATAAACAGTTCAAACTGATAGGTAACATGAGGTATCTGAACCATAACAGAGGGATTTACATTTCAATGATGGAACAAAACCCATTGCACACTGCTGCCAACTAGCGGTCGGTGTTTGAATTGCACCAAAAGAAAAGAAAATACACAAATGTTTGCATGTAAATTCTCCCAAAAATTCAATGCATGTCTTTTGAATATCGATATAATATCACAGGAAAAAATATCACAATTTATTGCCATATCGATATTTTCTTACATCCCTAATATACACTAATACTGAAATCCTTCATTTTGGTTCTAAGTTTAGTTTTTATTTTACTTTGGTTCCTTTCAGATTAAAGCTACTTACTCTTGTTTTGAACATTGAATATTTGTTGGTAAGGTATTTTTGCTACCTTTGTACATTGCTTGCTTGTTCCAAAGCTTTCGCCTTGACTTAAACAGGAAACACAAGGTGCTGTCTTCTGCGTGAGCCTACTTGTGAGTGTTTAAGCACGCTGCTGACTATAATCAGCTTGCTGTCATCTCCAGCCAAAGGTTATACAGAGGATGTAATAAGGGATGTATTGTGCTGAGCCTAAAGACGACTTCCCACTGAATCAGCAATTCGCCTGAGTGATGCCCTATAATAATAGGACTATGTATGTGTGCTTACAAAGGGTGTGTGGCTTAGAATACTCTAACACCTTTTAAAGTGATCCAGCATACTGTCTCAGCAGCTAAACCACTGTTGAGACGTTAGTCGACTATTTCTTGAATCCAGTTGAAATATCCCCCAAAAGAACGGTAGTTACTTGTGCCATTTTTAAAAGATTCATAATTCAAACCAACTCTTTTTTAAATCTTTTAAAAAATGTTTGACAACAGAAATGTTTTTGTCAGTTGATTTAGCTGTCAGTCAGCTACACTTGGTTTAATTGCCTCGTGTTTTGTGATTTCATGATTGCAGCATCTTTAAAGTCTGACACATGAATTCCCATCATCGCGCACTGATATTTCATGTCACATTTATGCCATTATTTTTCTACTAATGTGCAAAGCTGTCAAGCTCGGCATTACCAATGAGCTGCAGATGTAGCATCTGTTCCATTTGAGTGTGTGTGTGTGTGGGTGGATAGATGGGTGTTTGCCTTTCACTTCTTTGTAAAATCCAGTATGTGCTGCCTTGAATGAAGTGATCAGCTGTCTAATCCTTCACCAACATGGTTGTTCTTCAAAGACTCTGACTCCTAGGTGGTCCTTCTTCTGACTGCAAGCAGACAGTCAGTGATGCACTCCGAGCTTCCCTCTGAAGTTTGAGTTTTTCCCTTAAACTGTTAAACATTAAAGGTTTTAATGACTTCTTAATATCCAGATCTGTCTATATTGCAGTTGTACTTATGAAACCAAGTCCCTTTAGCTCTAGGCTACCACAGAGCTCTCTCAAATGAATATTTAGAAAGTCTGCCTCTCTTTGTACTTTGTTCCCATTCATACAAAGTCTTTATCTTTTTTTATTAGTATACCTATCTGAATCATCCATGCCAACAACTCCTTGTTCAGTTGTTTTCTAACAGCCCTACTCAACGCGACTTGAATCAATTTGTTCCATTTGGTCGACCTTTCAATTAGTAGGGGGTCCTTGTTTGCTGCTGACTATTCAGCACCTGCTTTTATGTAGTTCCAATTGTACCAAGCCAAGACAAAAACATGATACCAGTGACTGTCCATTACCGATTGGCTAGGGGCAAGAGTCACTTGTTGCTCCAGGGTTTTCCACGCTCTGCCCACTGCTTTTTTCGGGTTCAGTATGTCAAAAAGCCACCGACTGAGGAGAATGGCCCTATCCCAGTACTCATACTTCCACCCTTCCACCCCTCAATTGCATGTTCTCACCCAGTGGTGCGAGTGCATAGGATGTGATGATTCTTAACTGTGTACCTTGACATGACCCCTTTTACACCCTTGATCCCTTTGTTGAAGCCTGCATCTGTGTGGACTTCAGTGAAGGGTATTATGATGCAACGCTCACTGTCCAAATACGGCAGTTATTGGCACGCTTGTTTACTACGTACTCAAATCCTTACATGCACTTTCTCCAAGTGCACTTCGCAAAGGACCGTAGGCTGCAGTGGGAGTATTGGGACAGGGCCACCGTTCAACATCACCATCATGTCTGCCATTGTTGTGGTTTTTGTGTGACATACAGATTACCCTGTGCCGTGGGCAGATCACAAACCCTTGTGGGACCATCATGGAAACCACGGACAAACCCTGTTGGCACCCATATGGTTTGCCCATATACGTAAAAAAGCAGAGAAATGTTACAGGGTACAAAAACACAAGAACAGGCCTGGACTCCTTGGGTTGTCTCTAAAATGTAACCAGAGCTTTAGCTGACATAATCTAATATACGTTGTCCCTGTCTGGGTTGCCACTCTTTTAAATGTTGGCATCTTCATATTGTATGAAAACCAGAAAATTGCCACGTCGTATTCTAACTGAAAAGATAGTGAGCCCTTGGGTATTTGCACCTAAATAGGTGATTGTGGAACCAGACAAAACAATCCCAACCAGTTTAAACCAAATTGTATTCCAAATGTCAGCTAGAAACTGGAGCGAAGTGACCCAGTTGAGTTAACCCTCAAATAATCCAACAGTGACATACAGATCACCTCAAGCCCTTGGGATCTCCACTTGCTATGACAGAAAGCAGTTTGATGGATGGACAATGATCCAATCACTTGGAAGAAACTTTTTAAATGATTGGATGAGGTTTTCGAGGATTGTAAATTTCAGAGGCGATTAAAATGATTCCCCTTTTTTGACAAAACATTGCATTTATTGGTTGCCATCTTTATGTTAAGAGCATTTTTAGAAATATGGGGTTTTTTTTGGGGGGGAGTCTAAAAAACAAGCCAAATGTTGCATTGTGTTGTGTTTTTCTGTCTCATACAGATAAACCCCTAGGTGCTGCCCCACTAGACGAGCCCACCCACTTGACGAACCCACCCACTAGAGCTGTTTCTCAGTTGTAATGGAAAACCAACACAACCATGTAGAGTTGAGCCACGCCAAGTAGTGGATAAGAGCCAAAAATACTCTATGCTCAACCATGTAACTAACAGCCTTGTGCAAACCTGAGGAGTCTATTCACGGAGCTGTTGGGTCACTAAAGTGTTGATGGGGGTGGAGGGGATAAAGACAATACAGGGAGGAAAAAAGAAAGCTCTTACTTTTCATCTATTTATGGTGAATGTGGAGGCTAACAAGATGGATGAGCTCCCTCCATTGGCCATGACATAGGCCAGTGGGACTCTAATGTTCACTGAGATGTGGCTGTACTTTATGCTTTTGCTCCGGACTCTGTGGGGAGTTTTCCATCTGAGCAGGCTGAAAAGACAAAGTAAAAGAGAAGGTAGAGGGAGGCCTTGCCATTTTTACTCATTCTTGACGAGATAATTCAGGGTGTACTCCCTTTTGCTCGTCTCAAGGACAAATGCACCTGCTAGCTTTGTGTAACGTCACCAAATGAGATCTCATAGGACCTCAAAAACAATATCCCAATCCAACAATTGAAACAGGCTTGTATTGATTGATTCATTGCATATCCACCAAATACACCTTACTTTATTTTTAGCTGTTCCCCCTCTCACTGTGACATTTGTGCATCCCGCGATTTGCAGCATGTTAATAGGAAGGGTGCACAAAACTGCTGATTTACCACCTTAACTGATCAGGACACGGCTTTATCCATCTGGTTGTAGAGATGTGCCAGCTGTCCAGCAGCTGCACAATAACCTCACAAGACTGCTCTGAGATGTGTGTGTGTGTATGTGTGTGTGGGCTTTACAGTAAACTGGCTTTACCTTGATAACATTACTTTCATTGTATGGCTTTAGTATAGAAACAGATTTGCTGCCCAGTATAGTGAGATATGAGCTTTCACATAAAAAAGCCTCCATTAGTAGAGGAACACCGCTTTGCAGAGGTCTTTAGTTATACGTCTTATTTCCTTTACAGCTTCTGTATGCTACTGTAACAGCTTTCAAGCCACACCCAGGATGCAGTTGGTGGAAATTACCACCATCAGCCCTGCAAGTGCTAAAAATCATCCTCCCAGTTGATTATACCTTGTTCCATCTGTTAGAACACCATCGTACCAAAGTGTGAGACGTGGAAAGTGACTCTGGGACCCTTAAAAGTATTTTTAGCAAGGAAAGTCTCCCTCATTCCATTCTATTTGGGTGGCATGACCTCCTAAGAGCTCAATGTGAAGCTGTGTGAGATGCCGACGACTTTACCTGTCACATAAAGATGAAACGTTAAACAGCTAAAATGTAAAATGACAGGAGGCTAAATTTGACAAAAAATGTAGTGGATGTTTTTTTTTAATAATTAAACAAGTGACTCAATGACTGGCAACTTTAGAGATTGAACCAAACAATCAGTGAAGAATTTTCACAAACAGACTATTTAAAATGCTGTTCATAGAGTAAACTGACGTCTGTTTGCAGGGATAATGAGACAAACTGTGAGGTTTGAGTAGACAAGCTGTTTCCTTGTGGTGTAATCCTCTAAAAATAAGCAAATTTCAAATGAATATTTCTTTCAAATAAGTTAATGTGCAATATGTAAGAATGGCATCCCAAATCTGGTTACTGCAGTCTTTTTATCTAAGCAAAGAACTTTTCTTACTGCCGTTCTGTGAGTTTCGAGGCTGTTGCCAGTTACGGATCAGTGCCAGAAGGTTCTAGATGACAAGTGAAGACAGGTCATACATAGTAAGTTAATAAGTAGATAAATACATTGTCATATTTGGTGTTAGCACTCTTGGGTGTTTTACGGTAGGGAGCACTTACTACACCTATTACGGTAGTTTGTCTCCGGCATCAGAGGAAGTGTGGTTGTTTGCCATCTTGCTGCTAGCTTGCTGTTATAGTTCTGAACAACTCATCAAAGAAAGTAAAACACCACGATTCACTCATTATTCACTTCATACATACATTTCACTTTTATAGAGTTGTTGGTAATTAAAAAAGTAGCTTGAGATATTTTTAAAGATGACTATTTGCTTCTAATTCACCGTTAGCATCAACGTTAGCCTCTAGCTAAAATGTGAATTGTATAGATCCGAAGAGTTTTTGTTTTGGGGGGAGGGGGGGGTCACCTGTCGGGTTTCAGCAGTCACTATGCGAATCAATCAGGGAAGGAGGGGATTCATCTTGTTCACAAACGATCTTTGTTTTAGCGTGTCAGTCACGTGTCGTCATTTGACCAATCACTGTCGCGGAAAAAGACGCTTTGGCAGCGTCGCTCCCGCACGGTGCTCACACAGTGAGTAATGACCACCGTTGTTTGACTTTCAACATCTTTGCAGCGGCTTTGAACTTAAAGTTTGTGAAATGAAACAAATTCACCACTAAATAACACGGTTTTCTGTCGAGGACTTTAGCAGATTTACCTCCTTTCAGCCTTTAGAGATTTTTCCCCGAGGCTCGTTTTTTTTTTTTGAAGTCGAGTTCAGAGTTGAACATAACCGCCGCCAGTATTTAACTCTGTTAAAACCTAATATTAACATAAATACTTTTTTTCTGGTGAGAAATGGCCACCAGCATGCTACAGACTCAGTTATTGATCTGGGCACCAGAAGATTTAAGGAAGCTGGAGTACAAACACGAGATGTGATAATTTCATAATACTGTAACATTTCTGCAGCACTAAAGCAGAGTTGTAACATTTTGCCCTTAGCTGTGGTTTATTAAAGTATTCAAGCAAACAGCTGAGATAAAGCTGCATTTCCCTGCAGCTTCAACTCTTTCTAAACATTTAATCAGATTTTACCGGTCGATCTACGTTCCTACCCTCACCTATGCTCACGAGCTTTGGGTAGTGACCGAAAGAACGAGATCGCGGATACAAGTGGCCGAAATGAGTTTTCTCCGCAGGGTGTCTGGACTCTCCCTTAGAGATAGGGTGAGAAGCTCGGTCATCCAGGAGGGGCTCGGAGTAGACCTGCTGCTCCTCCACATCGAGAGGAGCCAGTTGAGGTGGCTCGGGCATCTAGTTAGGATGCCTCCTGAACGCCTCCCTGGTGAGGTTTTCCTGGCATGTCCAACCGGGAGGAGACCCAAAGGAAGACCCAGGACACGCTGGAGGGACTATACCTCTCGGCTGGCCAGGGAACACCTTGGGATTCCCCCGGAGGAGCTGGCCCAAGTGGCTGGGGAGAGGGAAGTCTGGGCCTCCCTCCTTAAGCTGCTGCCCCCACAACCTGACTCCGAATAAGCGGATGAAAATGGATGGATGGATGGATAATTACAGTATTCTGAAGTATTTTCAGATGTTTTCATGTTTGGTGTTTTGTGAGTTAGTCTCACAATAATTCTTAAGAATTTCCTGATCATTTTTGTTAGGCATATTTTTTTTTTCTGACTGTGGGAAATGGTTTGCATTGTGCCAAAAAGTCACATTGTTGATTTTTTGTAAGTATTCCAACAGATTATTGTAGCAATAAATAGTATGTAAACGTCAGAGGTCCCTACAAAACCCACTGACACTCTGGCGCACGAGGACCTTGTTTCCTGGGGGGGGGTGTCTCACCTTTTTCATACCTTCTGAGTTTGCGGGTATGTACATATTTGTATTGTATATTAGTATAAGTGCTTGACTTCACTAATTCGCATTAGTGGTTATATACCAGTTTAACTCTTCTAGGTATACTTTTCACAAGGGTTAGAACTGTAGTTTACAGATTTTTGACCAGTATTCTTTACATGCACTTGTAGCTCAATTGTGTTGCATCGGGTCGAGACCTATCCACCAAACTCACATTGGCAGAGTATCCCAATGCTTTGGTGTATATTCCTAAAAAGGGATAGTCCTCCAAGTTATTTAGTAAAGTTCCTGTTTTTCTGAAGGTTGGTTATCTTGCTTGGAAATTTTGGTTGTTTAAAAAGTGAAAGTGTTGGGGAGATTTGTCAGTTTGGGGGCCTTGCCCAGGGTGCCATTCATGCCAGAGCTGCTGCTTGCAACAAGATAAAGACTTGTGACAGGAAAGTACTTACCAAACTGTCAACACTGAGATATCAAAACATCCCAACAGGTTCACTCTCAAATGTCGTGCCTCAAAACCAGATCATGTACAACCCATCTAATTAGGGACATGTGGTAGATTGAGTTAGAATTCAAACAAAAATCATGATTTCTCTGGTTATCTAAGAACATTTAAATTAAATCTTTAAAGCTACAATAGCAAATTTGAAAAATAAAATTAGCTTAAAACATTTTTTTCCATGCCAACATTCTAACATAGTATAAATATATTGTGGAGATTAAAATAAAAAACAAATAAAAAATGAATAAAGTGCTTTTTGTGCATTTGTCTAAAATCGTCAGCCAATAACATGTTTTGAACCAAAAGCAACCATTGGACCACCCGGTTTGGACCTAGAAAACAGCAACTGTGTTTAGCATTATCTAGTTTTTTTTTTGGCAGTGTGGGTTTCCGGTTCCGGCAGAAGCGTCTCAGAGAAGATCCCCGATGGGAGCGGTTCCATGACCGTGTTTGCGTTGCCTAGCTTGTTTGCAGATTCACTATAGCAGCTTTAAGTTTAATGAATAACTCCCTGAAGAGTGGTATAGTAAATATGACTCAACGAAGGATTATTATTTGTCCAAATACAAAAAATCCATTGGGTTTCATTAGGAAAAACTAAAAATACCATATCTTAGGCGACACACACACACTCATACAAATCCAGATTTATCAGTTTGAAAGCTGGTATTTACACAACATCTGCATCTTTTATCAAATCATTCCGGCTCTCACTTGCACTCATTAGGGCAACCATCAATTCTGGGGCATTAATTCATAAACCTGAAGTAATCATCTTTTATTTCTTTTATGTGCTGCTCCTTTTATACAGGGATCAAATAGACACGCATGAAATCTTAATTTTGGGTTGAGACTAATTTGTGGATTCAAGAACTTATTTCTGGGTAGGCATTCACTGCAACACTTAGAAACAAAAACATGCTCATGGTATCTATTTACAACCTATGTTTAGAGTAGAGCACTGGAGAAGCTTTGGAAGTAAATACATAAAAATAACATTTTGGGCAGATTTTCAAGGAAAATGAACTCCCCTTATGTGTGCGTAGTTCTCAGTCTATGGCGGAATTATTCACACAGACAATAGACTGCTGAGTGAGTAATGGTATGCATTGGCTCAACAATAAATTTGAGCACTTTGGTATCCTCTCTTGTTCACCCTAGGCCCTGGAAGAGATGAGCAACACTGGAACCTATTAACAGGAGAATGATTAATGTGCCCAGATGAACCCTGAACTGTAAATCATTCTTAAAAGTTGATGCACAAGACGCCGTGCAATTACATGATCACGAATGACCCTGACAAAATAGTCATTGGAGTGCCACGGAGATGGTATTTAATGTTGATTAATGATTCTGTGTGCTGATCTGACTCCAGAACAATATTTGAATTGGGGGCTTTGGTGGTACTAGAGATCAGAAAACCATGTTTCTCTCCCTTGAAACAAGAACATCAACTCCAATAAATTACCTAATGTGATATGTAACCATATTATGTCATGCCATTTGGCATTTATTTAAAATTCAATCATGGAGAAAGTACTATTTAAGTCTACTGAGCACATGCCCTAAGGTGCAAAGGAATGAGAGAGCATGGGGGTCTTTTTTGTAGATATGTGGATAATGCATTCAGTTAAATGGAGAGTTCTTCAAAAAGGAACAGCTTGAGACCCAGAACAACCATAATGTGAAGCAAAATGTCTGAGAAGTAAAGGGACCAAATTAAATTGAGCAAACCAACATAAATATTCCTAAAAGTAAATTAAAAATGACCATGATAAAACAAAAAGTATTTATGAAGTTAAGCAAATTTTCAAAATTACAATAGTCACAACAAAAGCCCCGAAAAAGGCAAAACGGACCAAGAGGCCCAATAAACAATAATAATACCAAAGAGAGATGCAAAATACCGTACAATCATGTAGACGGAACATCCGTAGCTGAGCAATATAGATATATTCTATAAATACTTGTTGGGTTTTTATTTTGTTGCATGTTTTTAAAGCACAAGTTCACTCATTTTTTCCCAGTGCATTTGCAGTGGTCTCTAGTATAAATTCATGCCTTGTGAGTTGATCTCTTAGGGATAAAAGCTCTGGTGGTAATGTTCCAGGAAGTAGAAGTGAGCCAGAGCAGATTTGAGATGAAGACGGCAGGATTTGGAGTCTTATTTCCTGATATTCTAACAACTCTACTCTGATTGGCTAACAGCAACATGATTCTACCACTTACTCTATTTGCTTTGCAACGTTGATGTTTTATCTCCACAAATACCACAACCCTGAAGGTGTTCTACCATGTTGCAGAGTTGCTAATGCTAACGGTTAGCTTCTACTAGCCAAGACGTGCTCTTCTCTCTCCTGGATGCTAAATCAACAACAGCCTTCCCTATCACAATCTAAGATGGGTGAGTCCATGAATGCTAATTTGACAATGCGACGAGCAAATGACTGACTTTTCTAATCTGAGTGTTTTCCCGTCTATTTACTATCAGAAGCTAATACAGGAAATAGGGGTAGAATACTATTTTCACATATAGCCTGTATGTTAAACTCAGAGTGACTGATCATATTTCAAAAATAACAAGTAAAAAATGGTTTCTCAGTGAATTTGGCCTTTAACCAGTTGTGTCAGAGTCAACCCATGTGCATGTTAAATGGCCTTCCAAGCTATATCGAACTGATAAACTACAGTTGAGGCCCATGTTCTCCTCACATTATGTCCATGGTCATCACCAACAAATGGAAAAACTAATCAAGGGTTTCCTAAAGAACTGTTGAGTTTATTCATGCTTTACACTCAGCCTTTGTCCTTTACATATCATTGGCTAGATACGCTAAGGGACGTAACCCACAAAGTTGACTAGGTCAAGGTTGACCCTTCAAAAAATGACATCGACTAGCCTCACATTAATTACACATTCAAGTAGCAATGTAATGTCAGATAAGTTAAGTGCTTCTGTGATCATGGACTGATGAATACTCCCCATAACCCCTGATTTATTGTAATACCATGTGATTAACAACACATCCAGACCTGACTAACAAGAACAGAACCAAGGTCTTTATGGCTTTTCTTGTCTTTACACCTCATGGTAGGTCTTTTTATTGGCCTGCTTCAAGTGATATAAAACCAGTAATCAACCAGAGGGAAAATCGACCATGTTCACATGATGTTTCCCAACTTTACAAGATGAGAAAGAAGATTACCTTAGTGCATCATTAAATTGCTCCCCAGTGGTCTTGTCATTAAGAAGGCTGGGGCAAAAATCCCCTCTTGTGCTACAAATTTGGGAAAATTAGAATTCTGATGTGGTGGAACCAATTAAGCCAAGAAATTGACTTTACTTAGCTGAAAAAGAGTAGCTTAAAAAAAGGGGGAGAAACACGTCTCCCTGTTGATTACCACTAATATTTAAAGTGGACATATTATGATTTATTTTCTTAAGTTATAATAGTTTGACAGTCCATACCAAACACGTTTATGATGTTCTTTGCCTAAAATCCCTCTAACATAAAGTGATCTCAGCAATTTTATTCTTGACATTTTCAGTACCTTCCAGAATGAGTCGTTTCAGGGCTCTGTCACTTTAAGAAAACAAGCTGGAGCTGGCCATGCCCACCCACCCCAGCTCAGGCTACTATAGGCTGAGTAGCTCCGATAACCGGGTGGGGCTTGGATTAGAGCTGCTGATCTTCCAGCAGCAGCTGTCTCTCACTCAAGAAAGGCGATTCTTAGCTAATTTCCCCATTTGTGACATCACAAATGAAGACTTTCTGAAATGGCTTGTTTTAGGCACATAATTCCTAAAATCAAACACTGACAAAAACAGGTGGAAGAATTTTTTTTCACTTTTGGAGTGTTTATAAGGGGAGTAGAGACCCACATGTCAGCACAAAAGGATGCAAAAGGTGAGTTTTGCATAATATATCACCTTTAATACATAAGGTTTCCATTTTTATTGGTAAAACTCCTTTTATTAATACGTTTCAATTTACATGCAAACCTTCATAAACTAAAATATAAATTAATTTACTTTTGACTTGAAGCTTATCGACTGACAAAGTGACATAGAAACTCAAAGAAATAGAGACGGAAAAGTCAAATCTATTTACTGACAGAAAGCCAGACGAACTAAAATGACTGACAGGTTTTGAAACGGGCAAGGTGGACTCTGAAAGGGAATTTAATAGACTTGAACAGATACTATACAGGTTCTCTGGGTATGTGTGGAAACTCTGATAACCAGCTGGTCAGCTTCAACTTTAAGCGACACCTCAAAACCTGTGGGGGGAAATTGGGGATAGAGGGTTTCTGGCTGTTTAATTTAACTCTGGATTGAAGTGTTTGGCATGAGGAAAATGATGAACAATTTAGAAAACTGACAGGAAAGAGTGACAGAGTCAATAAGGAGCTAAAATATAAGTGCTTTTGTTGTATGTCAAAGCTTTCCCAGGTCGCTTTGGTGGATTTTAACTTTCGACAGAGCCAATAACTTTATGACTACACCAAAAAACGTAAATTTCTTATAGGACATAAAGCGTCTTAAGAGTTTTCTTCCACATAATGAGTTCTGGCTTTTCAGTGTAGCAGGTGGAAATTACTTCTAAATCTTGTTAAATAGACCTAGTGAATGCCAACTATAATGGCTCTCAAACAAACAGGTTTTTGATACATAAAAATGAGAAAATCACAAATCTTTTGCCAACAAATGTTAAAATTCCCAATAATATAAAACCAAAAAACAACAACAAAGAAATTCAATCCCATTTATTTGGTTTGCTGAGTGTTTTTCAGCATTTAAAATGGACTCCATAATTTGTGAATTTATGTATTATTCAAGAGCATCAGCAGCTTTGAGAAAGAACACATGTTGTGACACTCGTGTTGAACTAAGCTGGGTTAAGGTCATCGTATCACTGTAGTGCTTGCCACATTTCCAGCACCTTGTTGTGTTTAAATTTATTCAACAGAACATCTCCCCTAGTTAGGCTGGGTGATTTTAATCCCTGCATGAAATGTTTAGATGACAAACAGACATGGAGATGGGGGGATTGGGGTGGATTCACATCAAACTTTTAATGTAAAACAGAAAAAGTCAAAGTGTTTAAAAGCATTTTCTAGTCAGGAAACTCCCAGTGAGCATTTTTGGGTTTAATAGATATCTAAACTAGATGAAGATGTCATGTCTACGCTAACATTTGGCTGAATGTGAAAATGTGTCTAAACATGTATGAAGCCAGATTTAAATATTGATTTGAAATTTTATGAGACAAAGAGTCCATAGAAATCCACAAAACACAGTTTTACATGTTAAAAGACATCTAAACCAATCCTAAAATGTCATTAGACATCTAACATTTGGCTACAAATGAAGATGGCTCTTGGGATACCCAAAACCACTTTTAGATGTTAACTTAACATCTAAATGAGAGAAAGATGTCCATAGACTTCTAGGTTAATGTTTGGCTAAAAGTAAAGGTATACGTAAAGCTGCTATAGCAAATCTAGGTTTTGAACGTAAACATGATCACGGAACACTCACCCCTTTCCCTAGTAGGCTACCTGGAGAAAACCAACATGAGCATGAGAACATATTTACTCCACTGTAAGGCAACAGTGCTACTAACCGTGTCATCATGCAGCTCAATTTATGGACTAAGAGGTTTTATATGAGCCATACAACTGAATATCATGAGCAAATAGTAGGAAACATCTGCTGGAAGAAGAGAATTTAATAAAACAAGATGGGTGCCAGAACAGAACCTTGTGGAACTCCACGATGGCTCACTAAATTAGGATATGTTTGTTGTTCAGTTTTAAGAAGTAGTTTAACTTTCAACAACTTGACAATCTAAAAGTTACCTTAAGGGGGATCAAGGCCAAAGTAGATAGCAACCATCTTAATACAAGTGTAATATGAAAAATTGCTGCAGCAGTTCACGTCCAAACCTGAAGAATTTGTATTTTTTGGTAATTTACAGAGATTTCAATGTTTATTTTAAATGAAAGTTCATTATATATTTACATGGCTGTCATTGCGGAATAACCCCATAATGTGAAATTAACCCCAATTATAAGGTTTAAAAGATTTTTTTTTCATTATTTGTGTGGATTTTTTTCAGGTTAGTTATATCAAGATATTCAGAAACCAGTTTTGTAATTTGTCTTTCTTTGAGTAGCAGTTCACTCATCAGTCTGATCAGAACTAAACACTTATTACACCAAACAGGTTGTTTAAAGTACCGGTTTTTAAAAAACCTTTTCACTTCAAAGATCACTTTAATTAGTACCGGTTAGGTTATTTCATTATTAATTGGTAGTAACATCAAAAACCCAAACAAATGCTCTCAACTAAAGTAGCTGTGATCTACTTCTCTCTGGTTTCTTTAGTAAATCTGCCTCTACAAGGCACGTGTGATAAGTTGTCTATAAAAAATCAATTATTCTTGTATGTTCCCAAGTCACTTGTTAATGAAGTCATTAAGACTAGCAGCAACCAACCTCCCAGACACAGGCGTCTCATGGCTAATTAAGACACTCTTACCAAAGCTAATATCAAAGGTAAGTCGTTGTTTTCAATTCTCATACTCTTGCTTTAAAGACTTGGCCTAATGATGAGATGCATTTGGTTTAAAAACCCTTTGGAAGTCATCAGTCTTTCTTCTAATTTGACTTGTGCACACTTTTTTGGGACGTGTTCAAAACAGTCCACCTAGTTTTGTGCCTCAGAGTAAATTTGACCATTTTCTATTTACAAATTATTTAATAAAAATTGAAAATTTTTGATGGGATCCAACAGTGATGTTTGCTAGCAGGTAAAGCTCACTTAAACCAGATGAGGAAACTATAGTTGAAGAGGTGTTTTAATGTAAGTACTGCTAATTATGCAGCAGAGATTGGCATTTTCCCTCTAGGAAATCTTACGCCTCCATTTCAGAGACATACTCCTCCTTTGCTGCTCATCAAGTTGTCTGGTGAAACAAATAGACATATTGTTTGTGGTACGAGGGATTTTTTACTTTAGCCAGTGTAC
Organism: Aphyosemion australe; assembly: GCA_006937985.1. NCBI lineage: Eukaryota > Metazoa > Chordata > Actinopteri > Cyprinodontiformes > Nothobranchiidae > Aphyosemion > Aphyosemion australe. The sequence continues at coordinate 879,866 of SSNS01000267.1, read as the reverse complement.
TCATTAAGCAGTTGTTTACACAAATTAGAACTATAACCCATAAAGTATTGCAACCTTACATTAAGAACATGTTGAATTTTTGTCTTTAGCTTACAAGACAGCCAAACTGACCCATTGGGGCCATGGATTTAGCTGTATAATGGTTGGAATAAGCAGCACCTGTGTGATTTTTAGCCGTTTAGCTCTAGTTGACGAAGTAAAAAGTCTTATAAAAGGAGACATGCTGAGAACACAGCTGTGAGTCTTTAGAGGCTGTCATTGCTCCTTCTGTTATCTCCGAACACCGTGAAGACTTGCTTCACTTCCTTTACTGGCAGCAAAAATAAATAAATAAAAACACCATTTGGAAAGGAAACTGAACTTTTTCCCCATGCTGTCTGGTTAAACTTTTAATTTTAATTGGTATAATACATTTGTAATAAACAATATGCATATTATGTCATGTCCTGTGTCCATGTCTCTCCCCAGTCCTTTCCAGGTGTTCTCCCTTTTCCCAGGTCTCCTTGTGTTTCAGGTCCCTTTAGATTTTTCATTCATTTAGTTTAAACATTCATCCCCTACTGTCACCTTGCCCCAGCCCTTTATTGTTTTTCCTCCAGCATTCATCTAATTGTCCCGTTAAATAATTCTTTCATCTTCCCTTTCCAGCGTATTCAGTCTAGTTGGTATTTAGTTTAGTTCTCCTCCTCACGTGTCCTTAACCTTTGACCCGTGTTCCTTAGCTGTTTTCACTTGCCTATAGTCATATTTTCTCCCACTCTTAGTTTATTCCTTCATTTAGCTTTTGTTGTGTTCATTCCATTTGCTCCTCTGTTTTCATTGTAAGATCCTGTCAAGTTATTCAGTTTCAGTGTCTACCCTACTTTCTCCTAGTCTTTCAGTTTTAGTAATCTTCAGGTTTTCTTTCTCTGACTTGTTTTTCTGAATTGCATTATAATTGTTTTATTTTTATTCTCCTAACTTTTAGTTTCCTGTTCTTGGTTATTGTTTGTATTCATTGTGTCTTTGCCTTTAGTAGAATCATTTTCCTCCTGTTGTCTTTGTATTTTTTCCTCCCTTCCCCAGAGCTAATTAATCACACCTGCCCATCATTATAATCAGTACTCATCACACCTGTTGCTTGTCTCCACTCACCACCTCAGTGTATTTAAACCCAGTCATCTTCACAGCTCCTTGGCTGTGTCCAAATCCAGGGATTGCATGCTTCTGAGTACCCGTCCTCATTGGTCTCAGGAGAACGTGTTCTTCCGTGACCACTTAGACCGGATGTTAACAGCTGTGAATGTGGACGTTCTAGCCTTAAATAAAAGTCCCGCCCCTACTCCTGTCACCTAGCAACTGCTTAAAGAAAATCTATTACAAAATATGGATCCACGATGCTGGATTATACACGGTTAATTATATAATTTATTTTTTGATTTATGATTTACCAATTTTATGAACTGTAATGACGAACAAGAATACAAAAACACATTACAGGCCTAATGAGAATGGGGAAACGCCTAAAAACACAACCACTTCAGGCTTTTACTTTTTGTACAGTCACATTTGAATAAACTAGTCGTCCTGCTGCTCTACTGCTGTGCGTCCCGTTTCTACAGAAATCAATCCCGCAGTGCATCACGGGAATTATGGAGGTGAGGAGACCACGGAGACTACACCGCACCCGTTCTCAAAATCGGGGAAAAGAAGAACGCATTTCAAGACCGCATTCTGAGCATTCTTGGAATTTGGACGGTCTTCGACGTGGCGCTGTGACGTCACTGGTCTTAAAATCCGAACTCATGAGCACGCAACCCCTGGATTTGGACACAGCCCTTGTCAGGTCCATGTGTGTGTGTTGCCATCATCCCGCTGTTGCCCTCGTCCTTGTGTTTGCTCCTGCATTTTTAGTTCCTACTCCTGATGTTTTTGTTCCTGCTCCAGACCACTGCTTAAATAAACATTCTTATTTTGAACCCTACCTGGCTGCCTGCTGGATTTTCATGCATCTTGGGTCGTGCTACAACCACCATTTCATGACATAATAAGGCTTGTAGATCTTATCAGTCATAATTTCTTTTAGCAACAAGAACCCATGAGGACTTCAATTAACCCTATTATAAGTACCACAAAATTAGTGGGAAAACATGGATTAAATTGTCAGAAAAGTGAGTTGAGCATGCCTTTTAGCCAGGTCTTGAATTATACACAGGCTCGCGGGGGAGCCCATCAGCCTTTTGGGGGAGCCGGGCTCCCCTGTAATTCGAACCCTGCTTTTAGCCACTATATCAATAAAACCTATGATACTTTGCTTGAACTATGGGGTGCTAATTTGGACAAAATGCTAAAAGAAATCTGTATTTGTCCTATTTTAAGTTTGGCTCTCTTCAGTAACATCCAACAATGAATAAACATTTCGTACGAGTAACTGTGTTTATAGACAACTTTCACTTTTTGAAATCTCTCTATTGGTCCAAAACTTTACAACTGTACTGTAAAAATTCCATATCTCTCACTTATCCTCTCTCTTTGTTGACATTGTAGCACATTTTCCCTCCAAAACAAGTGTTTCATGATAATAGCTCACCCCCGTCACCTTTTGACTCATACTAAGAGGCACGAGCCAATAGCTTGCCAACGCTACAGAAGGCTTTTGTCAATTTAAGCTGTTGGGAATGTTTCATCTAGCAGCACGAGTCATGAGCTTTACAAGTCCATGAACGACCTGTAAAGAAGGTCTCATCAGGTTTGCTTTTGCCACTCGATAGATTCATTAAACCAAATTACTGCAATGATCTCAAATATTATCTAAAAAGAAAGTGTTTGTAATATTCTACTCTCTATATAACTGCATCCCTTGATTAGCATTGCACCCATTCTGCTGTCAAATTATTTGCATAGTATTCAACATTTGTTTGTCTTGACAAACATGAATGCAAATCTTATCATTCTGAATGAGTTAAATTTAGATCAGAAAAGCACATTTCCATAATCGCCCGATTGTGTTTGGAGAGTGAGTTAAATCTGCTTTATGTGGCGGTACGAATGTCTTCAGTCATTTAAAACAAATATCTCTAATCTAGTTTGCATGCAGGCGAGGGATCTCATGAAAGTAAAGAAACATCTTTTAGTCGATGATCATGTGCAGCTTGTGAATTTCTTCATATCTTGAAGTGTACCAGCGACAAACTTCATTCTTCAGAAGTGCAAGTGGGGATGGTAAAGACTTGCTTTAAGGGCAGCAAATTCCCCCTCGGCGGCACTTTGGACATGCCTGATGTAGAGTTAGCTACGTAGAGGGCGATGGTGACAGAGGAGTTAAGTTGCCGCTTTGCAATCTGAAGGTCGCAGGTTCGCAACCCACTGAGTCTGTCGCTGTTGTTGTGTCCCCGGGCAAGACACCTAACTCGCCTTACCTGCTGGTGGTGGTCGGAGGGATCTGTGGTGCCAGTGTACGGCAGGCCCTGCCTCCGTCAGTGTGCCCCAGGGCAGCTGTAGCTCATCCCCACCAGCGTGTGAATGGGTGGATGACTGATTGTGTTGTGAAACACCTTGGGGGGTTGTAGAACTCTAAGAAGGCACTATACAAATACAGGCCATTTACCATTTACTCCATCTGTCTCAGTCATTGAGTCCTACATTGTAGTTCTGGACCCTAACCCTCACCCACATTGGTCACTAGCGCTTTAGCGTAGTTTTTGGTAAACATAGGCATGTTATTGATTAATCAAACCAAAAACAAAAAGACATTAAATGGGATTTACTATAGCATTTATTTCTACTTATCTTCATGACAACCATGATCATTTTACATATATTCTAAATACACAAGGTATCCCATGTTGTTCACTTGCAGCTTGTACATTGGTTAAATACCAATGTCATGACTCTATGTCATAGAGAGCATAACAGCATCGCCGCCATATTGGGTGGGTTCCACACTCTCCAAACCCAACTGGAATCAATGCAGGGTAGGCAATTAGGCCCGTTTTTGTGCAGCCTCAACCTGCGCATTATTGAAAACAGTTCACATGGGATTACTATTGAATTTTATAGCCTACCTTTTGGAATTTTATATTTTAATTTGTTTTTGCCTATTGTATTTTTTCATTTTTTAAATTTTTATTATCATGCCATACATCTGATTTTGTGAAAAAGCATAATAAAATGTTTTTTAGTTTGGTAATCTTCCTCAGTTGAAATAAATGCACTGAGAACAAATGGGAACCCATCCAAAATGGCAGCCTGCTGCTACACCAGCTCCAATAGGCAGCGCCAGTCCACCTCACGCCTACGTATATGATGTCTGTGCCAGGCTCCACCATGATGTCAAGAAAAAAAGCAAACTTCTTCCTTTTCTTCTTCTTGTGCATCATATTGAGGATCAGCAAACTGAAAATGCCAACTGCTAGCATAACAGCTAACAGATGTAAAACAGGTAAAGAGCTCCCCCTATAGAGCACCTACCCGCTCCACAAAACTGTGCAGTGACAAAGAAGTCAAGTGCAGTTTCTGGTCAGCAGAGGGCTGCAGCTTGCTGTTCA
>SSNS01000267.1:840133-875139 GCA_006937985.1 Aphyosemion australe | reverse complement strand
GAGTGAAGATGGTAACATTTATACTCACACTGTCACTTAAACCCACTTTTGAAGGTATAGAAAATTGTTTAGTGTTACTTTAAATTGGTTTATATATATAAAAAAGCAGATAAAATAGTACAAGCACAAAAACGGGACATGGACTTTATAGATGGTCTCCAAAAAGTGATTTAACATCTGCTGGCATCTTCTAATATAGCTGTGGATTAGTACATGGGAATGTCTCAAGATCTGTGTGCATCACAAATCTTATCCTACATGAAGAGGAAAACCATGGGTATTGCTGTATCTAGTCTGACTGTGGAAAGAACGAACATCCGGGCCTACTTTTAAACTGGACAAAATGAGGACATGGCCTATGTCATGTTTCAGAGCGCAAAGAAATTGTTCAACATCTTCTAAAGTGGTAATCAAAGCTCAAGTATGGCCTTGGTAGTATCTTCCTGAAAAATTTCAGCACCTCATATTATAAAGGTAAAAGATCTTCCATTGTTGACACTAATTAAACAGTTTAGACAAACAAATGCACTATTTAAGGTCTGAGAATAGCAGATTTAGCCACACAAAGCTCAGCGACAACACTAAAAGTGTAGTTCTTTTTCACACACTGCTCTAAATCAAACAGCATTAGCCATGTGTCTATTAAGCTGAATATTATCTGAGTCACAATTAGACCTCTTATGAGGTCACACATATGGTTTATGATGACAAACCAAACATGTCTCGAAATCTAAATGCTAAAAGCATAAATAAGGGTTAAAGTTCAGCAAACACAGGCCCTTTTGATGCTCGTGGAATGCAGCGGGGGGCTAATCTTTTTTCTTCACATATCAAAGCGACAAGTAGTTGGGTGTGGACCTAGGCACCAAAAGAAAGAATGGACATGTGGAGAAGACCCAGGAAGCGTCTCCAATCTGGCGCCGTCGATCATGGCAGATGGTGCAGACGGTCAGCCAAGTAGCCTCTGTTGTCAGCGCTATTCACAAACAGCACCGTGCAACTTTCATGAGCTGATTAGGAACCAAGACACTGGCAAAGAAACACTGCCCTAACCCGCTGTGTAGCATTAAAGCATGTGTTTTGCTTTGCTTTCCTTCCAAATGAAGTGGAAACATTTACCCCTCTGGTGTATTTATTTTTCTCCCTTCTTGCAGACGTGTGAAATGGCCTCAACGATCAGTCTTAGCTGGTCCACTGCGCTAGTAGGAGGGTGCATACATGGGACTAAGTGCTGGTCTGCTCACACATAGACAAAAGTCAGTATTTGGGCTGCATAATATACTGAAATGCCTTCATTAATGCAATTATACAGACGTGGACAAAATTGTTGGTACACTTCAGTCAATAAAAGAAAAACCCACAATAGTCACAGAAATAACTTGAATCTGACAAAAGTAATAATCAATTAAAATTCTATAAAATTTAACCAATGAAAGTCAGACATTGCTTTTCAATCATGCTTCAACAGAATTATTTAAAGAAATAAACTCATGGAACAGGCCTGGAGAAAAACACCATTTGAAGTCACGGACAACAAAAGACGTTTAGACCTAGAAAACGGCGACTGGTTTTTAGCGCGATCTCGATTACTGTGGCAATGCAGGTTTCCGGTGCTGGCAGATGCGACTGATGCCTGACGGGAGGGTTGAGTGTTCCGTGACTGTGTTTGCTTTAATTTCATTTAATTTAATTTCACTTTATTTATAAAGCCCCTTCCACGACCTTATCGGACGCCCAAGGTGCTGGGCAATGCAACAAGTACAAGTAAAACAGTATAAAACGGCCATAACAACATAAAACCTAATAAAAAAAGGCCACATTACATACAGGAGAATGAAGCCATGCTACAAAATCTGCTGTTGGAAAGTCATGACATAAAAATGCATCTTCAAGCGGGACATAAAAAACAGCAAAGAAGGTGACTGGTGCACAGTTAAAGGCTGTTCATTCTATAGTCACGGAGCCAACATCGAGAACGCTCGATCCCCCCATGACCTGTAGTTCAAACGTGGAACCACCAACAGTTCCCTATCAGCCAAACTGAGGGCTCTTGATAGAGCATGCCTGTTCAAAAGGCTAGCCAAGTAAGGAGGAGCAGTTCCCTGAAGAGCCTTAAACACCAGAATTAGCACCTTGATTTTCACCCTGAAGTGCACGGGGAGCCAGTGCAGAGCTTCCAGCACAGGAGTAATCTGCTCCCCGTGTGTCATGCCTGTCAAGAACATAGCAGCAGAGTTTTGGACTAATTGTAGTTGTGCCACCTCATCCTGGCTTAGGCCGGCATATATTGCATTACTGTAGTCCATTCTGGATAGGACCAAGCCATGAATGACAGACTCCAGGTGAACTCTTGAAAGCAGGGGCTTCATTTTAGCCAAGTGGCGTAGATTAAAAAGCATGACCGCACAACATAATTAATATGTGTGTCAAATCTGAGGCCAGATCTTTGAGGCTGGAATTAATACACTGCTGGACAATCTTTTGAAAGGAATCGTCTCACATGTTTGGAGTCGATGTACAATTCTTTGGGTCCTGACAAAACTGCTTTAATCACCATCCCAGCTTTAGTTAAACGCTTTTACGGTAATTACATGATCAAACATTTTGAGATCTATGGTCTCTCATATAATGTTCTAAAATGCATGTATTTGTATGAGACTTTAAGCTATTTCCAGTAGAATTGCTTATGTGGTTCAGTAGTTGTGTAAAAAGTGCTGTAAGTTTGCCAAGAACATAAATAAACGCAGTATAGTTAGTAAAATTATGACTTCTTCACCAACATGCCCTTTAATATGTTTATATATGTGTTATTTTTCACAATTGGGCAGTTCAAGTGCTGGAGGAGTGTATAATAAACTCAGAGGAGGTTTTTTTTCTGTTTCTCAAAGGTTTAGTTATAAGAGTTGTGCTACATCTTTGTGCTACTGTCTAAATAACTCAAACAGCACAAAGTGAGTAATGATGGATCTTTTTTTGTTCGTGAATACCAGAGAACATTAAACCCATCAGTGAGTGAGCTGCAGTTATCACTTTTCCTCATTTTACATCTTTGGTGATCAACGGTCTGTACCGATCCAATGTGGTAATTGGCTGTACATCTTCACTGCTGAAAAGGTTAATTAGTATCCTATTATGTGGGTGATTGAAAGCTCTGATGGATGATGAAATTGGTTTTACTCAAGATGTGTTCCACTGCAGAGCACTGGAACTTGTACTGTTTGTTTATTATTATTGCTTAATTAAGGTGTTTCGTACTGTTTCTGTATTCAGTTCCATTTATACATTTACAGCAGCAATTTACAGCCCAAGTGGTAGCAGAGCACTTTAAATATAATTGAAAAAAAATGATAGATTGGTAACGCTATTCATTTCAGTTGAAATTTGATCAAAACTTAACCAATTTTCAGCTTTTGCACCAATCATGCCACTTTAAAAGAATCCATGTTACCATAATCAGTGGTGCCAAACAACTTATAGTAAATCTTTAATCCCAAACACTCTTTTTAAAATCCTTAATGGATCTTTTTAAAAGCCAAATACTGTATAATAAAATGACTGTTTTTCTGGTTATTCGTAGAAAACAGAAGTTGTTTACCTTTGTTTAGGTTGAGCTAAGCGTTGGTTTCTCTGTTTTCTTCAAGTTATTATTTTTTTCAATCAAATTTGGATCAATTTCTTTTCTTCACTGTCTTGTGTGTCTCTACCAATCAGTGCACTCTTTCCATTTAGTTTAAGTCCGTGACTTAAAAATAAGCTACACAAATTTGCAGTATTATTTTTATTAGTAAACATACATAAATGCAGTTGCTCATGGGCCCCTTCAACAGGTGTGTAATGACACTAAACAGTCATAAAACCAAATTTGAGCTGTACCCTTGCACATTCATTGCCCTGTTGAAAAGTCCAACAGAGATACTACCCTTTGCATTTCCTCACAGCTCTGTTTGAATCACAATCCATTTTTGATTCTTTTCCCGAGCCCCTTTGATTAATCATTGTGACAGAACAGAAAGTCTACCCCCTCAGAACCAAAATTCCCAAGGTGTGGGCATCCAACTCAAACAGCTCTTTGTATTTTTCCGTACCCACTGTTTACAAAACCAGGCCATAAACCATACATGATTGTTTGAATTACAATAATGTAGGCAGTTTGTAATCTCTGCCAGAAGGGGACTGCTTAATCACAGCAGTGGGGTGAGATATCACTGTCAACAGACATTTGTCTACTGTGTTGGTAATCTATAGCCTCGTTTTGAATCATGATCACTTTAATAACCCGCACATACAACAAGTACGGACAGTTTTTTTTTCCATGCTGCACATACATTTCCCTGATTAAAATTACCATATCTTCCTGGGGGGGAGGAATCTTTGTCATGTATTATTCATATCAAACAACCTTTTAAGCATTTAACTGAATCTTTAGTGCAAGCATATTAAGGTGCAGTGGGAGGTTTGAATGGATAAGTGATAAGTCTTTCATTAAGAGTGTTAATTATTTTCTAATATTAGTACATTTCTGATGCAGGCCTAATAAATCTACAACCTGTGGAAGACCTCTCAACGCCACATTGGCTGCACTTATGGGTCGTGATGGAAAATGCAACAAAAGCGTGATACTTGTTTACTACCTTAAGCAGTGCTGAACCTCCCTTAAGGACGCCCTAAGGGGCTTGTATTGATGCTTCCAAAAACAACAACTGTTATTTTAATTCGGCTTCCAGAGTGAGCAGGAAGGAAATGTGGAGAAAGAAGAAAAACAAGCTAGAAATCAATAGCCACAAAATCAACCACGGGGGGGCGGTTAAGTCTTATTTCTCACACACACAAATAAGTAAAAACAGAGTGTTGCAGAAAAAAACCTTCTTTTCTTACACTTTAGAGTCACACCCTGTAACTACTGTTTATATACTAAAATTATATTCCACAATACCACTTTATAGTTAGAACTTGATATTATTTTCAAGATCATGCATAGTATGATTTACTAGAAATCTACATACTTTGAATCAACTCCATGTGGCTGGCTGGAATGTCTTTAGCACAATTTCTTTTAGCCAAATGTCATATGCTTGTGGTTGGAGGTGCACCAAAGTAGAAATGAACCAAAAACTAAAGAACTTTACCAAATAAAAAGGCTACGTCCTTGCTGCCTTTCATGCTGAAGATTTAAAGGTATTGCTGGGTTTCACATGACGTAGCGTCCCCGCCTCTTCCCTGCCTCTCCTATTGAAGTCCACATAAACAAATGCAGATACGGGTCACGCAGGAGCTGGCTCTGCACAGATCCCTGTTTACTCTGTTGATTTGGCATTAAAATGCTCAAATTCTGTGTTGTCTATGGTTGTTACAATTGCTCTAATCGGGACAAGACCGAGGATTTACCCAGCTGAGCCCCTCCCTTTTATCCAAGCTTCTCATCTCAGCCAATAAGGGGAAGTGTGGGCGTGGCCAGCAGTTATTTATTTACATTAAAGTGACAGAGCCCTGAAGTGGGTCATTCTGAAAAGTACTGAAACTCAAGAATAAAATTGCCGAAATAATTGTGCAAAGATCTTCATGAACATGTTTTTTTACAGACCATAGACCTATTATAACTTGTTTAAAAATGATATAATATGTGCCCTTTAAATTTTTAGAAACTGGAAAAGCTAAACAAAACAATATTTTCCAATGACAATGATTTTAATTAAATTAAAAAAATTAAAGAAAAAGTACAGCAGACAGACCATATCTGAATGGGAAACCCTTTAGAAATGGGATATTTTATCCTACCCTAGAAATAACTGCCTTTTCAGAAAATGTATTTACTGTCCACTAGTGCTTCTGAAGACAGGATCTCAGGACCGATGTTTAATCATTTGTAAGACAGGGTGGGGTGGAGGGGGTGGTGGTGGAACATGCCACATGAGGTGATGGCAGAAGATGCTGTTCTTGTTACTGAAGGAGTCTTCGTAGAATTTATTTTTTTTGGGACAACTTTTCAATTCCCTGGAGTTGCAGTTGGAACAAAGGTTATATCACTGCTGGTCTCAAAATCTGTTGTGGGTAACAAAAATGTTGAGCTACTGCATGTTTTTTTTTTGTTGAAATATGATTCTGCAACATAGATGAGCATCCAGGGTAAAGTCATGGAATTGCTGGAACAACCCAAGACTCCTGCACCTTAAAAATTATGCATAGCTTTTCCTTTACAATAAGCTATGAGGAATCAATCTTAAGAGTTATTTAAATAAACCAGCTTCAATCTGATCAACCCCTTTCTGCAAAATCCAGTAGGAATAAAAGCAACAATTCTTCAGGCCAAGTTTAATCAACAGGAAATATCTACATCTAAAGGACAAACGTGTTGTTAGAAAGTGATCTGGCATTTTTGCAAGTCAATTTGATATTTAAAAAACAGCCTGCTATTTACCGTGTGGCGCTGGGATAATTAGCTCATATGGGTTTTTACGTGTGTAAATAAGAAGTAAAAGGGGGAGGCAGTTAATAGTGTTTATCCAAGTTCTTTTCTTAAGAGCTCTTCTAAATTATGTTGTAGGTGACTAATTTTATTGACTCGGTCATGTGACGTCTTCCATTACAGTTAGCATAATCACAGTGGGAAAGAGCACCGGAGAGAGAAATGAGGCAGAGATAAGAGTCTGGAAAGTGCCGTTGTTGGCATGTCTAATAGAGTCAACTGCTGGGTAAAAATAAAGTGTCAGATTGGATCAAGTAATGCTAAAAATCGTCTCTTTTGGGAGGTACCAACTGGTAGATTTGCAACATTGGAAGACATAAGTCAACTCAAGAAGTGGATTTTTTTTCCGTCCCGTGTAAAATTTATGTGTAGCCATCCTCTACCCCCATTTGTGCAATGTTTGGAATTTTTATTAAATTTTTCTTAGGGACACAAATCTTGCTTTGGCTTAGAAAAACAAATATGCCAAAGCATAGTGTTTTTTTTGCATTGTCTTGGCAAGATGTTCAAGTAGAGGAGTCCCTATGAGCATGCAAAAGGACAAAGCAAAATGGATTACTGTAAGGAAATTTATCAAGGTTATATATATATATATATATATATATATATATATATATATATATATATATATATATATATATTTTTTTTTTTTTCGTCAAATGTGCAAAAAGTACTTCCATAAATTGAACTTGGCAGTTTTATGAAGTATACGCAAACAAATAACCATTTGTTACAATCATAACAGGAATTTAAGGAGCATTTCCTGAGTATTTTTGAAAAAATAAGAGTTTAAAATCCTAACTAGTTGGCCAACTTTTGCTCTAAACGTTTTAAATGTAAGAAAGCAACAAAATACAGGCTGCCTATTAAATCCATGTTTGCCTATATATGTTCTGTCCTCAGGTTGTGAAGAGACAATATTTTGGAAAATAAAGCTTTCCCACAAAATTTTGATACATTTTTAAAAAGTCAAACTACAGATTTGGTTTTTCTGGAGGCTTAAAACCCTCTAGTTCTCTCTCATTAGCTACGTTTACATGGGCACAAGTAATCAGAATGAATGCCCTATCAGATCAAAAATTCTCCATGTAAATATGTCAATTGGAATATTCTGATCCAATACGGCCCGATCGGAATGAAATTTCATTCCGATTGAGAGAGGTGGTTTTGTCCGATCATCTTTCCCATTGACATCCATGTACACACCCATTCAGATTGTTGGAGTAAAATAATGCCCACTATGCATGTGTGCAACTACAGCGTGACGTCTTTCTGCCTCTGCAGACGTCCAGGACAAGTCGAAAACATGCCGGGAGGTAAACAGAAGTGGTCTGTTGCCGACACTATTTTTTTACTGAAACACTACGGGAGCTCAATATTATTGAACGTCTCAATGGCCAAAAGGCTAGAAATGCCAAGTTATACACTCAAGTGCATCTAAAAATGCAGCAAGCGGGAATTCACCGAAGTATCGACCAAATTAAAAACTATTTTTTTTTCTGGGAAAGAGAACTTTGCACATGCTCAACTTATTTAATCTGATTGAATGCTTGATGCATGTATACTCATGGCATGATCTGATCATTCCAGTTAGTGTCCATGTAAAACAGAGATTTGGGATTTCCAATCAACCAAGATTTGAATCGGATAGGGGAAATTTGGTGCATGTAAACGTAGCTATTGTCGTATTTTTGGGAAATTTGTTGGACATTTATGTTTACCATAAATGTTAAAGCAACGCTAGGTTTCCCTGCTGCAGCCTACTGTAGCTAGTGCTAACATTGAGCTAACGCTAACGCGAACCAACTGATACAGAAATAAGCCGTAAAGTAAAAAGATCCACACTGTTGGACAAAAAAAGTTATACTTACAAGTCCAGTAGCAACAAAGCCAGGTCACCATCAGACCGTGATGTTGTAGCCTCCTTCAGATGAGTCTAGGCCGCGCTGATGTTCAATCTGGTTTTAGCTCTTTGCCTCCAAAGACATTTCTCCTTTACTTTTACTTCCAAGCTCTGCTACGATGCCAACAAAAAAGGCAAAATTCTTCTTTGTTGTGTGTTTTACTGACAGCAGGTGAACTGAAAATGCTAACTGCTAGATTTTACATGAGCCCCCCCCCCCCACACACATACACACACCGCAGCCCAACTTTTTTAAAACCAAAACTTGGAGGTAGGATGTCTACTATGTGAAGAAAAATGGCAAAAGAAGTGAAGTTTCTTTTAATCCTCTAAAGCCGCTGAACTCCCATTAAGATGCACTACCATTGGGTAATAAGATTGTTTGAAGTACTGGAAAGGGCAGGATTCCTTTTCTTGACTCAGACTCAGGTTAAAAGGATGTTGTAGGAGCCCAAACATTGTTTTGGCTCACTATCTCCAGCTGTCTGTTCACTTGACTGCTAAAAACAGACAGACAGACAGGACGAGTAAGCTGAAGGGGTATTAGTGTGTCCTGATATGGTCAGAGGTGTTGTTGAGGCTGTCTTAAGGTCCATGATAGAGGTGTAGGGTGAGCTGGTAAAGGTGTGACAAGACCATCTTTGGTCCAGGAAAGTGCTAGGTTCTTTTTTGTTGAAAGCAAGAAAAGAGAATTCAGAGTACTGAACTGAGTGAGCTGAATCAAGTCTTTAATTTGCTTCACTCACTTTTATGTTTTAGTCTTAATGTGGGCAAGTTGAGGTGAACTCAGATTACCTCAGTTGCTTGATTTAGGATGAATTTTTTATTTATTCAAAGTGCAAACTGTTTCTAGAATTCTACATCGCTCTTCTGCTTGGAAATTGCACCGTTTATGAATTCATTTATGTATAGACCTTAAAGCTTTAAGCCAGTTTATACTATTACTTACTGCAACTGTGGACATTATTGTTCTCTTTTGAATACATATTTTTCCCATTTTGTTGTTGGATTAGTCTCATTGGGCAGTCTTTTTGTGTTCCATGACAGAGATCCCTTAAATCCAGCTACTGCACTAACAGAACCAGTTTGCATTTATATACACCTGACAAAGTATCATTTTGGCATGCTCACTCAAGAAACTAGTCATAAGATTTCCACCAGTGGAAAAATGTGAATGAAGAAGATATTCCGAATGAATGAAAAAACATTTTGACCACTTCTGCCTGGGGTGGGGTATGTTGGTGAGCTGAGGTTCCAGCAACTTCACATTTAACACTGAGTACAAAGTTTATAGCAAACTAACATCGTTTCAATAGGTTTTCTTGCTAATTAAAATTCTGTATATTTATATAACCTTTATATTTTGGAGCTAAACTCCTCAATGGCCTCTGGTTGTGTCCCGGCTGCCTTTAAGCTGTGGTCCAGCCGCTTCTTAAAAAGGAAAACTTAAACCCTGAGGGTCTAAATAATTTTAGACCTATCTCAAAAATGCTCTTTCTTTCTTAAAGCAACATTCCGCAAGTTTTACACCTTAAAATTATGCTTTTTTGTAAAGTTTTTGCGTCATAGTATTATCTATTATGTTCATTTTAATATCTGTGATAGTGTTGGGGGGTCCCACGTCTGTTTACTGCGCTATACAGTTTTTGTGCATCGGGTAGTGACGGAAGTACTGACTGGGTGTCGTTTTACGGCAGAATATGGCAAGCCAAAGGGATAAAAAAGCGCGCGTTCTAAACGCGCGTTATGTCCGCCAAAATGCACGTCTTCAAAGTGTGTTTTGACGCCAAAGGGGGCAAAAACCCGCGTGTTCTAAAAGCGAGCATTATGTCCACCAAAACTCGTGTCTTGAACGAGCGTTTTGGCGGACATAATGCGAGTTTAGAATGCACATTTTTTTATCCCTTTGGCTTGCCATAATTGTATAAAGTAGACTCGCTGTAGCAGCGGCAGATTCACCAAAGAAATATAGAAATCCCATATCAGAAGAATATAGGCAAAAAAAAGAAGAACGTGATAGAACAAGAGCAAAGACCAGTTATTATTTGAGCCGTCTTTTCCTCGCTGGAGAGCTCTTTTAGAAAGAAAGGCATGAACTACGGACTCTAACCTAGCCGTGCTGCTAATGGCTAGGTAAGTAATAAATGATTTCACCAGGGTTATTGTGTTTGGTCGGGCATAAAGTTGTTATATAGTCCTGATAAAACTATTTATTCAATGTGTGGAGGTGGAAAAGTTTGTTTTCGTTGTTTTGCCTGATATTAGGAATGTAAACATGCCACTTTTGCCCGAGAGAGAATTAATGTTACGACAGTGACGTTACGCAGCAAGCCTCTAGAGAGCGACAGAGACCATATAACTGCAATCTTGCGGAATGCTGCTTTAAGCACTGGAGAAAGTTGTTTTGATCAGTTGCAGCTCTACCTAGAAGAAAACAACGTGCATGAAAAATTCCAAGCAGGTTTTAAATCACACCATAGCACTGAATCAACACTTGTCTGAGTGTTGAATGATCTGCTCCAGATAGCTGATCGTGGTGACTCTGCTGTACTGATCTTGCTTGACTTGTCAGCGGCTTTCGACACTGTGGATGACGGGATCCTTCTGTCATGTCTTAAAATGTGGGTAGGGATTAAAGGTGTGACCCTCAAATGGTTCCAGTCTTACCTTTCAGGGAGAACTTTCTCTGTGCATCTTTGCAAATATTCATCATCTGTTTTATCACTGAGCTGTGGGGTTCCCCAGGGTTTGGTGTTGGGTCCATTGCTTTTTTACGTTATGCATGCTGCCTTTGAGATTGATCTTCAAAAAATATGGTATTGCCTTCCATACCTATGCAGATGACATTCAGATATTTGTCTCAGTATCAATTAATCGTTGTATACTCACCCAGGACTTGTTAAATTGCCTTACAGATGTGCAGGTGTGGCTTGATAACTTTCTCAAACTGAATGAACGAAAACAGAAACCATTGTATTTGGTGAGTTGGTTGTATTTTGTAAGACCATTGTAGGATTTTTGGACATCTTTCTTCATACTCAGTCTGCAGTTAGAAATTTGGGAGTTGTTTTTGACTCAGGCCTTACATTTGTGAATCAGATTTTTCCAACTGAGACTCGAGCAAAGTTAAGGCCTACATTCCACCAGATCTTCTCGCAATCATTCACATGATGATATCGTCTCATCTGGACTTCTGTAATGTGTTTTATGTTGGTGTATCACAGACATCTAATCTAATTGCTTACAAAATGATCAGAATGCAGCTGCTTGCCTTCTGAAAGGGACGAGGAAGTATGAACATATTACCTCTGTGTTAGCTGAACTTCACTGGCTCCCTGTTGAGTTCAGGATTGAGGGTAAGATATTGCTACTGGTTTTTAAATGACTTCATGGGTTGGCTCGTACATATTTGCGAGAACTTATTCAGCCCTTTGCTCCAACCAGAATGATTAGATCAGCTGGTCTCATCTGCTGGCAACCTGCAGATCGAGGTTAAAAACGAAGGCAGGTAGGGCTTTCTCTGTGATGGCCCCTTCACTGTGGAATAGCTTGCCTTTAGAGGTTAGGACAGCTGAGACTACTGTTTAAAGTATGTTTGAAAATGCATTTGTTTTCTCTGGCGTTTAGTAACATCCAGTGACGTCTGGTGAATTTTTTTTTGGGTGGGGCGCATTTTTTTATTTTTATTTTTTTATGTTAGTTCTTGTGAATGGTTTATATCTTGAGAGGCGCTATATAAACGATCGTTATTTTCTTTATTTGTAGGTCAGTTTTTCAGATGCGTTAACCACATATCACCACTAGGGAACGCCAAATTACCATTCTTATGCTTCACACAACTTGAAATCGACGGACTGGTCAAAATAATCTATCTTATAGTAAAAAATCCACTTGGTTCGTAGAATCCAATGATAAAAAGATGAAACTACTAGTTTTCTCCATAGTCAACGTTAGCAGCGGCTCCACAACAACAAAGGACGGTGAACTAGCCTGTGGAGAAATTTCCAGTTCTGTCTGGGCTGGGTGAGCTGACCAATCAGCATCCTCCTCCTGATCTGAGCAGACTCCCCCATTTGCGATCGCAACCATATGCGCCCAACAGCTCTTCTATTCCTTGTCGTTGGGGATCCAGCGCGCATGCGCCAGTTAGCCCGTTTTATGTCAATGGTAAAGATTGCTGCGACCGCGAGAGGACACGTGACAGGAAGTACATCGACGTTTCGGCCGTGTTAAAAGTATTAACTTTATTAAACTGCAATTAAATGCAGATTACACACAGCACTTACAGCCCATAAGGTGTATAGATCGTTTAGTTTAAATTTTATGTTTTTTTTAAATACATTTTGTGATTCCTCTCTTCTTCTTCCTCTTCCTGTGAGACTGGTGGGGCGGCGCCCTAGCGCCCCCTATGGACGAGCCGCCACTGGTAGGTTGCAAGTTTTAATGTTTTTTATGTATTTAGGTCTGTTCTTTAGTATTTTAGTCTCTTATCTTAGCTTCTAGTTTTTGGTCTGTTGAATGTTTTGACATTAGCATGGTTTTATTCTTTAAGTTTCCTGAATGTTTTATTGTACTGCTCTGTGCAGCACTTTAGGAAATGTGCTTTACAAATAAAGTTTGACTTGACTTGATATAGCGCCAGTTCACAACAAGAGTCGTCTCAAGACACTTTACAAAGTTAACTTTCCAATTGAACCTAACCCTAACCCTGTACTGAGTTCAGTTCATTATGCCAATTAGTTAAATTTCCTATGTAAGAGAACGCAGCAGATTGCATCGAGTCACTGACTTGTTTACTTTACAGAAATCCTCATACAAAACAAGCATGTAGCGAATGTGGAGAGGAAAACTCTATTAATAAACTCTAATATAATAAATCAATTTTTGGATCACCAATCATGTAGTTCAGAAATATAAAGATGAAAAAAAAATGAAATTGGGAAAAGATTGGGATAGAAATTGGAAAGTAGATTTCATAGGATCCTAAATAAACACTAAGTGAATATTAACTTAAATAATTAAAATAAACTCAAATAATTCAAAAAGTTATCTGGCTGAGGAGAGGGCTCCTTAGGCTGCTGCCCCCATGACCTGACCCGGGATAAGCGAATGAAGATGGATGGATCTTTGCTCCAAAATCATTAATTTCTAAATATTTTTTGCTATTTAAGATATTATTCAAATTACGGTTACAAGTAGTTATTTAAAATTGACAAAAAATTAACCAATAATTAATCATTTTATTGCTTAATTATTTATTTACTCAAATTAGAGGTGACTTAGTATTTAACAACATCTAAAATAGTTTTACTCTGTAATTTTGGTTAATTTATTCATACAGCTAAAGCCTTTTTTTAAAGAATCATACATTTTGTAAAAGTCATTGTCGTTTCCTCACACATCCCACTTGGAAAAGCAATTTACACAACTTAGAGTTTCATTAAACCGTTGTTTTTCTATTTGTAGTTTTAACGGCTCAATACAAACCTGTTTTTAGTCCAAAATTCTTAAATGGCAAACAAGCTGTTAGAGTAGTGGCAGAGTTTCAACTCAACCTGCCAAAAAGGGTCTCGTATAGACGTTGGCTTCAAGATGGACTTGAATTTGTTACTGGGCAAACAACCCCCCCTTGTTAAGGGGCCATCTTTGTCAAGAGACTTTTATAGTGTGGATTTTTAAATAAAACTGTTAGAGAAAACGGTGGAAATGATGGAAGTGTGAAATGCTAAGAAGTGTAATTTTAGCGAAACCATAAAAATGTACTGTTGAATTGTCTTAAATTGGTTCTTTGTGTTGGTTTTTGTTTCAAAAGATATTTTATGTTTTCCCCTAAGGAAAGGGTCACTTTCAGTCTTCCTTGTTCTCAATTTCAATTCAACCCCAAACACATAGTCCTTGTAGCGGGGAACAAGGAAAAAGTCTCCAATCGCCACATCCCGTTCAATCTCATGTTTAATGTCAAGGCCACATATAATTACCGCCAGCTTATCTCGTCATCGCCTCGCCGCGCAAGCCTTCAAAGCCCAATCAAAATGCATATATGCTTTTGATCCAATATCTCTGCCCCTTTATCATGTTTCTGCGGGATTATTGGGATCACTGTCTGTCGGAAGCAATCTGAGGACCCAGATGGAAGCATGACCAGCCAAACTCTGTTTTTCTGCTTGGTTAATCCGACAGCACCTTCTGAGGAGATCCAATTAAATCTCTCCTTCAAAGAATATGCGACTGCCGGAGCAGAGATGAGATGAGAATGATGGGTGGGAGGAGGAAAGGGAAGAGAAAAGAGAATGGGGGGGCATATGTTCTACGATCCTCTGTTTTAATCATTCCAGATCACTGTAACACTAGTTAACCAGTACCGCAGAAAAGTCTGTTTTTGGGACAGCGGAGATCAAAAGTACTCTTTCAAACGCCGATGCTAAATGAATGCATTGGAGTTCCGAGCTGATAAACACGCCGTATATCTGCTGATTAAAGGTGATAAGATAAATAACGTTTTAGATCAGATTTGTCAGTGCCTGTGATTACGGGGCAGAGCACAAATTTCATGGTGACACGCCGTATTAACACAGCAAATTACTGCTTGAGCCCTGCATGGTGAGAGCTTTCTTTGTGGCGACAGTTCCTTCATAGTGCATTCATAATGTCAACGATGTCTTTGAAGTACACTTTCAATTAAAATAAAGCTTTATTGGAAGCCTTTCCTTGGTAAATTACTCAACTTGCAATACAAGGATACGCAACAGATTAGTTTGTGTATGAATCAGCAAGATCGCTATGCGATAACCATTGCAGAGCTCAACCTGGCATATCGGGACGTTTACTGTTCCATGACGGATTCCCAGGAGAGGGGTGCAAAGTAAAGGGCGCTGGATGTGTCGGCTCACATAAGATGGATAATATAGAACCAGACAGACCAGACAAAAATGTTCTCAAGTGTCTGACTTGTTTCCCTTCCTCGTGGCATCATCCAGTCAACAGTGCATGCCTGAGGCAGCCTCCACCGCGGTGAGTGGCCGGTAATTACGCCACGCATGACAGGTATTTTTCTGCTAATTAATTTCATAAGCAGGCCACCGTTTGTGTTTTCCGCTTTATTAAGCAGTGATGTTTAGGAGTTGGCAGTTTAGGGTGTGTGCTATTTTTCTAAGGTTGTCAGTTTTGATGAACAATGCAAGTCGGGATGGATGAGGGGTGAAGAAGAGGTTGAAAGACTTAAATTTGCATTGGGAGAATGACGCTGATGGATAAATGTTCGAATATTTTTGGAATGTGAGTACTGTGTCAAGTTGAACTTGTTAAAGCTGAGATTTTGCCTAAAAGTTATCAAGACTTTAAAGCAGCAGAGATGCTGACTCTCCCACAACAGAGTTTAGAGCCTCTCTTTCCTCTCCTTCATCCACACTTTAGCAATCCCCCCCCCCAAAAAGCCTCTTAGGTCTCAAAACTGATTTCATAAAAACTCATCCCTTTTTTTCCTCTGCTAGAGCCTACACAGAACACTTCTCCACAGTTAAAGAGATCCCGAACACAAATATAATGGTGTGCCATCACAGTGTGACAGCTGCTTCGAACAATGCTCTGTGACATCCTGCAGAGTGGATAGTCCACAGTGAAAGTGATCCCTGACCAAATCTCCAAATAACCCCTAATTTTCAGACTGAAGTGTGTGCATTTCACCCAACTATCCATGATACCCTGAGGCATCTTATGTCTGCCTTTTATTAAGACACACACACACACACACATAGTAGCAGATGTTTTACTGGGTTATAATTCTTCATGAAAAGTGCCAAATACAATGAAACACGTATAAACCATAATAGCAACCAGTGTTTGCGAAAACGTTTGAGCCACGCCTGCCAAACTGGCAGATGTGAGAGCGGCTCATGTAGGACATTTTTGAACCACGTAGGACAATGTCCTTGCAGGCTTCAGATTTGTATCTACTGTATTTAACAGTGGGTATTGTAGTGACCTCTGACCTCTACATATTATACATATTTTTATTGTGAGGATAATCTGTTGACCTAATTTGAGAAAAGAACCATCAATGTGATTTTCTGCCAAATTCAGAAAATGAAGATTAGCTTAGAAAATAAACCAACAGAGTTTATCAGGAAATTATTAGAGATCATCATATAATTATTATAAATTATTATGAAACATCCAGAATCAACATATTATATATGAAAATATTTCTAAATATTGTAATGATCCATAAGGGCTTTTTGTGACTGATGCTGTAGCCTGATGTTACTGTTCCTTTCGCTGTGTCTGGTTGAGGTGAAACTGGAAGTTGGAAATGCTGGTTTATCTCAGCTGTTTGTTAAACTACTCTAATAAACTGCTGTTAAGGACAAAATGTTATTCTGTCTGACGATTTAGTTCATCACAAATATCACAATATAAAGAAATGATCTCTTTCTTGGGGGGGGGCACTGTGCCTTGGTCCCCGAAATGCCTTGAAACAGCCCTGGGTGTGGGACTGAGTTTTGAAGGTGATCTGAATTGTATCAAATAAATAAATATTACATGCTTATAAATTATTATTATTATAAAATTACAACAAGTAGTGGGGGTAAAGCTACCTACATTTTCCTTTTCAAACACTTTTTTTTTGTTTTTTTATGTGACTGTTTTTTGTTTTTTTATGTGACTGTTTTAAAGTTAAAGTCCCAAGTCATCATCACACACTGGTGAAATTACATCTCTGCATTTGACCCATCCCCATGGTGGAGAGCGGTGAGCTGCAGCTGTGGCTACGCTGGGGAACTATTTGGTGGTTTAACCCCCCAATCCAACACTTAGTGCTGAGTGTCAAGCGAGGAGGCATTGGGTTCCATTTTTTCAAGGTCTTTGGTATGACCCGACCGGGATTCGAACCCCGATCTCCCAGTCCCGGGGCAGACACTCTACCACTAGGCCACCGGCGCTGAGGGCTTCCAGGGGAGGCCAACAAACAGTCTGCAATTTGTGGTTTTCAGGAAGTTTATTTTATTTTGGCACGTTCAGAAAAGACGCACGGCGCCGGTCATAATGTTCGATGTTTTAAAGTTTTTCGTCGGACAATATTAAATCACGTCGGTAATGTCCGACTGTCTGACGTGTTTTCGCAAACACTGATAGCAACAGATGTAAAATGTAAGTTTTTATATTATATTTGGACATAATGACGAAAACCTGCTGTACTGTTGACACGACAGTCCTGAAGAATCCATTAGAAGCAAAGGTGAAACACCTTTTGGAAACAAGGACAGCCTTGTCTCTTTCTATGTGAAGTTTAAAGTTGCATTTCTTCCAGGCTGCAGGTAGCTTTGGTTTCCTGCTGTGCTTTGGTATGATTGGAACGCGCGCAAACAACGCTTCAAATCAACGTAAATTACACGCGGCGGCCATTTCAAACACACGTACGTCGTTAAACAGCAAGTATATTCCGGGCATATGAGTCGCTCTGATCATCATAAAGTTGTAGTTTTGTCTCCTAAAGATGTTCAAACAAGAAGAAACAAAGCACTGCTGTTGGGGTTGTGCAAATTGGACTGTAGATACCCAGATCTGACGTCGGAGGAGACATTTTGTGTCCCGTTTTCAAAGCTGGGTAAGGTCAGTGACAATATGAAACAGCTGGAAAGGGCCAAGCTGAGCTAAAGACAGACAAAGCAAAACGGTGGCAGTATTTATTTGGAAGAGCAAATTTTCACAGTATGGAGCAGATAAAGGGGAGCACATATATGTGTTCCATACATTTTCCCGGCAATACGGTCCTACATCTGAGTATGGTGAGCCGATACTAGGAACGCTCACAGGAGGCAGTGGTGTAATTGAAGGGATCCAGCTGAACGTCTCGGCCAAACGGCATGCCCATCCTAACTTAGACAAAAAAGGCTTTTGACCAAAGGTGGTGTGTAAAAACGTAGTGACACAAATTATCACCTAAGAGTAAAAAAATAAAATACTCAGAGAGAATTTTACTTGAGCACTGTTTCTATCCCTTTGTATTTATCAACATACAAGCGCTCTGTGTGTTTTTTTTTTCAATTGGCAACTTGGTTTGTTTGTCTAGCATTAACACCAAGCAGCACTTGTGCGGTGACGTCAGCTGTAAAGTACGCTATTGCATCCCAGAATCATAAAACATCTACAGTAGAATTTAACAGATGGTAAAAGACTTTAGCAGTTTCTGCAAAGACAGCTTTACTGAAAATAAAAAAGTTAGCCTTTCTTGTAGAGGACATTGGTGTTGCTGGTCCAGTTTATTCTTTATTCAATCAATGCACCCGTTGAGTCATTTGTAGTCACACACCATCTCCACACCAATCCTCCGGATGGACACGGGGGTCACTGGTGTCCACATCTTTTATCAGCCGAGTCTAGGACCAGTTCCTTCCACTTTTGCCTCACATTCAGTTATCAGCCTTGCATTTTTCGGGAATGTTGATGTACTTGTTGAAGACAAAAAAAAGTCACGACTTTACCTCTTTTCTTTATTAATTTGACATTTCAGCAGATCACATATCCTACTGTGTCAAATAACTAAATAAACAACACTGCTATGTTGCTTTCTTAGTCATATATCTAAATATACAATAGAATTTAAAGGCAGGAACACTAAAGTGAGACCGGTATGAGTCACGCATGGTTCTGTTGACACTTTTTCAACAAAGTTAGTCATCACAGGCCCAACTCTCAGCCTTTTAGCCACCAGTACATTAAACTATAGCAGAAAACATTACAAATGAAAGGGTATTGTTTAATGCATGCTGCTGCGGTGCCCAAATTGATTTGCAGGACAGGAAAACAACAATCAAGGGCATTAGGTGTCTCCGTCTCTATCTTTTCACCCTAAGGGGCCTATTAAGGTTGCATACTGTAGCTGCAGCTCAGCAGAGATTTCATTGTGACCTCAACTGAAAGTTGCCTTTTGAGGTAGACGAAGTAGAAGGGGAGTGCAGGAGTTTAGTGCAGGATGAGTCTTTCCAGATTGATTGGAATGTGTAAAGCCTGTGCTACAAGGTCTTTGAGCCACTGGGATGTAGGATCTTTGGCACAGAGACAAGGCATCGTGTCTTCCGCAGCACTGGTCCCTTCTGCAGAATCTGGCACATTTTTTCAGTTTTCAGGACAGGAAATGGAGGGACATGTGAAGAAGGGGGTTGATTACATAATAATTTAGTGGGTGTTTGAGCATAAATATCAAATTAGTTTTAAAAAAAGGCTGATTAGTCTTGCTTAAGCTACCCGCATGTCCTGCGTTTAGTTAGGTCCAGAATATACTTGCTGTTTAACCTCGCGTTGCGCGGGCAGCAGGTTCATATACTTGTTGCTACACGGCGCTGCACTGCACGTAGTACTGGAGTGTTCCACTAGGGGGAAACCGAGAGTACTCAGATCGGATACAGAGCCGGGTTTGTGGGTACAACCAAAACAAACATGGCATCAGTAAAATAGATCAGCAACTGGTTAATTTTGAGATCGCGACAGAAAAAAAAGACATCCGCGGTATCGTAGATGGTGTGAAAGACTTCTAAACCAGAAACTGAGTCACCGCGGTGAGTGTGTCTCGCTCGTTTTGTCAACTCCACCTACTGGTTACTTGTATATTGCAGCGTTTGAGCGCGTCAAGTCATGTTGCGTTAATTCCGGAGGATGCGCACAAATTATGCTTCAAATCAACGCAAGTTATGCATGGCAACCATTTTAAACAGTATTTAAGAGGGATATCAGCAAAAAAAAAGGATATCAGCAGTGTGTATTGTGTATGTCTGGGCGATATGGCCTAAAATCAATATCACAATATATTGAGGAGTTCACCTCGATAACGCTAAATGGACGATAACTACATGAATGCGCAAAAACAAAAGTTGTCCACTAGATGGGGCTGTCACGTGTATTATGTTGAGTCCTGTTGTCATGTGACTCGAGGTGGTACAGCTTCTTAAAGGGACATGAACGTCGCCTACCTACACACATCTTTTCATTTTTTTATTACCAAATTTATTCACATGGGAACAATGATATTGATAAAGTCAGAAATTTTGATAACGATAAATTTTGGATTTATTGCCCAGCTCTATCATTGTGCATAAAATTCTTGTGTTTCCTTTATGCCTTTAGTTCCTTGTTTGCTTTGCAGTCTGTTTCGCACTTCTTGTATTTAATATGTTCTTTCAAAAAGGAATTGAATAGTGAAGAGAAAGTTTTTATGTGCTGCAGAGCAAGACAAGACTGTTGTGAAACGGTCGGAAAATAAGTTCTTATTTATCTCAGTTCATTGTGAGTCTAGTTGAGCTGACTGACAACTCAGCCAAAAAATGAGAGAAGCATCCAACTTTCAGAGTTGTGTTCTCAAGTAATAAAAATTGGCTTTATATGTTTTCAAATCAGGGAAAAGTGTTGAGATACTTCTTGTTGAACAAATGCACAACCAAGTGTAGAGTGTTATGTGCCTGGGCTGAGCCCCGGTGAGCCGTACTCCAGGTTTTACCTTGACTTCTCAGCTGAATAAAAGGCATAAAGTAAGAACAGAGATGGTTTAGAGGCATAATTTTTTATGGAAGGTGGAAAATAAGTCACGAAATAAGGGAAAAAGATAGAAAATTAGCATTAAGAACTGCAAAAGGTTGATATGATCCCAATTCTATTGGCCATAATCTACAAAAATCATGAAATCAAATTTATTGTTCCTTGATTAAATTAAAGCTAATCTGCCATAAACTAAGGAAAACATAAAGAATTGTGGTCAACTGAGAGCCCAAGTAGTCATTTTTATGAATCGTTACCTCCCAGTGGACACTTTATGGAAATGAATCTAATCTAAATGATCACATGCATCACAGGTACACAGTATTAGCAGCCAATGATCTGTCAAGTGAAATGAACCATGGAAAACACACGAAGCGTGTTTCAGGCTTTAACAGGGCATGAATTAGCTCTAAGCACCTACAGGCATGCGTGAGTTGGAGGTATAACCAAAAAGAGTTCAAGCAAAATAGACGAATGTAATATTTTGCCTGGAAGTTGTACGTTTTTATGTTAAGGAGCTAGAGTCCCCTGTACAGGGCTGTGTTTCTCATAAACGTCCCTGGAAGAAATATTATTTTTTTATCCAACACACAAACACACTGTTGTTGCTTCATGAAAGGAAATTTGTATTCCAAGTTTTTTGCTATTTTTTATTCCTCTTGCCTACCACAGCTACCCGTGTCTCTGCAAGGCTCCTGCCATCTCCGTTACAAAAACGACGGTACATTTGCATGACAAGAAAGGGAACACCGGGTCTTATTGATATGCTTCTCCTTTCCATGCCTTCTCCTTAGTTCTTCTTGCGGGCCCTTGCTCACTGGGGACAGATAATTGTCAGGAATCTTGCTCGGTCTTCCTCTTCTTGGCAGTAATGATGGTAAGCCTTTTGAGGTGCAACCGACCTACGGAACCAATTAGGGGTTCTGAGTTTAGCAGGGTTCAGAAGGGGGGAAGGTAAGGGGACCACACTGCTGTACTTTTGTCAGATAATAACACAGAAATTAGCCTTTAACTGTGGTAGGAGATATCGGCGTGAAGAAATTCAAAGGGTTTTTTGGTGAATACATTTGCCAGGGATGAACGAAGCAACCCATGCTAATTGTTTAATCACAAAGACCACAGAACAACATGATAGGATTGAATGGGGGGGTTTTGTCATCTCCAGGCAATCGAGTTTGAAGTTTCTTCCCATTCTAAGCTTTCTAATCCTCTAAATCAAGTCAAACATGGAGCCTGGACCTCCTTTTCAAAGGAAGGGAATCAATTACTGACGCAAAACCATAATCAGGGTTTCTCAAAAATCTTTGGAACAAATGGGTCAGCATCTTGCGTTGCATGAATAATGGCACTCGCCTTGGACTTTCTGCGTTCATCTTCACTCCCCTGCTGTCTCTGTTCTCCTTCGCTCTTCCCCTTCGATCATTTTCTCTCTCCCTGCACAGCACAATGAACGCCTCAGTTGCAAATTTCCATGAGACTTATGAAACAAAAGCCAAGAGCAAAGACTACAGCTGTGTTTTTTAAACCAAGGGAAGCCTTTGGCTCTGAAGCAACTTGTGGAGCTCCTTCGATGCCGCATCCCACTTACAGAGGCTGGGCCCTTTTTGGCTGAAAGATTCATCTCCTTGTGAGACTCATGGTTACATGTTGCCACTTAGATTTTTATTCATGCTTATTATGCTCACGATGAGCTCTGTGGTTGTGCACACAAGAAATATTGATTGTATTAGAAGACACCGAAGCAGGAACACGAAATCTAGTGGCAGGGTGCTGACAACGACCAGTTCTCTTAAGGATCAAAACTGATCTAGCTCTTATTTCTTCAAACATGGCGAACCTAAGACAATGAAATACGTATGTGTGTTTTATGGTTTCATATGCAAATTTCCTTTGATCGTAAACTATAGGAACGATATGATAAATGGTAAATGGCCTGTTTTTGTATAGCACCTTCTTATGGTTCTACAACCACCCAAGGCGCTTCACAACACAATCAGTCATCCACCCATTCACACAATGGTGATGAAGAGCTACAATACAAAGAATGATGCTGATTCTTCTATTATTGGCCAACAATAGAAGATAGATTATGTGATGTGGCAGAAAAAAAGGCAATATTTTGCTTAAATTTTTAGGATGAGACCTGAGGGAGCCAGGGAAAGATTTTCAAGCATGTCCCAAAAGCAGCTGAGGGCAACTCGCCATACTGCTAAAGATAGGATTGGGTTCCATTTTTGCTGCAAGCTGCTTCAGGGGCACGTCAGTTTTCGCAGTTAACATAGGGCTAGACAGGAAATCACACACGGTTTCAGTGTAAAATGTCTGTTAATTTTCAAAATAAAAGACTATTTCAGTGATGCGATTTTATATCTATGTAGATTACGTCTATACGTGTGACCTGACGGCTTGTTTACTCCTAGCATCTTTCGAAAAGTGCAACAATGTGTTTTTCATGACCTTAATCCTGGCACTGGAGCAACATTATATATGACATCAAACAGTGATATCATACATGATTTCCTTCTTCTTTTTGGTTTAATGGCAGATGGCATAAACAAACCGTGACCTTTGATGTCTCGAGGGATTTTGTGATCTCGCAAGTTCGGCGAGGAGGACAGCGGAGAAGCTATTCCATGGCTGAGACTCTCCCGGTGTGGATTGGCACACAGCAAAGCCCACAAGTAAACCGTTCCATGAAATGCTTGAATTTCAATAACGTGTTTTCAAGTTATGGAAAGTGCTTGATTTCTGTATTGAGTCCTGGAAAATGCTTGAAAAACAAACTGCACAGTTTTGTATATAAATCACCCAAGTTAGTTTGATGAAAAAACTCAATTTGTTATTTTTGTTAACGTTAAAAACTAGAGAGCAATTATTTCGCCTTTAGTAAACACGGCTGCGGCTGCTCTCAGAGGGTCCGCTCCTTTCTGTAACGCCGGTGTGTGAGCAGCAGACTACTTCTACTATAGAGACCAGCCGCTGGACCGGCGGTGTCCTCTGGCGTCGCTATGAAGCAGACCTACTTTATCCATGAAGCATTTATGCTAGTCGCGTGTGTGAGAGCTGCTTTGGGTCTGGGATCCAGCGGGTCCTTCTGTGATCATTAGTTATGAAATCAAGACTGGAGTAGAGCAGGGTACCGAAAAAAGGGTAAGAAATAACTTTTTCGGTGCTAAAAAATCTGTTATGAGCCGCAAAGCCCCGTTCCTCCCGCTGCAGCGGGTCACGTCAGACGTCGGCTACTCTCATTCACAAACTTTGTTTACAAAACACCTCCGAGTTCGCAAACTAATAAAATACCGAAAAAAAATCAAAGTTTTGACTGCATCTGGGGAAACTAAACAGCAGCAGAGCTAACTGTAACACGTGTGTTCAGATTTGTCACTAAACATGTAAATACCAGTAATTTAATAAAACACCTAGTCGTTCATGGCATCTATTTGTGAGCCGAAGCATGGACCGTGTTTGGCTGAGAAAGCAGACCCGAGTTCACGTGGCAAGCCATTTTATCATTTAATCAACAGCCACGCCTGCTAGTAATTCCTATTTTACATAGCGACAATATAATTAATCCTAGTCCAGATCATATTCTTACTAGTCACAATTGAAACTAAATATATCAACAGGTGTTTTTACTAGCAGAAATACAATCCCTAAAACCTATTTGTTCATCAAGTATAATTATTTATTTTTATCAATTAATGGTTCTGCAGATGGAGGGAGGGTTGTGATCAGATATTTCAGTAATGGGTGGTCATAGTCAGAAATTTAGCAGGAGCAGGATTTTAAAAATAGCTTCTATAAGAGCTGCAAAAGTAGGAGCAAAACTTGACCTTACACACATTTCAAAATGTAAAATGTGATGTTTTTATTTACTTTGTCCCTGCTTTGTGGAATATTACAAGATAATATTTATAATTATGTTCTGATCACATTTTTTGACCCCAATCCATGTCATAGGATTTTGATACCAATTCCCAATCCAATACCTCAGCAATGCATTCAGTTACTAAGAAGAAAGTAGAAAACATCCAAGTTGTCCTTTCAGATTTATTTATTTGTAACTTGGAATATAATAGAATACGTTATTTGTCTGAAACCAAACAGTAACAGAAATTTGTCTTTTAACAGGGCAACTTCCTGTTTTCATGTCATTTCCTCAGATTAGCTGCCAAAAACATCATTCTGTCAGGAAGAACATTGATAAGAAATGTGTTAATATTAGGAATATGTTTGATAATAGCCCCATTGCTAATAATTCAAATTGTTTAAATAGTATGTGGCTGTGTTTTGCGATAAGCATTACTAGGACTGTATCCATGTTGCGGCCGGCAGGCTCGCTCTTCCCTGCACAACACGGCTCATACTGTGGCTCTAGGAGACTGCAAAAACCAACGTTTGCAACCAGAGAGTCATCCAGTGTGATTAATATATGGCTATCTTGGCTGTGTTTTTGCTGTCAGTAGACAGTTTCTTTTTGTCTTTTAGTGTATCTTTGAGTGTCAGATGGCTCTGTTTTTGTCCGAGTTGCCGCTGTGAACTGGGACAGCAGCGCGTTTGGTTTTAAGGTAACAGGCTAGAACTAAAAGCAGACAGGTTAAAATTAAAACTAAGCCATTGTCATTTCCTTTGAAAATTTCTATCTGAGCATGAATTAAGGTCACGCTAGTTGCTTTATAAAGTTATAGCTAATCTTTTTCACGTGATTCCAATAATTTTAAATCACGTGATCAGGCCCAAATTTCCATCCTGTGATCGGATAAGATCATCCCTATTATATACCAGTAATAATTTCATATGATAGTGAGGTGAAACTGTCCTCTTGAGTCCTTATGTATTGTTTTGTCTTTGCCATGTGGTGCTTGAAAAGTTTGAAAATTTACCTTGTAAATGCTTGAAAAGTGCTTGAATTTGTCAGTGGAAAAAGTGGAAAAACCCTGTAAAAAGGATAAGCCTCTAGAACCTAATGAATTTCAAATTATTGTTTGTATTGTGCATACTGTTTCTTTATCTAATCTAAAGTATACAAAGAAAAGGTTGATGAATTCTAAGAACTTTTCATTTAAAGTTGGTAAAAACAACAAAATCTTTGTATTATGGAATTTTAAGAGGCATCACATCTGAGCTGAGTTACTGGAATTGTCAAGTATTTTCAAGAGAAGCCGCACAATAATAACGCCAAGGACGCAAGTTTCTTATCCAAAGTAAACAGTTTGAGGTATTTTCGAACCATTGAGCCTTCAAATGTGTTTTTTTAATTCAAAGTACCAATTAAAGGCCAGATGTTGCACGTAGACGAGTAAAAGAATGTTGCTTAGTTTCATTCACGGCCCTAATAATGACACACAAAATGAACGTCAGTCCCTGCGGTTCGTTTTTGAAATCAACATATTGCAGAATGTGCGGCCTTGCTGTAGGGAAGGTGGCAGAGGGGACGGCGATGCTTGGAGCGGAGGCGGAAGAGAAGGGAAAGATCTTCAAAGCATCTGCTTTACAAGTCTGATGCATTCGTACTAGCTGTGTTAAAATCCTTTGTGTCTCATTAGGCTGCGATTTTTGGACCGTGTCTTTGTGCACAGGACAAATTCTGTTTGAAATGCAAGCAGGGAGACGGATCTCTCTGCTGTCAGCAAACCCATGGGCACACGCTGTGTAAGGTAAAAGAAAAGGGCCGCTTGTCTAAGCCAATAAATAGTGATTTGATCTTTATTTTTTAATTAAAATATGTAAATATTTATAATACCACTGATTTTAGGTAGGACACGAATGTTCATTTCAGCTGACAAGATTCCTATCGAGTTACCTGAACGAAAGGTTTCAGGTTTTTAGAATTAAAAAATTATTTCCACTACATAGAACTTCTACTCTCAGCAGTCAACAACACCAATAAAAACACATTTAATCTTTATACATTTAAAATGAGATTTAAAGCCTTTGATTCACCACCCTAACCCTTACTGGAAAACAAGATGAAATTTTCAGTACAAGGACTCAGCTCTCATCGTTCGCTTTGAAGAGCCGTTCAAAAGATTCGATTCGTTTGTGAACGTCACATCAATTGCAATTTGACATTATTTTAAATTTGTTGGCAAGTTTGTGTTTAGCTAAAACTTTTAAATTGTAGCAGCTAATTCAAGTGGTGTTCAGTAAAAAAAATGATGAACTATTAAATTTGCAATGGCAAATCCACAAACACAAACAAGGTCACGGAACTCTCGCTCCTTCCATTAGCCTGATACCGGAACCTGCATTAATTGCCACAGTAAGCAAGATAGTGTTAAACACCAGTTTCTTTTTTCTGGGTCATAACGTCTTTTGTTGTCCGTGACTTCAAATGGTGTTTTTCTTTTTGGGACTCTGGTAGTTTGTCCTAAAGTTGAAGTGGTAGCAGCCGGCTGTTTCTCCTTCTCTGATATTATTGAGCAGAGAACCTCTCACATCAGTGGTGTTCTGTTGCAAAATGTGCGAGTGCATGATGAATGGAGGACCCAGGTAAATGCAGAAGTGCGGTGGTTCGGTGTGACAGACAACCGGATGGTCCAATCGTTGGTTTTGGTCCAAACCGTGTTAATGACAGAGGTTTTTAGACAATTGCCCGAGCACTACTTTATTCATTTTTTTTTTATCTCCACAAAATCTTTATAACTATGCTATGTAAGAACTATTTTAAGAGGCATGAAAAACAATGTTTTAAGCTAGCTTGTTTTGCAGATTTGCCGTTGTAGCTTTAACATCCAGCCTAAAATTCAAGCTAACCCAAAACTGAAGCTAAAATGAAAAAAATAAATGCATTGCTAATAAAATCTATGAATCCTCATCAATCGGACCAAACCAGCTTTAAAGATAAATGTGTTGCACCTTACCCATACCATATTGCTAAACCTTGGTGTATAAACTTTTAATGTAAATTTTCGTTTTAATAGGTGCGTTTCCTTTATCGGAACTTCAGGGTAAATCTGTGAGCGTGAAATTGACCGGGAGAGCCGAAGCCCCGGTCCTCTTAAGCTGTCCTGTCTCCATATATATTTGGCCCTGTAAGGAATTTGATGACACGTCAGCACATCGCGATCGCTTCGCAAAACGCACAAAAAGAAGAAAACAAAGATCGACACAATGGAGGAAGCAACAATAGTCGGCACGTATATGTTTGCTATGTTATATGCAGCGATGGCTTCCATCTCTCTAACAACTCGTGTTTTCCTAAATAACAGTTCCCGCCACAAATATGCATTTCCTACTTCCTCCTGAGTTGACATCATTTCCGACTGAGTTACAAGCAATCGGCAGTGTTCCCACCCAGCGTCTTCACCGGGCCGTTCCGAGTACCTACCCCTGATCAGGTACTCAGAAGGTTCTGTAAAACGGCCGTTCAGCCGGCCTGGTCAAGTAAAGACAAGCACACTTCGGGAACTTCCTGTAAATTTCCCCCGAAGTTCCGATAAAGGAAACGCACCTTATGTTCCTGGTTCTCAAATTATATTCCACTGATTGTGCACTTAGCATGACACAAACATTGTCAGGGTTATTTTCCTGCTCTTGCAGAGAGTCTCCGGTTCTTTAGATAATGATTTCGTCTTGTTTCACTTCCTGGACTCTTTTTTTTTTTTAATGAGCTCTCCTCGGTTGCAGCCAAGCTTTAACTCTGTGCTTCTCACCTTACAACCCTCACATCTTGCAAGTCTTTGCTGCCCTGTTCAGTATTTACAGTACAATGACTCACTTTCCTTTTACATGGAAGGGGGAAAATAAAGAAAAGACCACTTAGTGCACGGAAATGTAAGTTGGTTAAAGAAGTCTGGAGAGACAAGTTGGTGCAAAAATCCTCTAAATGCCAGACAAATCATTTATCGCGGACAACTTCTACATGCAGTCAGCGAGGGAGGGGTGATCTGAAATATTGATGAGCAGCAAAAAGAAGCAGGAAATAAAATTTACATGAGGTTATGAATCAAAGATCTGCTGAGGTATTAGGGAGATGCTTGGCTCTATCTTTCCCCCACCTGCTCACCTTAGCAAACACATGCTTAGATGCACCAAGCATGCACATATACTCCTTCCCTCCTTGTTTAAGGGGAAAAAAATCAGCTGGATTGTAAGCGGACCCGCGGCTGCAATCAGACATGAGGATATGCACATACCGAGACGCTGACAACGAGGAATACTAATGACAGAGCAGGATTCCGGGATGAAATAAATCACACCGGAAGATGTTAACGTGACCTGCTTGACTTATGCAAAAGTTAAATTAAAAAAAGCCCTTGCATATATTTGCTGAGGGGCGTTTTCCAGTGAGAGTTTATTAAACTAACACATGGTGTTGACAACCATCCCAGTGTTTAGCAACAATTTTCTCAGCTGTCAGATTGGTAGCAGATGTAAATTAGGTGGAAACATGTGGAGCAATGCGTCTTGAAGCCATTCCATAGGAAGACAGTGTCCTTAAATCCGGAAGTGGAGTGAATGGAAACAGTTAAATTGTAAAATAAGCTTTTTTTCTGTTTTTAAAGGTCAACTGTACTCATATTTTTAATGCATTTGCAGTGGTCTCTAGTAAGAATAAATGCCTTGTCAGTCATTCTATGGGGAAAAAAGCTCAGATGATCCTGTTTGAGGATGTAGAAGTCAGCTGGAAGAGAAAGTAGCTTCAGACGGCAGGATTTAGAATCTTATTTCCTGATATGTGGACATCTCTCATCTGATTGGCTAACAGCAACACGACTTTACCACTGACTGTTTGCTCTGCAACGTTGATGTTTTATCTCCACAAATAACACAAGCCTGGAGGAGTTCTGCCATGTGGTGGAGTTGCTAATGCTAACGGTTAGCTTCTACTAGCCGAGACACTCTGCTGTTTCCTGGACGCTAAACCAACAACAGCCTTCCCCGTCATGAGTCAAGATGGGTGAGTCCATGAATGTTAAGTGACAGTGTGACGTAGATCTGTCAGGATTTTCTGAACCGAGCGTTTTTCTGTCTTATTTTCTATCAGAAGTTAATGCAGGAAATAGGGGTAGAAGACAATTTTCACATTCAGCCTGTATGTTAAACTAAGAGTGACGGATCATTTTCAAAAATCATAAGTAAAATTTGGTTTCTCAGTGAACCTGCTGTTTAACATTTTCAATGAATTCTTTTTTTAATGGGGAATCCAAACAGGTGTCTTTGATAACTCGCATATTTGCCTTTATTTTTTAACCGTGTCTGCATTTAGTCTTTTTCTTTGCTTTGATTTATCTATGATGTGCTAAGTTCATTAGCTGCAATCACTGAGGCTTGTCAGAACCGCACTAAAGTGATTTTGTTAATGACTCTGGAGATGGATCATCCTGATGCATGTAGGCGTCTTGCAAGGAAAACAGAATAATGTGGCTGCACTCAAAACTTGGGCTCACCGAACGCTTGTGCAGAATAGTCAGCACCTTCTCATTAGAGAAGCAAACATCACAAAAAAAAGTGTTGTTGAAAGTACAGCACCATAGCCGCCTTGTTTGTAAAGGCTGAATTGCTAAAATGAGCAGGGCTGAGCCCAATAACAGGCACTACATGGAAAGAAGAGAGAGCAAAATCTTGGGATAGGTTTAAAGTTTGTTTGATTTTTTTTTTTTTAAACAACTAGGTTAGCAATGTTCTTTTGAGTTTGAAAAAAATTTTGTGAGTCTGTTGCAAATTTACCCACATGCAAGTCTTTAATTATTAAAACTTTGGAGAACTCTTTTAAATTTTTTTCAATCATTAAACATCCAACGAGGAAATGGGAAAGAAAAACCTCAATTCATGTTTGACTGTGGGCATTTAAACTAGAGCAGATCTCTTTAAATAAAGGATTTAATGAATGTTTTTTATATGATCGGAGTCATCAATAACTTATGCTAAAAGGACAGAATTTTATCCATCTTTAATAATAAAAAGTCTGTCATAAAGCAACATTTACCACGTTCATTTTTAAAGCAGTTAATTCATTTTTGATTTGTTTGAGAAGTTTCTGTTATTATTCTTGAATGACTATACGACATATATATGAATATTATGAAGAATTAGAAAAAAGGTTGCATGGAATATAATTATTATTTAAGGTGTACATCGAACCCAATGACTTTACATAAAAGATGGATGAACCCTCCGCATCGTCACCCGTAGGTTTCTGAAGAGCTGAATTGAAGCCCAGTAGGCGGTTCTCACCATCGCCATCTTGACCGTATCACACGTCTCATCACGCCAAGAAAATACAAAAATGGAGCTGAGAGCGGGGCTGTGAGGGTGGAGGCAGATGATTGACACCCAACAAACTCTGAGACGATGTAGCTATGAGCTAACTGAGCTAACCGAAGCTAACGGAGGTCGGTAGGTGTGTTTAGCTAAAAAACGCAGTTGAGTGACTCTGCTAGCCTTCTCGACTGTAACAGTTTTAACATGAGGCAGAGGATGAAGCCTTCCCTCCAGGGGGGGCAAGCCTGTGCTGACGGCTAATCTGTTACCTGTCAGTCAAAAATACATATGGCTAAATATTCAGAATTTCAAGCTTTAATTGCATCTAAATGGATGAGTTGGAATAAAATTCACCCCCTTAGTGTTGTCATGACAGTAAACTTTGCACTGCACCCTCCCTCGCTCCCCCTCTCACTTTACTCTTACCAGGTGAGGAGAGAATTGAGGCGGCTTTAGAGCAGGAAGCCTCAGGGCCTGACGGGATCAGCCCCAGACTGACCAGCTTTGTGAAGTGGTCACATATGTTCAACGTGAGCCTTCTTCTGGAGCAGGTCCCCATTCTGTGGAAGACCTCCTGTGTGGTTCCAGTTTCCAAAACATCAGTTTTTGACATAGGCGTCAATGGGAACTTGCTCCTTTCTGGAGCGGCATCTCAGCCATCCTCGCTGGTCCCGCGAGATCACAAAATCCCTCAAGATTTTCACAATCACAGTTTGTTTATGCCATTCGCCATTAAACCAAATGTTTGTTTGATATCACTGTTAGATGTCATATACAATGATGTGCCTCTCCACTGCCAGGATTAAAGCCATGAAGAACACACTGTCGCACTTCTCGAAAGACAAGATGTTAGGTCAAATGTATTGATGTAATCTACATAGATAAGAAATCACATCTATGCAACAGGCTTTTATTTTGAAAATCCCCGGATGTTTTACACTGATATCGTGTGGGATTCCTGTCTAGCCCTATGTTAACTGCAGAAATTACACGTCCCAGAAGTGGCTCATGGAAAAAATAAAGAACCAAGTCCTTTTTTGCGTGGCACAGCCACTTCTGGGACGCACCTGAAATGTTTCGTGCTGTGGCCAATTTGAATCAACCCTATAGATTATAATGGATTCTATTTGAAGCGCTGCTGATGCCTCCATTGTGGATTAGGGGTCAGAGCAAAAAAAATAAAAAATACAGTGTCACATGTTTAAAGAATGCAACCATTGTTTTGTACAGAGGTTTTCATTTCAAAAACCAATTTTTCCAACCTAGTCCTTCATTGGAGATTTAAAAAATACAAGCTTATTATAAAGAGAAATTATTGCCTATTTGGTAAAATTGAAATTTTTACACGATATTGCAAAATTTGTCTGATCTCTTAGTGCTCGCAGTATGTTGGGGAAGACCAAACACCACATTTTAGCTCAAAATCTATAAAATGTTTTATTAAAATGTGTGCCAGCAGGAGACTTCCTAGTTGGCATGCCAAGCCTTAAAGGACATGGATGTAGAAATTTTACTTCTTCTAAAGCTCTACAGCTTTTTATTCCTCAATCCCCAACAAGCTCAACTTCACCAACTCAACCATTAGGCCTCCACATTGATCTCTGCTCATCGTATAATGGGGCAGCAAAACACACACAATGCAAACAGCTCT
Organism: Aphyosemion australe; assembly: GCA_006937985.1. Lineage (NCBI taxonomy): Eukaryota > Metazoa > Chordata > Actinopteri > Cyprinodontiformes > Nothobranchiidae > Aphyosemion > Aphyosemion australe. The sequence goes on along the minus strand of SSNS01000267.1, from coordinate 842,388 downwards.
CCTAAGGAGCTTAGTTCTGCTGAAACCACTGTTTACGCAATCCATGTATTATTTAGCAGAAACAGTGATTAGAACATGCACAATTCAACTTTGATTGTGCCACAGTATGGGAAGCTGTCATTTCCCCTGACTATTGGTGTGAAGGCAGATTTCACGAGAAAAGAAGGAATATACTCTCCACAGAAACTCTAAATGTGTTTGAGTCTTTCGATTCCCCACAGAAAACAACACCAATTCATAACAGAATTACATCAGTCCAGAAAAATGTGCATTTTTTTTTACAAGTGAGCTTTTGCGATTTGAAAGTAAAAGCCTCCTCGTAGGAATTCAGTGAGATATTTCAGAAGGAATGGTATTGATTTTACCACTGAAGAGATTATGAACAGTTTCATATTCAGTCTTGCATCATAAAAGGCTCCAGTTTAATATACCGATTAAAACCTGGCAATAATGAAAGCACTTGTAACATTTTATGCTCCTTAAAATGACCTTGTAAAGTTATTGTGGCCATGCATAAATTCATACCAGTTAGCCTAAACAAATGCAAAGACTCTCGTTTTCATATAGGAAAATACCAAAGATGTAACTGGTCTCAGTTTACAGAAAAAAAGTATTCATAAAGCTTGTTTAAAATGTTTCTATTGAACAATTTCTATTACACAAAATAACTGGTTGACCATTGAAATTAGAAGAACAAGAAATATCCAAAGTCAAAGGAGATGCTTACATAAAATATTGCATAATTATTTGTTGTCCTGATAAATGAAGACATTTTGGCTCAAGGTTTTCAGAATAAAGTCAGACAACCAGGATGAACAGAGGATGGAAATTTCCCTATCAGCCTGAACTTGGATGGCCTTTCCAGGGATTTGGCAATGTCTTCAGGAGCTTCTTAAAATAATAGTAGCCTCCACATTATGTGTGAGAAGAATTACATGAAAAACCATGCATAGCAAGATTGTGGTGCCCTAGTATGTTGGTCAAGGAGAGTGAAATCAGAATTGATAATGGTGATCTCATGTTTAGGGAACAACCCAATCAAACCATCTGCATTTTGTCTAGCATGGCCTTCAAGTCTAGTACTGACATCCTGAGGGGGTCACGCCAAGATCGCAAGCCCAGCAGCATGTTGCTGACATATAATGTGGTGGTGACAGCACAAGAAGGTATTATGAGGAAAATTGCATGAGTTTAACTAGTGTAGCTATGGTTTAATTGCCTTTACGTCGAAAAAAAGCTTTTCAAATTTGTCGCAATTAATCCCATAGGTTGCATTGAGCCAAGCAGGGCTACAATCCATTCTGAAATATGTACCTCACTGGACTGAGACTCTTGGGAACAATTTGGTTTTTGAGTAGGAAATTGTCTCAATTACATGTAGAACAAATTGAGACGATTTGAGACAAAATTGCTCAAAATTAACAAGTCTGTTTTTTTTCGTCTATTTTCGTCACCTTATCCTGGTCTTGGTCGTGGAGAGTAGTCAGTTGGAGGAGAAAGTAACTTCAGATGACAGGATTTGGATTCTTACTGTATTTCCTGATATTTGGACATCTCACCTCTGATTGGCTAACAGCAACACGACTCTACCACTGACTCTGTTTGCTCTGCAACGTTGATTTTTATCTCAACAAATAACACAAGCCTGGAGGAGTTCTGCTGCTGTGTGGTGGAGATGCTAATGCTAACGGTTAGCTTCTACTAGTCGAGACGTTCTTTGCTGTTTTCTGGACGCTAAACCAACAACAGTCTTCCCTGTCGTGAGCCAAGATGGATGAGTCCATGAATGTTCGGTGACAGTGTGACGTAGATCTGTCAGGCTTTTCTGAACCGAGTGTTTTGTCTATTTTCTATAGGGGTAAGAGACTATTTTCACGTTCAGCCTGCATGTTAAACTCAGACTGACTGATCATTTTCAAAAATAATTAATAAAAAATGGTTTCTCTGTGAACTTGCTCTTCAAAGCTGCTTTAGCAACTTTACAGAACAAGCTAGGTTTTGAACGCAAACACGATCACGGAACACTCACCTCTCCCTTCGGGTATCCTGAGATGCTTCTGCCAGAATCGGACCCCACATTTCAAGAGGAAACGAGATAACGCTAAACACCAGTGGCTGTTTTCTAGGTCAAAACGTCTTTTGTTGTCCGTGACTTCAAATGGTGTTTTTCTTTTTGGGACTCAGGTAGTTTGTCCTAAAGTTGAAGTGGTAGCAGCCGGCTGTTTCTCCTTCTCTGATATTATTGAGCGGAGAAC
>SSNS01000267.1:826397-837275 GCA_006937985.1 Aphyosemion australe | reverse complement strand
GGGGGGGGGGGGGGGGGGGGGGGGTAATAGCTTCATGCAATCATAAATGATTAAGGATCCAGGCACACAAAGGCTAAAGTAATAGTAGAGGTATAGAGCGAGCATTTATTTCTTTATTTTCTCGAGTGGCATGTGGATAGCCTATTGAGAAGAGTGTTGACACAGATTTTCAGATGTGTACTGAAGAGACCTTTAACTCTTTGTTTGAATTGGCAGTAGGTGAATTTATTGAAGAGAATCAGTGCTGAGCTTCAGTTTACTCTACACTCACAGAACGCTCTCCATTATCTATATTAAGCTGATTGATCAGACGTCCGTGTCGAAGGATCAATGATGTTTAATCAGGATGAAAACATATAAGATGTCATCATAATATTGCGTGGTGGTGTAGGAGGGTGTTTTCTTTTTTTAAAGAAGGTGGGTCAAGGATTGACATCCAGGAAATGAAACCGCACCATTTTAGTTTCAGTTTTATATAATTTGGACATTTTTAGGGCTGCATGGAGAAACAGTTCCTTCACAAAAAGATAGTTGCTGGTTCAAAAACCAAGGGTGGCCTTTTCTTTCAGAATTTGCATGCCCTCCCCGTGCATGTGAGCTTTCTCCATCTACTCCAGTTTCCTAAGTGAACGTGTTATTGGTTGTATGTTTGATGTGGCAAGAAACCTGTCCAGAGTGTTCCTCTCCTTTCACCCGGTGATTGCAGAAGATCGGCACCAGTTCCCTGCGACCCTACACAGGAAGTTGCATGTTAAAAGATGAATGAATGAATCAGTATTTTGGTCAATGAGAAATCTGGATCTCTTGTCGAGTCACAAAATCATCATATTGCCAAGTGCCTGTGAGATGTTGGTAAGTTAATTATCATTTCTGTTATTTTTAAAGTAAGAAGTCAGCTTGATTGTGATTGACCTGCTCTATTAAACAATTCAAGCAGAATATGTTACCAGATATGGACCAATTAAAAAGACAAAGTTCCAATAACAGAATGAATCTCATAAACATCCAGTCATTAGTAGACAGCAAGTATCCCAAAGTTAACAAGCTAAGATACAAGGGGGAAGTAAAGCACCTTTTCCAACAACACTACTCGGCATGGCATGGATGGGTGTGGTTTGGTTTGACAGCCTTTCCCAACAGCACGGTTTAGTATTTTTCCCTAACATTCCACAAACGTTTCACTACCTTCTTTATTGAGGTTCCTAGCATTCTGACCCCGTCCAAAAATGCGACGTCACTGACTGTCAATAATTCACTAGGGGGGTGGAGTCACTGGTTGCTTTCAGAGTGTGACAAAAACTGACTGAGCAAATTTTCAAGATCACTGCCATTGTGCTGTGTTGTGTTTTTGTGTAGCATACAGATCACCTCACACTGTTTACATCTTGTGCACCCGCTAGAGCCATTTTTTGTCACAGAGCTGGGAGGGAAACCAAATTACGCTGAATTGAACTGTATTATTTCACGCTGTACCAAGCCGTTTTTGGCTGAGTAGCGCTGTTGGAAATAGGGCTTATTGCAACCACAGGAAATAAAATAATCTGGAAGACCTTGGGACACCTACACATAAGAATTGGTGCTGATCCGCAACTGGCAACAGCCATGAAACTCATGGAACAGTAGTGAGAAAGTCACCTTTTGTGTATAAAATTGGACTGCAGTACCCACATTTGACCACAGGATGTCACTCCTTACTTCATTCTTACATATGCACCTTTAAATGTATAGTACAATCAGACATATATGGTTGGATCTTCATGAGGAGTTAAGAAACTGGGATGCAGAAAATCCAAAAGCAATCCCTTTTAGGTGAGCACTAAAAGTGTAGCCGCTCCATGATTTCCTTTGCATTGAAAGTTAAAAAATGGCATGGTTTTGCTACATTCTACAATGTCATGTAGAAATCAAAGTGAAATTGTTGTCGTTGCTGCATACTACTGTCTTTGAATCTTGACCTGCTCTGATATGAACTGGACTTCTGTGTTGCACTTTGAATGACTTTTGTTGTGAACTGGAGCAGCAGTGGCTTTGGGGAAGAGTTGCTGACTGTCAATTGGACAGTTGCTGGTCAAATTCCAGCTTGCTTTACCACATGTACCCTCCAGGACTACGTAGAAAACTATTTTAATTTCAAAGGGACCTTCCTGGTTGAACCAATGTAATATAAATGAATATAGCTTTGTTGTAATCAATAAGGCTTGATGTTACATTGTGCTTTTAAAATATATGTAAATTCATAATTTGTAAAAAAAAAAAATTTGAAAAAGTAAATCATGGTACATAATAGCATTTGAATAAAAAAATGTGTTTCTCTTGTTTTTCATTTAATGTCCAATTATGTAAATTATAAATGAAAGTAGACAATAAAGACAATTACTAATGGAATTATTGGCAAAAGGATCTCGTCTATGCTTTCTGTGGATAATGTTGTCCTTTAAGGTGACAGGGTCAGAGGAGTTAAGCACTCACCCCATAACAGTCTGTCGCAGTTGTTGTGCCCTTGGGCAAGACACTCCATCCGGTGGTTGATGTTTGGAGAGAACCGGCAATGCCTAGTGTGAATAGAAGCTCAAGCTATGCCAGCCCCAGGGCTGTTGTGGCTGCATTGTTGTTCTTCAAAGCCAGAGTGTGAATGTGTGTGCATGAGTATATGAATGCATCTTCTAGGACTCCAGAAGGCCCTATATGAAGAGAGGCCATTTACCCTTTTGGCTCAATCATACTATGACATTTAGCTCTTGTTAGGAAGGTTCACTGCAGTTTGAAAGCAGATTATCAACTCCAAATCTGAGGCCATGGTTTCTCAACTGGAAAAGGGTGGATTGCCAACTCTGTATTGGGGGATAGGTCGCACCTCAAGTAAAGAAGTTCAAGTATCTCGGAGTCTGGGTATTGAGTGAGGGCGCAGGAGATCGACAGGCAGATTGAGACAGAGATGCAGATATTGAACCATTTTGTTGTGAATAAGAGGGAGCAAAGACAGAAAGCAAATCTCTCAATCTAAGTGGTAGTCTTCGTCCCAATCCTTGCCTATGGCCATGAACTTTGGGTAATGACCAGAAGAACAAGATCGTGAATACAAGCGGCCTCAGAGAGAGGGTGAGGAGCTCCTATATCTGGGAGCGACTTGGATTAGACCCACTGCTCCTGAACGTCAAGAGGCACCAGCTCAAGAGGTTTGGCCATTTGGTCAGAATGTCTCCTGGATCTCCCAGTGGAGGTGTTTCGTCCATGTCCTGCTGACAGGAAGCCAAGCAGGATTATTTTTTTATAGTCAATGAGTGACCTTGAGCTCATACATTTATTTTCTAATAATGAAAAAAGTACCACAGCAGATCTAGTCAGTTCTCTCTGAAAACTGCTTGTTTAAGCTGATTTTAGCTGTTAAAGGGAGAGCAACAATGTAATCTGGACTTGCAAAGTAAATTCAATGCAGTTCCTCTTCTTACTGGGCACGCACTTCCTGTTTGTTTATTCACAGCGCTGTCTGCTCGGAGCTTTCGGATCGCACTCTGGGCAGCCTTAGCCAAGAAGTGGGAGCAGCGGAGCGTTCAAATGTTTACATCGGCGGGGAGCGATACCCAGCTGACTGTCTGAAAGCAGGACTTAGCTCAAACTCACACTGTGAAAAATAGGTGTTGAGATTAATTCCAAATTGAGATGTTTTCTACTTGAAATAGTCACTTATCAGAGGTCTTTCTTAAAATCTGCTCTCCTGCTGGTTTCCGCTGAGGCAACTGTAACATTTACATCAGGACTGCCATTTACTCAGTTTTTTTCTCCCCTCCATGGTTGATGTATTTCCATTACACAAGGTTTGCAGTCGTGATAAAAAGGAAGCACACCTTCTTACAAGTCAAAGGTGTCACAAACGGAAGCTTGTTATATCACATGGCTGCTACAAGATTGGGAAATAAAAAAAGACCCGAGATGAAGAGCAACACATGACATTTTACACACTAGCATACTGAAGCGTTTGGCGCCTGAAACTCGTACCATGACTGAAGGGTTTCCCTTTAATCTGGCTTTATTTGACTGACAGCATAGACCAGGATGCAAATTTCCAATAAGGCAATTATAAAAACAAAACACCTATCTAAAAGAAAACCTTACAATATCTACCCTTTTCTAAAGAAATACTGTCAAACAGCTGTCACTTAAGATTAGCCGTATAGACCGCAGGATTTGACTCTCTCCTAATCCTTTCCTGTCCTAGACTGTAATCGATAAAGATTGAAGTTTTCTTTGTGCTTTGCAGCTCTTGACCTTCTATTTTTTCTACTGTAGCTGCTTCTCTGATGGGCTTGTTTCTGTTCAGAGTGATTGTTTAAAGAAATCACATGTAAATATGAAAAGTTGGTGGGCATTTGTGGTCCAATTGTTTTACTTTATAATTCTAAAGCGGCTGTTTGGAGTTTTCCCCTTTCAGCAATTATGTATGATTTTTCAGAAATCCATAAAAGTGATAATGTAAGCAATACATCTTTTTTCTTTTCTTTTTTTTTTGCTAAGCCCACCCCCTGCCCCGTAGAGCTCTGTGAAATATGAACTGAGCGCCGGTCAGAACTAACCAATAGCGTTAGACTACCGCTTACGTGCTATAGAGTTAAGAACGTATCTCGGCTGATGAGTTGATGAAGTTTTCACGGACAAGTAAATATAAATATATGACATGACATGAGAATAATAATTGTAAAACATGTTTTAGCTCTGTTTGTCGGCTACAGAAGCACATTCATAAACAAGAAACGTGCAGTTGCCATCTTGAAAAAACGAATCGACAACTCTTGGTGTGATACGCTTGTCAGCCACTAGATGGTGCCATCAGATAAAAGAAATACTCCGGACTGCCCCTTTAATAAAGATGCCAATAATACTTTTGATCCAGTGTCCATTAAGATTTTGTGGTAAAAGCGTTTACGTTGATTAAGGCCTTGTCCGCCCTCCCAAAAAATAGCGTCCACACCACCTCGTTTTTAGAAAAAACTCCATCCACACGTAACCGCATAAATGCATCGTTAAGCACGTTCATAGGCATGCCAGACCTGTAGGCAGCAGTAGTTCCCCGAATCCTATCCATTTCTTCTTCCTGCTCAACTTCAACAAAACATGAAACATGGTGCCTAGCTCGCTTGTGTGGACCGATAAGGAGGTAGAATTGCTCTTAAATGTAGTGTTAGAGTATGAAGTCAACAAGCGTCAAAACGCACGTTGACGATTGATGATGCGAGCACAGCTCTGAGGGCATCCATGCTGTAGTGTAAACACAGGTCGCACATGGGCCGTCAGCATTTTTGTCGCAGACGGTGACGTGAAACCTAAAAATCCGGTTATTTCTGTCCACACAGAAAAGTTGAAAATGGAGAAAATGCAAATCTTCACTTTGGCCGGAGTTTTAAAAAAGATTTGTTTTTGTTGTGGAGATCTGCTTTTTTGTGTGGATGACAGGCCAAATCGTAGAAAAATGTTTTCATTTTGGGATATATCCGGCTACGTGTGGACAGGGCCTAAGAAATGTAACGGGCCATTGTCAGGATCCAACGGAGTACCTGAGCTGGGGTAGGTACTTGGAATGGCCCGGTAGAGTCGCTAAGCAGAACTTTTGGTTAACTCATGCTGATTGGTTGCAACTCAGTAGGATGAGCTCTAAGCTAATTTTAGAAACTTCCGTATCTCATTGCAAAGGTGAGTTTCTCCTCATTCAGCAAATTTAATTCTTAGATAACATGTCATATGTAATCTATAACCTAGTTTGACAGTATTTAAAGGAGTCATCACCTGAAACGTTTACTTTTCCACTTGAAAAAAATGGCAGGATATACCATATATGGACAGCGCAGAGCAACGCTGCTACAGGCCGCACTGCCCCTCCCCCTCAAATTCAGTCACGCACCGGCATTACTGAAATCTGGAGAACGCAAAATGAAGAAGCGAGTTTCACATGTGAGATGCTCAGTAGTTGACTGCCAACTCAACACATAAATGTTTTTCCCCTTCCAAAATCAGACCAAGCTACCAGGGACCAGTGGATTACTTTCATTTTTAACTGCGCTGTTCCGGAAACCCTCCCCGCTGGTCTCGGTGTCTGTGCTAACCATCGAGGATTCGTCTGGAAAGAGGGGCCATTCCATCATTGAGAAACTTGCCTGCAATTCAAACGGTAAAGCAGAATCTTAAAACTCTACTGTGTATGAATGCTGGGACGTTGGGCTCCATGTAGAGAACTGCCGAAAACGCCAAGATAGCTGAAGTGAGAAACATGCATTATTATAATGACCGTCCGGCACAGCTGAAATGTCGCGTGTAATCTCGCGAGAAAATATGTCCTTTACAAAAAAGGGTCAGAAAAGCACCTTTTAAATTTATCTTTCTAATACAATTTATTTTAATGGCCTAAAAGACTATTATAGGATGTAGATATCCACGGTATTATTGGTGATGACTCCTTTAAATAAACAATAGTCTTATATTGGAAAGGAGTTGTCAAAATTAGTTAAGATGAACACAATACATTAAATCAGAATGTGTACCTTTTGAATTTGAATAGTATTTTTGTTTGCTATACCCACCACTAGTAAGGCTAAGGGTAGGGCTAAATCTAAGATGCGGAACATTTGGCTGACATTTTTGTTTTGTCACTCACTATGCAATGCACAGAGTCCTGACACAGCTCAAGGTAATGCAGTAACACTCTGAAAGTATGCTCACAACCACATTTCCCTGCTTTTCTATATGTATGTATTCCCTTTCAGCAGCCCAGGCTGCCAGACTGGCACATCTTCACAGGATTTTTCATTCAGTTTGTGAAGTGTCAGCTAAGCTCATAGCGACATTTAACCACTTGGAGAAAACATCGGTACGGCATCGTTCTCGCTCCTGCCACAGGTTCCCTGTACCTGAGTCTATAAAGATGGAAATGTCAAACAAGGAGTGAAACTTTTCATCTGAATTGGCCAAGGCCTTCCCTGAATCGGTGAACAATTAGTGAAAAACAAAATAGTTACGTTAGAGCAGGCAGTGGAAACGAAATCATTGTTCTCCACCACTCATCTTTGCCTTTGGTATTTTCAATCATATTAGAAAACTTTGTCTTATTTCTCCTCTCAGATAAGCCTACAAAGAAATATGAGAATGGTTAAAATTAGTAGAAATTTTATTTGTTACAACTTCCCAATGCTTCATGACCCTTGGAGGGTAGACCAATTGTTAGCTCTTTTATATATTAATGACCTTTTAAAGACATGAACTTGTCTTATGGTTCTTATTTTACTAGGCTTCAATAAGTTATAAAATCATGTTTTACTTGATGCTCAACACACACACTCAAAAGCTCAAACTTCTGATTGTTGCAGAAGACAAAACAAAGGAAAAAAAAACTGAGGTCAGATTTGTTGGACTTCCACTTCCTCCTCTCTGTATCATCACAGTGGTATTGTGTACCAATAGTTTCTGCATCGATTTCCTTCAGGGTTGGAGAGGACACTACATCCAGAGGCGTGGACTTATACTGTTGAGACACAAACACGGCTATTGACTGGGCGATAAGCCAACAAGCACTGATATTCAGCTTTAAGCTTTGTTTGGACTATCTTATCAACTCTCTGTGTTTGACGAGAGGTATTGTGCTGTTCTGATCATTTTTTACAGTTTTTAATCTAGTTCAAACACATTTGGAAATGTGCCCGAGTATCAGTTCTCTACACAAGCACTCTGTGTTAAATCTGCTCGTATTTGCACCCGTACAGCTTTATTTTGAGTTTTTGCTTTTTTGTTGCACTTTGATGCTTCACAACAGCCAACACATTTTTACAGAGGTGGGAGCAATTAATTGTTTTGCAAGTCTCAAGTCTTTATCCTCAAGTCCTGAGTCAAGTTTCGAGTAAATACAGGCAAGTTTGAGTCAAGTCCCAAATTTGAAACTTCAAATTTCAAGTCATTTGAGTCATTTTCTCCCTCCGGCTGGCACGATTAAAGCCAATATGATTGAGTCCAAGTCATGTGACTCAAGTTCACACGCATTTTAATATCAAAGACAACTTGATTTTAAAGATTAAGTAAACAAATCTTAATCCAAACCAACCTAATATTGAGTGGTGAAACTATTTACGTTTTGTTCTGAAACAGCTCTAACAACATTATTTCGGAAAGCTGAGTTCAAAACCAAGCTTAATTACATTCATGCCTGTAAAATGAAGTAGTAATTTCAATATAACCTGTCTGACAACATGAAATAGGCTAAACAATCTAAAAAAGCAACACATCATCATCGTTTCAAGTCTAAAACCTCCTCTGACCTAAAAGAAGACCTATCCAACATTTGACAAAAGATGAAAAAAAAAAATCTTAATTATTCCAAAAACGTTTGGAGAAATATTCAGCAGACTGACAGAACATAAACAGAACTATCTGGTAGATTTGTGTCCCGTTACATTTGGTATAAAACAAACTGCATTTCAGTAGATGATACCAACAGTCAAACATGGTGGTGGTAGTGTGATGGTGTGGGGCTACTTTGGAGGGCTCTCTGTACTTGATAGAGAACTAGAAATTCTGCTTTGTAACAGGAAAAACAAGAAGGAGAATGTCTCACCTTTGAACTTAAAAAGGCTACTCATGCTGGAGAACCCTCCAATGCAGATACATTTAAAAAATTCTCTAAAGACGAGTGGGAGAAAATTCCTTCACAGTGATTGGAGTGACACATTACCAGTTGTCACAGCCCTTGGCTGTTTTGTGGTTATATTTTATTTTCTCCTCTGGCTTCCTCCCTTCCTCTGTGTGTGTGTGTGAGAGATGGCACGCCACACCTGGGTCCTCTCCCACTGATTGCCTCAACCAGCTGTCCCTGGTTGCAATCAGGCTGGCTCAGCTACAAAAAGCCAGCCTGTCTTCAGTTCAGGGGGGCAGCAGGACAGAGGTTCTCTGGACTGTTGTCTCCCCGGTGGCTTTTTGGTTTGATTTGTTTTTGTGTTAAAATAACAACTTGTCTCTGCTTTTATTCCCCTTTTAGGAGAAGACTGATTCTTAAGGGGGAATACATTTTTGGCGCTAAGGCTAAGTGACCAGAGACCTTTTGGGGAAGTTGTTCAGGTCTCCACACATACGTGTTTTGGTCAGCAGAGACCCCCAGTCCAGTTGTTATTGTTTTGCCACCGGTTTTCATTGTTCAGTTCCCTTTGTAAATAAATGGTTTCACTTATTTTTGCACCCGAGCATGTGTCCTTCTTTGTTACCCTGGTACCTAGACGGCCAGGTTTGTAACAAATGGGGGCTCGTCCGGGATCTTATGATCCCAAGCCACGATGGACATGTGTTCGGTGTGCTTGTTTAATTCTATGGTTTCTTTTTTTCAGCTGCTCCTTTCCGTCCACTTTTGCTCTGTTTGTGCTTGTGGGTGTGTGCGCGTGGGAGGTGACTCTTCGGCTGGAGGGACGAAGACTCGACGCGATGGATCGTCTGCGGGTGAGTGGCCCCGCTTGTTGCCTCCTTCGGGACGTGAGGAGATGTTTCCTATGATGGCGACGCGTCCCCTGACGACACCGCCTCCTACCATGTCGCGGACGAGGAAGTGCCCTGCCGGGGACTCGTGGAGGAGGATGGAGGCTCTATCAAGAACTGTGTTGGTCCGCTTCACCGTGGGTTGCCTCCCTCCCTACACGTCGCACCACCCCGGACTTTGGAAGGAGCAGTTTGTTTTGTTTGTTTGGGACTGTTTGTTTGTGTGGGGAGGTTTTTTGTTTAAATTAAGGCCTATGGCTTTAATTTCTCTTAAGGGGGGAAGTGTCACAGCCCTTGGCTGTTTTGTGGTTATATTTTATTTTCTCCTCTGGCTTCCTCCCTTCCTCTGTGTGTGTGTGTGAGAGATGGCACGCCACACCTGGGTCCTCTCCCACTGATTGCCTCAACCAGCTGTCCCTGGTTGCAATCAGGCTGGCTCAGCTACAAAAAGCCAGCCTGTCTTCAGTTCAGGGGGGCAGCAGGACAGAGGTTCTCTGGACTGTTGTCTCCCCGGTGGCTTTTTGGTTTGGAACTTGGTTTGATTTGTTTTTGTGTTAAAATAACAACTTGTCTCTGCTTTTATTCCCCTTTTAGGAGAAGACTGATTCTTAAGGGGGAATACATTTTTGGCGCTAAGGCTAAGTGACCAGAGACCTTTTGGGGAAGTTGTTCAGGTCTCCACACATACGTGTTTTGGTCAGCAGAGACCCCCAGTCCAGTTGTTATTGTTTTGCCACCGGTTTTCATTGTTCAGTTCCCTTTGTAAATAAATGGTTTCACTTATTTTTGCACCCGAGCATGTGTCCTTCTTTGTTACCCTGGTACCTAGACGGCCAGGTTTGTAACAAATGGGGGCTCGTCCGGGATCTTATGATCCCAAGCCACGATGGACATGTGTTCGGTGTGCTTGTTTAATTCTATGGTTTATTTTTTTTCAGCTGCTCCTTTCCGTCCACTTTTACTCTGTTTGTGCTTGTGGGTGTGTGCGCGTGGGAGGTGACTCTTCGGCTGGAGGGACGAAGACTCGACGCGATGGATCGTCTGCGGGTGAGTGGCCCCGCTTGTTGCCTCCTTCGGGACGTGAGGAGATGTTTCCTATGATGGAGACGCGTCCCCTGACGACACCGCCTCCTACCATGTCGCGGACGAGGAAGTGCCCTGCCGGGGACTCGTGGAGGAGGATGGAGGCTCTATAAAGAACTGTGTTGGTCCGCTTCACCGTGGGTTGCCTCCCTCCCTACACGTCGCACCACCCCGGACTTTGGAAGGAGCAGTTTGTTTTGTTTGTTTGGGACTGTTTTAGTTGTGTGGGGAGGTTTTTTTGTTTAAATTAAGGCCTATGGCTTTAATTTCTTTTAAGGGGGGAAGTGTCACAGCCCT